>OZ012736.1:317581249-317633899 GCA_963859935.3 Lathyrus sativus
CCATCACAAAACCTTGTAGATACCTTAAAATTATCTTAACAGCTTTCCAATGATCTTCTAAAGGGTTAGATAAGAATTGGCAGACCTTGTTAACAACGTAGGAGATTTTAGGTCTGGTGACAGTGGCATATTGCAGAGCCCATACCACAGACCTGAAGTAAGTTGGGTCACTAACTTGAGCTGAGCCAACTTTAGATAGCTTTGTACTAGAAGCCATAGGAAAAGCAATACTCTTAGCTGCTAACATATGAGTTCTCGTCAAGAGATCCCTAATGTATTTGCTTTGAGACAATAAGAGGGAGCCATTAGCAAGATGATGGACCTCTATGCCAAGAAAATAATCCAGCTGACCAAGATCCTTTAGAGAGAATGAAAGGTTGAGCTTGGGCACTAAGGTGTGAATAAACTTTTGTGAGGATCCAGTGATGATGATGCCATCCACATACACTAAGACAAGCGTGTAACATGAAGCAGAATGTAGAATGAATAGAGAGGGGTCACACTTGCTGGCTGTGAACCCAAGTGAGAGAGGAGCACCTTTGAGCCTATCAAACCAGGCTATGGGGGCCTGCTTAAGCCCATATAATGCCTTGTGGAGCTTGCAAACTAAGCCTGACTCACCTTGTTCAAAACCTGGAGGCTGAACCATGTATACTTCCTCATTAAGAATGCCATTCAAAAAGGCATTATTTACATCCAACTGTTGGATAGTCCACTTTTGTGATATAGCTAATGTCAATACAACCCTGACAGTGATTGGTTTGACTATAGGTGAAAATGTCTCAGTGTAGTCAAACCATTCTATTTGATGGAACCCTTTTGCTACCAATCTGGCCTTGTACTTGTTCATGGGAGCCATCTGGGTTTTCTTTTACTCGAAAACCTCATTTACAACCAATTGGTTTCCTGTGAGATGGGGCGGGAACCAGGGTCCATGTGTTATTTTTCAGCAGTGCCTCATTCAGATTGCATAGCAGCATACCACTCAGGGACAACCATGGCCTGCTTATAAGTGGCTGGTTCAACATGAGTTAAGAGAAGGGTGGGATGTAACAGAGGCTGAACAACGCCATTTTTGGCCCTGGTCACCATAAGATGAGTGTTTTGAGGGTGTGTGGAGGGGATAGGTGAGGAGGTAGATGATGAAAAGGTATTAGCTGAGGTAGACTCATTAGGTGGGGTTATGGAGGCAAGTGGGGAGGAAGTACTCATTGGCATAGAGTGTGAAGGGTCAGTAAGAGGTGTTGATATAGGTTGGAACCAATGTTAGATTGAGGTGATAAAGAGTCATTAGAGGCAGTTGGTTGAGATGAAGACTGAGAGTTAGTAGCAGGACTAGGAACAGATAGATTTATGTTGATAGAAACATTGGGGCTGGGTAAGTCATGAGTGGAAGGGCTAGCACTTGGTAAAGGTGAAGGAGGTTGAGAAGGATTATGGACCTGCAAAGGTCTAGGTATGCAAGAGCCAAACTAAGGTGACCATGCTGACACAGTAGTTGACTCAGACTGAGGGGAAGGAAAAAATCTAGAAAAGAGAATCTGACCTCATTAAACAATACATCTTTGGAGATGAAGACTTTGTCACTAGAATCCATACATTTGTACCCTTTATGAGATGAGGAATACCCAAGAAAGACATATTCTGTGGAGTGCATGGCAAACTTGTTGGAATTATAGGGTCTTAAGTGGGGGGAAGCAAGCACAACCAAAAGGTTCTAGAAATTCATAGTCAGGATATTTGAAATAGAGAAGGAAGAATGGAGAGACATTGGCCAAAGGAGTGGGAAATCTGTTGATGAGGTAAGTGGCAGTAAGAAAGGCATAGTCCCAGAACTTAAGAGGTAATTTGGCTTGGGCTAGGAAGGTTAATTTTGTTTCAACAAGTCTATGCTTCCTCTCTACAGACCCATTTTGATGATGGGTGTGAGGGCAAGTGATTCTATGAATTATGCCATGAGAAGTCAAAAAATGAGTGAGAGGCTTGAATTCACACCACCATCAATTTGGACAGACTTATTAGGATATATATTGGAAGGAAATTGCATAAAACCAAGAGAGGTAATAGTCAAACCTTGCCCATTTCCTACATGGACTTGATCAGAACCAAGAAGAGAAATAGATTCCATGAGATTTGAGGCATCAGGGGTGACATGGTGAGTTGCTCCAGAGTCAGGGTAACAATTTTGATTGTAGAAGGGAGTGTGATCAGTACCAGCAACTAGAGCCTGGGGTCTTGGTGCTGTATAGTGAGGCTGCATAAAAGGATTTTCAGGTCTGGGAGAAGGAAAATACAGGGAATTAGGCGCCCTGTACCCAGGTTGAGTCCACACATTGGACTGAGGCATACCAAAATTGCCAGAAGTGGGAGGTAAACCATAGGAATCTTGAGTGTGGCGATAATAACAATAGTTGGCATCATGTCCATGCTTGTGACAAATTTGACACTGAACCACATTCCTGTAGCCATTGCGAGCACCACGACCACAAAATCTACCACCACGATGGCCTCTGCCACGAAACTGATTACTGCGACCACCAAAGCCAGCTGCAGGCGTATCAAACTGCTTGAATCAGTTGTTTCAGAGCTGATTCTGTTACACTATGTGATGATCATTCATATACTCTTATAGTATGAGCTGGGACTCTGAAGGAGCATTAAGAAGGAGGTCTAGGGTTCCATCCCTGCTGCTATCAAATTCCTCCTTCCCCTTTAAAGAATGCCAGAAAAATATAGTTGGAAAGTCCACCTTAATTGCAGTCTGCCTCTAACCGCCTTAATTGCGGGATTTAGGTTTACCTTCATTGCAGCCTCCATAACTTTCATTGCGTTTGGTATGAGGGACAGGTCTCGTAGAGATATGACCTTTGTAGTGTTTCGATTATAAGGCTTGGAAAATCCTCACCTTACAACTCAAACTAGTTTCGTGGAATTGAATTAGACCTGTTCCAAACTCTAAGATGATATTAGAGTCTATCGATGATATAGGCTTGGGAAATCCTCACCTTACAACTCAACCTAGTTTTGTGGAATTGAATTAGACTTGTTTCAAACTCTAAGATGATATTAGAGTCTATCGGGGATACGTTGATGAGTTTCCGACATCATCCACTCTCCAGACCCATTGGGTCTAGCATGAGGGGGATTTGTAAAGTTTGCGTAATTGCAGCCCACATCTAGCTGGCTTCATTGCAGCCTCCAACACCTTCACTGTGCAGGGTGTAAGGCATGGGTTTAATCTCACATTTCTTAGAGATATAACTGTGTTAGGGCTTATAAGGCTTGGACAGTCCTCATCTTACAAGTTGGTTTTGTGGGGAAGAATTAAACCCAGCCAAAATTTTAAGATTTATTATGCATGTGATGTGGTTTAAAATCAAGACAAGATACATCAATTTTCAGATATTCTTTTTTGCTTATATTTCATTCCAGAGGGAGTGTGCAACAACCACAGTCCATTTATTACACAAGAATGAGTCGGTGACAACACCAAAAATTATTTAAAATATAAGAAATTTCAAACTGCGGCAGAAGCTCTCAAGAAAGCCGACATAGTGACATTGCATTAGATTACTATATAATTTAGGTAATACAAAGTGAAGCCCAAAACACATGGCAGTAAAATAGAGGAAAATGTGCCCTAAATTGTGATGTATTTGACTACAAGCATGACTTCGCAATAAAAGCGAAACAGGAAAATATGTCTATTAAATTAGTGATGTATAACATCAATTTAGTGAGAAACGACTGTCCGTTGAAATAATGTATAACATCAATTTCATAAACTAGCAAAATTTAAATGATGACTGATATAATTCAAATTCTAAAAATGAAACAGAACAGGAGCTTTAATTAATTATAGCACAACCAAGAGCTCTTACCATTCAGAAGAGCAGATTTTTCCCCAGTATCTTTGTACTGCCGGAGACATTGGTTTAAGCGAAAAAGGTAAGGCAAAACAAGAACTAAAGGAATTGCAACAGAATGACTGCCACAAATAGAATCAGCTTCCAACCAAGCAACTGTTGCAACCTACAAAGAAATTTAAATAGATCCACATGTGAGAAAACTGAAGCAACGACTTTAAGTTAAATCTATGTAATGTATATAAAGTATTCACCAAGAAAAAAATTACTCCGTTTATAAGATTTGGGAATGGTAAGTGTAGAAAAGCATATGGGTGATAATTCTGTTATACTATTATGAAGAAAAAAGGGCTCCTTTTATAGGAGAGGAAATACAAAATTAACTCCTTTATTTTAGGAGTAATATAATGACACTTAAACAAGGAAATAAATAGTATTAAATAAGAAGTATTTCAACAGTAAGCACAATCAAAATCGTAGTTGAATTACAAATTTTAATATTATAGAATCAACTGAGCTGATTTAGCTCTAGAAAACTATTTGCATAGATAACTCAATGCTATATACAAAAGAAAATTATCATATATTCGAGGTTGACCAAATTCATGGGATCATCAGAATAGGAAACTCAAAAATTACGCTAAAACATGCTAATATAAACTCCCTAACTGATAATAGAAAGACATGTATTTATAAGAATCGAACCTGTCGGTGGACCATTCTACATACTGAACGCTCCAAATCAGAAAAGACCTGCATAAAATTACAATAATAATCAAAATAAATATTGAAGTGGATTCATAGAAACTTGGATTAGATCAACAAATCATGCCAATTCTAAACTCTCAGGTTGTTTCATGTGTGTGTGGCAGAATTGGACCTCTATATCAGTAATAAAGGTAACTAAATACAGGAAAAAGTATACCTTTAGACCTATAAATAAACTAATACTTAGGCTAAAAGCCTAATAAATAAAATTATTAATGAAGAATAACATGGGAGAGAATAGATTTTTCAAGTGAAAGATAATATTGGAAAGAAAGCATACCTTTACCATGGAAGTTAAGATATCAGCCAAGAAAAAATCAGCAAATGATATTGCCTATTTTCATGAAAATAGAACAGTGTCAGATCATACGCAAGCCTAGTTCCAAGAACATGCCAAAAGCATAAGTTGGTGAGGGATAAAGAAAAAAAAGGGGAAGCCTAAGGCTCAAATATCAAGTCTTAAGAATCTAAATAAATAAAGAACGACAATAATTCTCTTCTATTTTTTAAAACACTACAATAGTTCTGGGCATCTTCAAAGAAACCTTCAACCCACTTCCTTTAATTGTTTTACTTGTGCATGTACTAGCAAAGGTTGTTTACACATGTCATTAATTGGTGGGACCTATCTTGGAAATGGCTGTGATAAAAGGTCATTCTTCTATGAATAGCTTACTATTTATGATAAATAGTGAATAGTCTTAGCAGTTTTCTTCTCTCTTCATTACATTGAGAAGTACAACATGTACAGTAGCATCTGCATTACAATCATCACATCTAATGTGAAAAAACACCGGTTGCTACTTTCTTAATGGATGCCAAATAAGAGGGAGTTGCATGGGTATTTCTGTTATTTATATGAAACTGAACACGGAGAAGGCGCATGTGAATATGATACACATGAATGAAGCATTCTATTTTCATGCTTATATATCTCCTTCCTTGCCCCTGCATAACATATATATATAGTGCATAACATATATATATAGTGCATAACTACTGACCACTATTTCAAGAGTAGCACAGCAAGAACTTGACTCGACATAATACATCCAAATAAAAGCAAACTTGCCTGTAGTGGGAAAATTATTCGCCAGAGTGTCCTTAAGAAGAAATATCTAGATGAAAAATAGAAGATATCGAAGGGGAATATCAAAACCATTACAATAGCAGCATACAAGAGCACCTGAAAAGTGTACATGGAAAATTTAACATATGTAAAGCAATTAGCAAATGACAATACTACAATACTAAATTGATAAGAGTGATAACCAAGCAAACACAAATAATAAGTGTGGATGCATCTATTACACTGGTTGTGATGCAGCATATGCGACTTCTCCACGAGAATAAAGATAAATATATGCTGTCATACTGGTTGGAACAATAACTGTCATCCACATGGCACACTGCAACAATCAATGGAAAAAGTTTAGGAGGAAAGTTACCAGTCAAACATTTGAGACTAATTATCACAAAGTGGGGAACGAAGTGTAAAAAGAGAAAAAAAAATTAGAGAAATGGCTGAGAACTGAGAAGAAAGCCAGGAATATTAGTCATTTAAGCGATATAATAACAGTGAAGGGTGGCACAGCGATTGGATTTCTTACCATATGCCTATTGATGGGGATATCATAGATTTGAGTAATAGAATCAGCCTCTGGAAAATGTAAGGTAAGGCTGCATAAAATGTCATAAGCTAATTTTTCAAATATTTGTTCTCTTTTTCTATTTCAGGTTTCTGTTTTTATATTAACTGTATACTAATTTTGAGGGTTGAATTACATCCGGGTTACATCTTATAAGAACTTCAAATTTATAGTTTCCCATGCCTTTTGTCAATGATACCGTATCTAAATGTGTGGCATTAATGCCTTCCAGGTATCAGGCTGTCATTCAGCAATATCATAACCATAATTGAAACCAAAACACCAAAAACTAACAAAAAGATTAGTGTAATAAAAGCAAGATTACTTATACCATATGTAGTACACAAATTGATTCTTCCATTTCAACATATCATATTCGGAGAGGAACAAGTGCTCCTTAGTTTATGTTTTTATATTAAAAAAAGGGTATATTCTCTCCTAAAGCACATGAATGTTCATTTCTTGCAAACAGGAATGAATCCATGTTTGTTTTGTTCTTTATTGGTCTTTACTAGTTTTAACTATGATTCCATTTGATGCTTACTTTATGTACTAAGCATAAAAATGGATTGACAAAATAAAAGTAAAAGTTTATTATTGAGAAAACCAACTATTGGAACAAAAATGGATGCTAAATTCCAATTTCCAGGTGACATGAATGTTAATTTCCCTTACGGTTCTATAGAAACCAATGTGCCAAACATGACATGAGTTAAATTGGCGAGTTGATACCTTCCATATTTCTGCATGTGTCAGATGATTTTGATCAAGATCAAATATTTTTGAATAACTAACTCCACCCTGAGCAAAAAACCATAAGTTGATTCCCCAAAGCCAAACCATCAAAGTCTGAAACATAAAGATGAGATGAAAATGAAACACAATGACAATATAAAGAATGTAATAAAAATTTAAAAGTTTAAATCTAATATCTTTGAATCCATATGCAAACATAGAAAATGAAATAATGGGGAGAAAATGAAATAATGGGGAGAAAACTAACCGCGAGAAGAAGAGGATTAAAATACAAAAATGCTTCATATATGAATAAATCCCGCTTGTCTGCACTCATTCTCATTACAGAATCCCATCCAATCTGCAATTTTCCAACATGGCATAAAAGATTGAAGCAACGCAGTGAATCCTTAAGAAGATGTTATCTTAACCTCAAACCACGTGGAGGGAATGAGAAGAAGTATTGTAGAGGGAAAACATTACTTACCTTGCAACAAATGCAGCCCCAAATAAGGAATAATAGTACCTGGACATCATCCTCAATTACATTTGTGAAAAAGGAAAAAAAAAAAAAAAAAAAAAAGGAAAGAGAGCAGTTTGAAGCATACAACAGGCTTAAAGCCGTATTTTAGTTCACAATTAAAATAACATATTCAACTATGAAGAAAAAATTAACTGAATGATTGCCTGTTGTTCACACTTCTCAAATAAGTTATTTATGTCAACGGACCCTAAAATTTTCTCTCCTAACGAATCAAATATAAAGCAACTCCACAAGAATAAAAGAAACATTCACTTCCATCATTCAGAAAACTTTTGCATTCATTCAAATGAAGAAAATTTACAATAAAATTAAAAAAAGAAAAGAGCAAAAAAATAAAAAACCTTGAATCTCCACAACAAAATAGGAGAGGGCATCATTGCAGTAGCACTCATCGGTGTTGTACCACCCCTCGTATCATTTACCTCACCAGAATGCAATAAACTTTCATCAGCCCCATCCTCCCCTTCGTATTCATCTACAAACAGCACAAACCATAAATTACATCAATAGAACCCCAAAAACCAATACAACTAATAACCTAAAATAGAAACATAATCCATTAAAATATACCAAAATCATAGACAACAGCTCTACTCCCAGACTTGCGCAAGTGAGGACTGTTAGCAGGAACAACAGGACCTCCAAACATAGATGAAAACCACTAACAACTATATCTCTTTCACTTTTTCCCCTCTTCCAATTCTGCTAACAATCTTCAACATGCAAAATTCCAATAAATTAACAAATAATTAACAAGTAATTAACAAATTAATTAACAAATAACTATACTTAACTAAATCATTATTCAACGATATTAACCCTAAATAGAAGATTACAGGAGTTCCTGCGAATCCAATTCGGAAAGCATAAACGCGAAATTGACGTTAAATTGAGAAATGAAAATGTGGATCGAAAAAGTGAGAGAAAGATAGAGAGATAAACCGAATCGAATTGAATCGAGGAGAAGATTGATGAATGAGGTGTGCGATTAGCGTAGCGATGAGTGTGGATCTCTGAGGTTGGCGGAAAAGGGTTAAGATTGAGTAGAACGCACACATGAAAGTATGAAACGCGTTGTATTTTCAACTGTCGGAAGAGAGGGCAAGCCTTTGCAATGAAAATGGAGTGCAATGTTTTTGAACTGTGTACGTATGTGTGACACGTAAGAATACTATAGGTTAAAATTTATTTAATGAAATTTTTTATAAACTCATATAATAGATATATGAATTTATTATTTTAGGGGATGAATTGGATTGAGATTGTAAAGAATTTTTTAAAAAATTTGTGGTATTTAATTAACATTTTTATAAAATTCAAATAAATTTTATTACAGTTAAGATAATCAAGATTATTTTCGGATCAATAAAATTTGTGAAAAATCAATTGAGAACTTATAAAAAAATACATTTGGCAAAAGTCTCATATTTTAATGAAACTTAAAATTAAAAAGAAGTGGTACAACACAGTTATGTTTAGTTTGACTTTTAATGAGGAAAGAATTGATTCTAAAATGATATCAAAGTGTTTGATAATTTATTCTACTTTTATAAATGATTTTATTTAAAGTTATAATTTATTTTAATTTAGAATTTTTGAATTTAAATATTATTTTTATAATAAAATTTGTTGTTCAACTCACTTTTATACAATAATTTTATATTTAATTAATTTTTAGCGATAATTAATTCTACAAATTCAATTCACTCATATGCTCATCACAAAATCAAACAAACACATATGACTTTAATTTAAAATAAATGTTTTTATTTTTAAAAAGATAAAAATATTTTTTATTAAAACCAATATATATTATAATTTATGTTTAATATATTTTATTTCAAACAAATTTAGTTTATTTTAAAAACATACAATATTTATTTATTTTATTAATTACTTAATTAATTAACAATTTAATTTAACAACTTAATATAATGGCTTAAATGTACTTTTAGTCTCTCTATTTACAAATTTTAACGTTTTAGTCCCCTTTTTAATTTTTTCAGCCTTGTAATTCTTCAAGTTGTCACTTTTTGAGAATTTTTTTAATCCCCTCCTGTTTTGATTATGTCACGCTCAAAATGGTGACTGGGCATGATCAATCAGATGTCAAGTCATTTAAATAGTTGTCATGTCATTTATAAAATTTAATAAAACATTAATGTTTTAAAAAATAAAAATTAATGTTAGACAATCTACATAATGAAGAACCCTGGTTTTATCATGTTTATCCCTTTACTCATCTCCAGAAATTCTGCTACTACTCCTTCTCCTCCACGTCTTATACTTCATCTTCTCCACATCTTCCACCTCGCCTTGCCCATGTCTGATTTTTCCCAAGCAAGTAGTCATACAAAATCTCATTCGAACTTCAAATCGAACCATAGTGAATGTCTGTGCGGCCTAGAAGCACCACTGATGACATCATAGACTGATTCTAATCCAGGACGACGCTTTTATGGTTGTGGGATGCATAAGATATTATTTTTCTATGATTTATCACTTCTACTTTCTCCAATCATGAAAATGGCTTACGTTTTTTCTCATATGTTGTCGGTAGCTTGTGGGACAAAAGAGGTGTGGTCATTTTGTTTGGTATGACGAAGAGCTGACCCCAAGAGCAAAAGAAATGATTACATCTTTGAAGGAAAAATTATGCTCAGAGCAAAATAAGGTTAATGAATGCAGGGTCAAAGAGGATGATTTGAAGATGAAGATCAAGTTTCTTAATATGCAACTGAAGTTTACATGTGTTATGAGCTTTGTAATGTTATTAGGTTTAGTTGTATCAAGTGTAATGAAGTAGGTTGTGGTTAAAAAATGATGTAATATGTTTATGGTTTAGTTGTAACAAGTGTAATAAATTTGACTGTACGAATGTAACCCATGAATTGATGAATGAGAATGATAATTTTTGGTTTAACATGTTTATAGTTTATATGAATGTAACCCATGAATTGATGAATGAGAATGGGGATTATTTTTGGTTTATTTTGTGGCTTATATGGTATCTTGGTTATATGGTTTTTATAGCAGATTATTATAGCAGACGTTGCTTATAGGACATGTTCCAATTAGTCATGTTGCTTATGCAAATGTGAAAATAATTAACCAACTTAACAAACACTTTGAAAGTTTCACATAATAGAATTTTGGTGAAAAACGCGCGAGCAGTCGACCTACAACAAGGGGGGTCGATTAGAGCTCTCCCAATTTCAGAACTATGCAGAAAACAGCACTTTGCATCGACCGGAACAGGTCATGCGTCGACGCACAAGACTCCAATTTAGACAATCACAAATGCACACAGTATGAGTCGACCGGAGGATCGACGTGAGCTCTCTTTAGAGCAATACATGAAAAAATGACTTATGTATGAGTCAACCTAAGCAGGCTATGAGTCGACTCAAAGACTCAGAACTTGCAAAAATGCATTTTTTTTTAATTTATATTTAGCTACTTTTAAGAGATCCTAATATATCTCTAACTTGACCAACATGATCAAACCTATATGGAACACATATTGTACTTTTTCTATATGTAACTAAACATGTTTTGACCAATGTTTGATGCAAGAGAAATAAGGTATGCATATGTGACTTGATGATACCGTCCAAAGTATATTTTTCTACCTATGTATGTTTTGACATCATTAAAATAAGTATAGCTAAGTATGAGGAACTTTGACCTCACGGTCATTACATACTACATGTTCCAATTATAGTCATTACTTAGGAAGGTTGTGATGAATTAAAGGACATGTCAGTTCCAATACTGTATAATTAACTGACAAGGAAGTTAAAATTGAGCATTACTTCATAGAGATATCATTAAAGTCATTACATAGACAATAACTTGTTCCAATACATGGACAATAAACTGATTACAAAATAACTACAAACTCATTACATAAAACCTAATTTGAACTAATCTTGAGAAGGTTGAGGTGCTTGTGATGAGTTCCTAATTACTGTTACAACTGCCTTTGTCTTCTTTCCACCTTTTGTTTCAAGTTTTTGTCTCTTTCCATCCTTCAATGCATTACCCTTCTTATTGTTACCACCTTTGGGAATGACTCTCTCAGTAGCCCTTTTTCCTTTGCAACTCCTTTTGTTGTGTCCCATGGCACCACATTTATGACAGCTCACAATTGTAAGCTTCTTAGGAAGTACATGTGGATTTCTTGGTTCATCATTCACTTTGTTCCTCAGCTTCTTGGGTCGACCAATGGTCCTTTTGAGCATTGGTGGTTTTATTGGTACCTGACCCTCTAACAAAGGCCATAGTTGGGGCCCATTTATAGGGTAGATTATATGTAAATAACTGTTATTGAAATGTGACTTTATGCACAACCAATAATAAACAGATCTAGTCATACTAAGCAAACATAATAAACAAATTTATATGGTGAATGCACAAACCTGTAATACTCAGAGATATAATCTTCAGGTTTTTTCTTGTTTTGCCATATACATGATATGGCATGACTACATGGAATACCAGTCAAATCCCATTTTCTGCAAGCACATGTCTGTTGTTTCAGATCTACAGAGTATGTCTTTATGCCATTGGTGCCACCAAAGATGGACAAATCATCATCATCATGCCATATGGGTGTTCAACCTTTTGCATGTTTTTTGTTCTTTTCAAGAAGCAATTGAGTTCTAGGGAAAATATCATCAGTGTATGTATTCATAAGCTCCTTTTGACTAGTAATCCTCTTAGTCAAGTAATGTTTAATACCTTCCAACAAATTGATTATGGGTTTATCTCTACACTCTAGAATTACCCTATTGAAGGCCGCATAGACATTCGTCATGGTTCGATTTAAAGTTCGAATGAGATTTTGTACGCCTGCTTGCTTGGGAAAAACCAGACATGGACAAGATGAGGTAGAAAATGTGGAGAAGATGAAGTATAAGACGTGGAGGAGAAGGAATAGTAGCAGAATTTCTAAAGATGAGTAAAGGGATAAACACGATAAAATTAGGATTCTTCATTATGTAGATTGTCTAACATTAATTTTTATTTTTTAAAATGTTAATGTTTTATTAAAATTTATAAATGACATTGCAACTATTTAAATGACTTGACATCTAACTGACCATGCCCAATCACCATTTTGAGCGCCACATAATCAAAACAGGAGGGGGACTAAAAAAATTCCAAAAAGTGACAACTTGAGGGACTAAAAGGTTGAAAAAATTAAAAAGGGGGACTAAAACGTTAAAAATTTATAAATAGGAAGACTAAAAGTGCATTTAAGCCTAATATGAATTAATAATATCTACAATTCTTGTTTGATGAAATATGATTTACATGCGTGCTACGAAATTTCATAGACATTAAAAATGTCTCTTTTAATATATGATAAAAATAAAATCCAATCTAGAATTTAAAAGAATATAGATTTAGCAAACCAAGAAAAAAAATCTAGTTGTAACTCAAATACTCAATGCAAGAAACACTTTTTTCCATTAATTCATTTTTTCTCTTCATAGTGGAAAAGTTGTGGAACCTATCTACGGAGGCTACTCTCACAATAATGTCGTACTCAAAGCATTCATCTACGAGACCAATTTTTCAACATTCTTTTTTAATTTTCAATCATTTAACGGATTATTAACCACCACAACATATTATATTAAGTTTTTTTTTATTTTAATAAAAAAAAATAGACGTTCATCCTTATTTTTTTTTATCTTCCTATTCCTTATTAATAGTTATGATTTTTCATCTCCTTTAAATCATATAAATAAGATTTACATTGTAATATAAAGTGTACTTTTAAAAAATATAATATAATATTATTTTCTATCTTCTTTTCCTCTCTTTGATCTCTATATTATTTAATTTAGTTTTGTAATATGTTATCAGCATGAAGTTCTCAGATATGATTCTTTCGCTTCTATCTCAAATTAATTTTGAACCATCATGTGTTTAGAACCATGGAAATAAGAAGAAGAAAATAGTTGCGTATCTGATATAATTTATTCAACCTTTCTTCAACATTAGAAAAATATATTATTATTGATGACTTTTTGTAATTTTAAAAAGTTGCCAAAAGATTGTCATTCTAGAAGAATGATACCAATAAATTGAACACGCCACATGATGATGATTATAATTTTTAGATCATTGTTTGTAAAAAATCATTTATATAGTTCCTGGAGAACTTATAAAGCATAGCATCCCTGAATGATAATAAAATAACATTATATAGTTTATGAAGAACTTGTAACGCTTTATTTGCTATTTTTCGTTTAAGATGGAGTAAGAAATTTTTTATTTCTCATAAGGAAGAAAGTTGAGAATTTTTTTTGTTAAAGTGAATACTGTAAAATCAAGTTTCTCTATATTGTACATTGTTTTGATGAAGACAAAATCTCTTAAAAACAAGGAGTAACAAGAAGGAAAATATGATATTCAAAGATAAAAATATTTTTGTTCAAGACTTTGGATTCAAGCAATTGACATTTCATGGAGGTATAATGACAATTCTTATCAAATACTAAAGTCTTAGATGCTCAATTAAAACAAAGGTCACTGCATACTTGTTTCATGACCATGACATCTTTAAAAGAACAATTCTTCACTTTTTTACTATGTGCAATCGATTTGCACCTACTTGTTGCCTTAAAAAATTATTTTTCATTGTGTAATCGATTTGTATGTTTGTGCAATCAATTGAATGTTGTAAGTTTTTAAAATTTTGTTTCGTTGGTCATGTGTAATCGATTTGCACCTGAACAGAATTGAAAAATAAGTATCTTTCATGACACCTCTTCATGTCACTCTTCATGGAACCTTTTCATTTCATCTTGGATTTGATCATGATTTTTTTTAGACTTTACCATGTTTCACAAGGGTGTTATGTGCTTATAAATACTTGAAATTTCAAATCAAACAATTACCTATTTCATTCAAAATTTTCAAATTCTCAAATTCACATTTCAAGTCTTTAACTTTCATTCAAGAAATTTTCTGCATACTTTCACATCATCTAAAACAGAAAATTCTTGAGCAATCTAACACTTTAGTGTTTGTGAATTATTGTTGTTGAAAGAGAAGATCAATCTAAGGATTGATATATCGTAATCTTCATATCAAAACTTGTAAAATTCAGAATTATTGTATCACATCTTATTTTTCCAGGATTGTTGGATATAAGATTATGTGGTTTGTTGTATCCTTGCTATTCAGAATTATTGAAAGCAAGATGTCCATTTTGAGAGGATTGTTCTCATTTGGACTTAGTGAAAAATTCAAGAGGCTGTTCTTGGTGTGGTTTGTTAGTGTCTGTATAGAAAGACTAGAAAGAGTCTTGTCTAAAGTCCTAACAATATTAAAAATCTTTTTCATGTTGAAAGGAGACTAGAGTATTATCGGACCGTGAGGGGAACCAGAATATATCCTTGTGTCGTTTACTTTTCGCATTTACAATTTTTATCACATAGTAATTACTTAGAAAAGTAAAACTTAAAACCGTCAAAAATCCGAAAAATATTCTAAGTACCTAATTCACCCCCTCCCCTATTAGGTGCAATATCTACTTACAATTGACATCAGAGCAGGTTATAGGTAATATGTTCCTATTAGATCTAGTATGGCTTCCAATAGCGCAAACTCGATTTTCAAAAATGACGGTAGTAGCAACAAACTCCCTCTATTCTTTGGAGAATATTTTGACTTTTAAAAAATCCGTATGAGAGCACACTTAGAAACACAAGGAGAAGGAATTTGGGAAACCGTTGAAAATGGTCCATGTCAACCAATTAGTGTTGTAAATAGTGTCGAAACTCCAAAGATTAAAAGTTCTTATGATGAAGATGACAAGAAAAAAATTCTTAATGAAAAGAAAGCTATCAACATTCTTCAAAGTGCGCTAAGTATGGATGAGTTCTTCCGTATATCACAATGTAAATCCGCAAAATAAATTTGAGACACTTTGATGGAGACTCGTGAAGGAACCACTGAAGTTAAAAGATCAAGATTAAATACATTAAGTCAAGAATATGAGATGTTTTGAATGCAGCCCAGAGAATCCATCGTTGCATTATAAAAGAGATTCGTTCATTTAACAAATCACTTAATTACACTTGGTAAAACATTTTCTAATGATGAATTGAACCTTAAAGTACTAAGATCCTTGACTAGAGAATGACAACCAAAAGTAACAGCAATATTGAAAAAGAAAAGCCTTTCTACCATGACTTCCGCATCATTATTTGGAAAACTCCAAGAACATGAATTAGAACTTGGACGACTTGAAAAACATGAATATCAAGAAAAGAAATCAAAGGGTATCGCGTTGAAAGTAGATTTAAAAGAAGACCAAGATGATGATGCACCGGAAGAAGATGAAAACTTTATGCTCCTTGTAAAGAGACTTGGTAAATTTCTTGGTAAAAATGACAAATTCTTTAATTATTCAAAAAGAAAGAAACATTTCAAGAAAAACGAGGCTTCCACTTTAACACAAGATGTCACATATTATTAATGTGGTAAGCAAGGTCATATAAAACCCGATTGTCCAAAACTCTCCAAGAAATATGGATTCAAAGGCAAAAAGGAGACAGAGAATAAAAAGGCTTATATTGCATGGGAAGATAATGACATAAGTTCATCATCCGATTCGGAATGTGACAAAAGTGAAAATCTAGAATTAATGGCTTCACACCATTTCAATGATGAAGATGATAAGATATGCTTAAATACCACTTCTAATGTGTGGTATCTTGATAGTGATTGTTCGAAGCATATGACGGGAGACATTCACAAATTTTCAAATCTAGTGCTTAAGGACAAATGTTATGTTGCGTATGGAGATAACAATAAAGGAAAGATTATTGGTGTAGGCAAAGTTGGAGCACCATCTTTCACATCCATCGAAGATGTTCTTTATGTTGAAGGACTAAAGCACAATCTTCTAAGCATAAGCCAACTTTGTGACAAAGACTTCAAAATCAAGTTCATCAAGGATGAACGCTTGATATAAGACGAAGTTACTAATGAGGTAAAACTCAAAGGTAAAAGAATAAATAATATATTCATGATTTCCCTTAATGATTTATCTTTGAAGGTAAAATGTCTTATGGTGAGCAATAATGATTCATGGCTATGGCATAAAAGATTTGCTCACATTCACATGGAACATTTGAATAAGTTAATCAAGCATGATCTTGTTTTGGTTTACCGAAGATAAAATTCGTCAAAGATAAATTATGTGATGCTTGTCAAAAGGGAAAATAAACCAAAACAACTTTCAAATTTAAGAATGTTGTACCCACTACAAGGCCACTACAACTGTTGCATATGGACTTATTTGGTCCTTCAAGAACAAGAAGCTTCAGAGGTAATGTTTTTGCATTAGTTATTATTGACGATTTTTCTAGATTTTGTTGGACATTCTTTTTAGTGCAAAAAATCAACGCTTTCAAATCATTTAAGAAGTTTGCAAAGCAAATTCAAAATGAGAAGTCACTAAAAATTGCCTCCATAAGAAGTGATCATGGCAGAGAATTTCAAAATACATCTTTTGAAGAGTTTTATGAATAACAAAGAATCAATCATAATTTTTTAACATCAAGAACTCCACAACAAAATGGAGCGTTGTAGAAAGAAAGAATAGGTCACTTGTGGAACTTGAAAGAACAATGATAAGCGACTCAAAACTTTCAAAGTATTTTTGGCGGATGTAGTAAGCACGACATGCTTTGTAAAGCTTATAGTAAAGCTTATAGAATATATAACAAACGAACTTTAACTATTGAAGAATCTATGCATGTAAAGTTTGATGAATCTAACCCCTCCAAGGAGGATATTATTTTGTGTGGTGATGATGATGATTTTATAGAAGTTCCTCAAGAAGATACTTCTGAAGTCAACAATGAGACTCAAACATAATATCAAGAATAACTGATTCAGCAAGAGTCAAATGACAATGATCTACCTAAGGGATGGAGAACTCATGGAGATCATCCAATTGATAAAGTCATTGGTGATATTAGTCAAGGTGTTGCAACTAGACTAAATCTCAAAGATGCATGCTTGAATATGACATTTGTTTCACAAATTGAATCTTCTAAAGTTGATGAAGCCTTAGGAGACGACCAATGGATAATTTCTATGCAAGAAGAGTTAAACCAATTCGAAAGAAATCAAGTTTGGGAACTTGTTCCTAGGCTAAGTGGTAATCACATCATAAGTACTAAATAGGTGTTTCAGAACAAGATTGATGAGAATGGAATAATTGTTCTAAACAAAGCAATATTGGTGGCCCAAGGATACAATTAAGAGGAAGGAATTGATTTTGAAGAAAAATTCACTCCAGTTGCAAGGTTAGAAATTATTCGTTTATTACTTGCTTATGCGTGTCCATTAAATTTTCAGTTATTCCAAATGAATGTCAAGAGCGCATTCTTGAATGGCTACATCAATGAAGAAGTCTACCTCAAACAACCCCCTTGCTTTGAAGACTTCAAGAATCCCTCACAAGTCTTTAAGTTGAAGAAAGCTTTTTATGGCTTAAAGCAAGCACCAAGGGCATGATATGATCGACTTAGCAACTTTCTGTGCGAAAGAAGATTTGAAAAAGGTAAAGTAGATAAAACCTTGTTCATTAAGAGAGTTAAGAACATCACTTTATTGGTCTAAGTTTACGTTGATAACATCATATTCGGTTCAACAAACAAATATCTGTCGCGGTGAAATTTGGATACCAAACTATTGATTAGTTTGAATCTTTAATTCAATTTGCAACCGAACTTTGATTTGTCCAAAGGAAGGGATAAAGATCGAAATTCCCACAATGCAATGCAAATGCAAGGATAGAGAGTTTTAGGTTCGGGGGTTGGTTAAACTTAGGGAAGGTACTAGCATCCTAAGTTTCTGTAGTACTCTACAGGAACCTCTTGTTTTATGTTTGTTTATTGCTAAGTGTTTATCTGCTTAATGGTTTAAAGACCTAGGGGTTTATTTCTAAGTATACTCGATAAGATGTCGCATCTTATGCCTACATATCCTTACGGGAGTGGAATCAGAGTATTTGTAGTTCCCCTAAAGGGTTTGAGGAGTTCTTTGACTGTGGTCAAAGTTCCTACGGGTTTAGGGTAGTTGATTGATTGATTTTAGGAGAAGAGATGTGTCTTCATTTTAAGGGAGATTTAACCGCCACAAAATGTAGGAAAATAGTCTTTGCATCGTCTTAAGAAAAGGGCTTAAGTACTCGGATTGTTTGACGAGTATGCCTTTATCTCTCTTAAGGCAAAGTCCCTACGGCTTGATTGTATTATGGTGGGGGTGGAGATTCTATCTCACTTAAGATGATTGACATCTTTCTCTAATGTGTTTGAAAGTATTGTTTTGAATTGTTGAATGTTTGTTCTAAGTTGTAAAAGATAAAAGGCAAGGTCCTTCCTATGGGGTAGGATCTATCCTAGAGATCGACTTGAATGAGATCAAGGATCGAGGGGATAATGATGCAAATGTAAATGCACTACACACGATTGTTGAATCATGTGTAGGATTTTCCTTTGGACGGAATGCGATGCATAAATATAAATCGCGATAATATAGAATTGCGGAAAGATAAAGCCATACACGAACGCATGAAAGCGCTGAAGTGTGTGAGAGTGAAAGTGTCGTGAATGTGAGTGCATGATTGATTTGTATGTTTACGCGGTTGGTTCATTTTAGTCAAGATTGATTTTAAGGGAGGAGTTGAATTTAGGCGAAGGTTGAATTGTTTTTAAGTAGAATTGTTTGTATATGTGAATTTGATTTAGGAGAAAAAAAATATATTTGATTTTTAGTGGAATTGAATTATAAATGACCTAAATTAGATGAAATTAATTTTATGGATAAATAAGGTGGATTTCTATAAAAGTTATATCATGAGATTAATTAGGGTGAGGTCAGCTTTATGAAAAATTATATTGTTTGTGAAAGTGAATTAGATTAGGTGAATTATATTATTTTTTAGTGAATTTAATTAAGTTGAATAATTACTAACCTATCAAATAATGAGAGTTAATTAAAAGGAAATAGTTTTCTTAATAGATAAATAGGATTTTAATTAGTTTTGCCAAAAATTATCTTAAATGAGTGAGAAGCTTTTTATTTCTTTATTTTTTTATAATATGACTAATTTTATTATATTAAAAAGGGTTGTTAAGTTGATGAAAATGGGAATAAGTTAAAAGGCGAATAAAAAAAATAAAATAAATGTGAGTTAATAAGTTTTTTAAAAGGAAGTTGCTTAATTAAATGAATAGGCAATTATAAAAAGCTAAAAAGAAAATAAAAAAGGTTTTATTACTTATTTTAATAAAAAAAACTGATTATAAGTGATTAGTTATTAGGTTAATTAATTAAATTAATATAAAAAGACTAAAATAAATAAAATTGGTTAACTAAAGATTGACGATTAATTAAATTAAATTGGGGTTAAGTGGATAATTAGGGGAAAGATTAGGAGTTAATTGGGAAATTAAGGGGTGGTTTAGTGAGGCAAGAGAATCCGGTGTGATAGCCTTGCGAAGGTATACGGTAAAGAGTAATGTAGAGCGCCTGATCAGATCCGTTGGAGATCTGATTAGCTGTGTGCGTGAGGGTCCATGGTACCACCATGGGTGCGCATGCGTGAGATTATGAAATTACATCAGTTTACACAAAATTACATGGAAACCCTAAATCCCCCGAAAAACCTAATCCCCCCCGTCGTCGATATTCACTCGCGTCTGCGATTTTCCCTTTCTCCTTTCTTCGATCTCCCTTCCATCAATAGCTTCCGCCACCATTCTCCGTTTTCGCTATCGCTCTTCTTCTTCATTCTTTTTTTCTTTTCATTCGCCCTCGCTTTGCAACCTCTTCTCTTCTATTTCCTGTATGAGTCAACCAAACAAACAGAGTTAAGATGTTAGCGAAAATACTCACGGTTCAGAAATGGATTTGTTTTGCAGGAGCTCTTCAATAATTAATGGCGGTAGGCTTGAAGGTTCCAACGGCAGGTGATTCGTGGACGGAGGCGCGAGGGTTTGAATGTGGATTTGCAGCGATGAAGCTCCAAAACAAGATAAGTTCCTTGTTTTTTTTTGCAATTTTAGGTTTTTCACGATTTGGGATTTTCGGTGGATGTTTTGTATATTTTCTGTATCGGTTCCTTCTGACAATGGTTCCTCCTCCTTTTATAGCTTCATGACCCTTTCTCCTAATCAAATCCGTGATTTTCCATTAATACTCTTTCCAATTTCGTGCAAAACTGTCTTGATTAGTTTTGGAAACTAATGAATTGTTTTGATTTTGCAGAAAACAACATGAATGGTAATTATGACATATTGGATCATGTCAGCGAATCTTCCTCTTTTGGCGAATTGAAACCTAACGGGAAAGAAAGATACGTTCTTTCTAGCTCTCAACATAGAAATTAAATCCTGGTTTCAATGAAAATGATATTTGTTCTGTTTTCGTAACATTACTCAATAGTTGTGATTCTAGATTCACTTGTAGCCCAAAATTCTGACACTCATCTCTTTTCTTGTGTCTGTTTCAGGAGGACAGTACAGGAGGTAGTCGTTCTTCAAAGTGGTACCAACGTGAATGCTTTCTCTGTTCGGATATGTTATTGATGTTGCAGTCATGGCTTCGCTGCTGCTTGGACTAGCAAACTTTCCTTTCCACTGTCAGCATCATAGGATGACAGTATCTTCCTATGATCCTCAAATTCTGGACTCATTAAATTAATGGAGAGGTTTCTCATCAACAACAGTGTCGTTTCAACATTTATTGGGTCCATCTGCTTTAATCTCTGTAGGTGATTAGTTGAATTTGGATCAAATACACTGCCGATGAAGGTGTATTCTTGTGCAAAATCGGGTATGACATGAACTGGCTTGCCCATATTGCCTTGATTAATCCCTTTACTATTTGGCATAGCCATGGGAGTGCTTTCATTACTACTGCTATTGCCACAATTAAGAGGAACAACTTGTCCAGATCCAGTCCATCCTATGTCATCTGCAGCCGATTGTGGCACACTGGCTGGTGGTTTAGCATTGTAGTTCCAAGATGACAAAGGAAGACTAGAAACTTGTCGTGCTCCTGGTCAGTCCAACTCTCTCTAGATTTAGTAATCGTGTACGGTTTTCAGATCTTCTTATTCGGATCTTCGGAAGAGGTAGATGCGGCGGCGCTAGTTGACCAAACACAGTGCTTTGAACTGTTGCTGCATTGGCGCGCTCTTCAAGTGCTTGAATACGAGATTTCATAGTCACTATGGTAGTTGCAATGTCATAATGGATATCTTGTGCCTTAACAATTAGAGCAGTGAGACTTTACTAATTGGCTCTGTTTCTTCCAGTGTGACAGGCTCTCCAATCATGGCAGCGGTAGTAACTTCATCAATTATCAGTCTTGAAGGTGTGGTTTATCATCATTCTATGGACAATTTTTGTGAATTTATGCATACTGTCATGGGAATGAAATGCGAGACTAATGAACTACTTTGTGAACTGCGTATTGACTCAGATCTGTGTATGCAGGTGATATAGCTGGTGCATCGCGGCATTTTCTGAGCTGATATGGAAGACAAAAGACATGGTCGCTGCTACTACTGAGAGCAACCATGTTTCATGAAACTCTGGAATTTGAGAAGTGAAAATTTGAATTACTCCAAAACCGATCATGTATGGATTGCTTGAAATCATACACGGATCTTTTCCTCTCGATTTATGAAGGCATCTGGTCTTTTTTATTTCCATCATGCTAATGGCAGCTGCAATTGTATATCCTGTTGCATTGCAGCAAAGACTTATGTGCAGAACTACTCCACAAATTGTGTAATGGTGTCTGCCAAGAATGTTTTGAATTACATCGACGTAAGTATAGTTTCTCACCATAATGATAACATTCAGTTAGCAATGATGTAGTATACAAAGGGATTAAGCTGAAAAGAATCATGACTGTAGGGCCAACAATCCAACCCAATTGTGCTATAGCTCATGCCAAAGACAGTACTCTAGATCCAATCACAGCTGTTATTATATGAGAGCTTGTTGTCCAAATTGTTCCTGTTCTTCTAGGACGGCCATCATCGTCTAGGTATTCGAAATCAGGTTGTGAAGGGTAACCTTCCATTGGTTTCGATCTTTAACATGTTTGATGGATAATGTTGAATTCTGACTTGAGCATATTCAAATTGTATCAACATGTCATTTGTGCTGTTGCAGGAATGATAACGGATGTTATTCGCACCAGGTGACGACTCCGTCCTCTTGCGCTTGGTAATGCTCAGTATTTGGTGCTTCTTTCTTACAGGTGGTGATTTCTTGATAATTAACTTGTCGTATCTTTGTGTTTTCAGAATTTGGTCTCATCCACTTACGGAAAGGAAATTGCCGAGACAGCTGCCGGGTTTTCAGCGGGATAAAGGTTGACTGAATTCATTGTTATGAGGTCTTTGTGAATCATGTTAATCCTTGTGGGAAATTATGAATGTAGCTCATACTTTATACTCCTCGAAATCCTTACATAAGCTTTCAATTGTAACCTTTGGATAATAAAAGAGTGCTTGCCAATAAATTGTATGCGGTTAGCTTCTGAAAGTGTGAAAAATGCGTAGTAGTAGTTATCTTGTGTAAAGGAAAAGTTGCTTCCATTGAATTTTCCCAAAATGAGGCCACAACCACAGATATTTGTTTGGAAAAAAAAACACTAGACACAAACTCTTGTTATAGGTGCAAATGTGATAAATGGACACCTTATGTTGAAAAGCCATCGTAAATGGCCTACCATTTCCCAGCCGTTAATTGTGTGATGTCAGTTTCCAACATTGCCTTAGCTTTCCCACACAAACCACCCATGCACTTGCTTTGGATTTTGATCTCATCACCTGAGACTTATAACCTGATCTTGAATTTTATAGAGATAATGAGCCAACGTCCTGAGGAGTATGGAACCTGAACCAAACTTTTAGAATGAATTTTCTAACACTCATCTCATATTCTCTGAGGCAACATTAAAATCTGGTTTCAAACTCTTAAGCCAAAACAAAAAATGATAAAATTTGTCCAAATTCATGGCCGAAGACGAATGTCATGTCTTGGGACCCTTTGAAGCTGAAGATACCTCTTGCCAAACAAGACATCCCAAAAATCCAAACAATTCTTGAATAGACATCCTTGGAACCAGATAGGTGTGACTCCTTAGAAAAGATCTGCTTTGTACTAGCTTCACAAAATAAAACAAATAAAACAGTTGAAAAAGGTTAATTATGGGTGGATGATTGATCGCGAGAATGAACGCTATCTCCACTCGATATTACTGCGTTTGCACAAATTGGTTAGTCGCATAAATATTAAATATTAAAATAAAGTCAAATAACAATAGAAAACGCAAGAAGAGGTGAGATCTTACGGTCAAAAATTAGGGTGCAACAATATCTTTGTGAAGAATTCTCATTGATGATCCAAGGAGAATTCGAGATGTCTATGATGGGTAAGAAGAAATATTTTCTTGGATTGCAAATCAAGCAACTAAAGGATGACATCTTCATAAACCAAGCCAAGTATTGCAAAGAGTTGTTGAAGAGATTCGACATGGATGGTTGCAAAGCAATGTCTCCACCAATGGGATCCAGAACCTACATCGGTCAAGACGAATCAAGTGTTTCGATTGACGTTACAAATTATCGAGGTATGATTGGTTCTTTATTATATTTGACGGTAAGTCATCCTGACATGATATTTAATGTGTGTTTATGTGCCTGTTTTTAAGCAAATCCGAAGGAATCACATCTCACCGTTGTTAAAAGAATCATGAAGTATCTCAAGGAACGACCAATGTTGGGCTATGGTATCCAAAAGGTAGCATATGTGATTTAGTAGGTTATTCTGACTCAGATTATGCAGGTTGCATAGCTGATCGCAAGAGCACAAGTGGTCAATGTCACATATTAGGGAATATGTTAGTATCATGGTCTTGCAAGAAACAAGCTTATGTTGCACTTAGCAGAGTCGAAGCAGAATATTACAACAAGAAGTTGTTGTGCCCATATTCTATGGCTCAAGCAACAACTACGTGACTATGGACTCAATCTTGGATGTGTTCCCTTTGATGTGATAATACAAGTGCAATCAACATAACAAAGAATCCGGTTATGCATTCAAGAACAAAGTACATCGACATACGACATCACTTCCTTTGTGATCATGTACTTCAAAAGGATGTCGAAGTCACCTTTGTGGATACACACAACCAACTAGCCGACATCTTCATGAAACCGCTTGCAAAAAAACCGTTCTACAAGATTCTGAGGGAACTTGGAATTTTGGACAAAAATGACACATAAAACGTTCATCATATGTTATGGTTCATCAAACATCAAAGGTGCATAAATGTCTTTATCTTCTTCATTTTATGCAACTTATTTTATTGCATCTATGCTTCTACTCCCTTCTTATATATGTTTATTTTATTTGATATGTATTAAAGTGTGTTTGAAATATGGTATGATACACTTTTTCGCGTTTTTGGGCAATTTTCACTTAAAGCAATCGATTGCACCCTTGCTACAATCGATTGCTCACTGAAACAAATGATATTTTTCACTTTTGTCCTCACAACAATTGATTGCATAACTACTACAATCGATTTCTCACTATAAGATATGTTTTTTTTTCTTTTTCCCCCACTACAATCGATTGCACAATGTTGCAAATCGATTGCAACCTGTAGCGTGCGTTTTTTGTGTGTTTTCTTCTTGGTGTAATCGATTGCACCCTAGTGCGAATCGATTTGCACCTGACAGAAATTGAATTTTCACTATTTTTTTACTTGTTGTGTTTCCGTATATGTTTTAATCCATTCAATTGTCATACACATCAATTCCCATTAATCATTGCAACAACTTTTCAGTCCTAGATTCTCCTAACCTAACCTATTCTTATTCCTTTTTTGACCAAATTCAAATCTTTTTACTACTCTCTTCAATTTCCCTAACCAATCATAATAACTCTCTCACCAAATTCCCACATAAATTTATCTATTCCCTATTCAAAATCAAAGTTTTTAATCTCTCCACATCTCTATTTTTGTTTTTGTCTCTTCCCCCACTCAAAAATTTCAAAATCTTCATTTTTCAAGTTCATCTTCTCCAAACTTCACTAACCCTCATCCATGGCTTCAAGAATGAAAATAAAGGATACAACTGCAGAAAAGGGAAAAGGAATGGCCTCATCATCATCTAACACTTGTTCCATTCTCAAAGATCTAACAGGTGAGCAAGTGGAAATATTTGAGAAATTCTTTTACTAGAAGAATGTTCAAACCCCTAAGTATGGTGATCTTTTTGCATTTCCTGATAAATGTTTTAAATTTCAAGACACTTTAGTTTCTCTAAAATTAGGCTCTATTATTGCTTCATCTGGACCCTATTATCCAGACTTGGTTAGGTTATTTTATAGCAATATGCATGTTGTTTATGGAAAAATTACTATCTTTGTTTTGGGTAAGAAGATTGACTACTAAACGTCTTGGAAATTTTTTAGACTTTTCTTATTCTGGTAGTCTTCTATATGATAGAGAGGATGAAAAATGGAAGAACTATAACAAGCATGATTTTTATTATAGTATCAGTAGGATGACCAAAGCAAAATTTCATGAGAAATGAGTAAGATCTCTAGGTAGGGTAGAACCGTCACGAGGGTCGTGGTCGGCCGAAATTTTCTACATTGATGATCAGTTGCTTCATTATTTATTTGCATATATTTTGTTTCCGAGGAATGGAAATTATTGTAATGTTAGGGAAGTTGAGATGCAAGTGTTGTATGCTATTAAGAATGACATAAAAGTTAATTGGTCTTGGTTGATTTTGAATCACATGTTAGCCCACACCACTAAGTCAAAATCTCTACCATATGCGTGGTTTATAACTCGGATATTGCAACACTTTAAAGTTGACTTGGATGGTTTTGAGTATAGTTTGATGCACACCAATACTCATAAGATAACTATCAAGAATATGGATAATCGGATGGGTGTTCATTATGATTTGGAATCACAATATATCACATATATTGGTGAAGATGGTATAGAAAATGAAGACAATGTGCAAGATGTTGAAGGTTGTGAAGAAGTCCCTCCTCCATATGGTTCAAGTGGTCCAACTCAACAAGCTCTCTTTGATCATATGACCACTCAATTTGCTAATCTTAACTCCATCATAAATGATTATTGGACTTCCGTTCACAATTGAATCTCTCAAAATTATGAAAACACCACTAACCAAATGAATCAACAATTTTTGTACCCTTACTCTCATCTCCACATTCCACCTTATGACCTGAACAACCTGGCTGCCCCTATTCCTATGGTGACTCCAATCCAAAATCATTTTCCACACCAAGTACCTAATTACTACTACAACAACAACAACACCAACACCAACAATGATATGGATCAAACTTGATGTGTTATGTTTCATTTGTAGTTTCTATGTTGTTTTTTTTATGTTGCTTTTAAATTATGTCCCATGTTGTTTGAACTATTAAGCTTTCTATGTACGGTACTTGGTACCAAAACTCTATTATGTTGTTTCTTTCATCTCTATATGCATGTTTGGTTATGTTGTTTCTTTTAGCTTGCTTCATTTTTAAAAATTTTTTTCACCCATCTTTCCCTTCTTTTTGATAATATCAAAGGGAGAGGAAGGTGTTATGTTATGTTTGTATATTTCCTTGATTTTAAGTTTTAAAGGTACAAATTCTCCTTCAAGATGAACAAAGTAAAATACTTTAATACTCACGTATTTAGGGGGAGTTAAGCAACTTAGGGGGAGAAATTTTCCGAAAATTACAAAGCGTAAAAGAAGATTGTTTGTCATCATAAAAAAGGTGGAGAATGTGAAATCAAGTTTCTCTATATTATACATTGTTTTGATGAAGACAAAATCTCTTAAAAACAAGAAGTAACAAGAAGGCAAAGATGATATTCAAAGATAAAAACATTTTTGCTCAAGACTTTGGATTCAAGCAATTGACATTTCATGAAGGTATAATGATAATTCTTATCAAATACTAAAGTCTTAGATGCTCAATTAAAATAAAGGTCATTGCATATTTGTTTCATGATCAATCTTTAAAAGATCAATTTTTCACTTTTTTACTTTATGCAATCGATTTGCATAAAGATGCAATTGATTTGCACTTGCTTGTTGCCTTCAAAAATTGTTGTTTTTTCACCGTGCAATCGATTTGCATGTTTGTGCAATCGATTGCATGCTGTAAGTTTTTGAAAATTTGTTTCGGTCGTCATGTGGAATCAATTTGCACCTGAACGGAATTGAAAAATCAATATCTTTCACGACACCTCTTCATGCCACTCTTCATGGAACCTTTTCATTTCATCTTGGCGTTTGTTCATGATTTTTTTTCCAGACTTTACCATGTTTCACAAGGGTGTTATGTGCTTATAAATACTTGAAATTTCAAATCAAACAATCACCTATTTCATTCAAAATTTTCAAATTCTCAAATTCACATTTCAAGTCTTTAACTTTCATTCAAGAAATTTTCTGCATACTTTCACATCATCTAAAACAGAAAATTCTTGAGCAATCTAACACTTTTGTGTTTGTGAATTGATATTGTTGAAAGAGAAGATCAATCTAAGGATTGATATATTGTAATCTTCATATCAAATACTTGTAAAATTCAGAATTATTGTATGACATCTTATTTTTCTAGGATTGTTGGATATAAGATTGTGTGGTTTGTTGTATCCTTGCTATTCAGGGTTGTCGAAAGTAAGAGGTCCATTTTGAGAGGATTGTTCTCATTTGGACTTAGTGAAAAATCCAAGAGGTTGTTCTTGGTGTGGTTTGTTGGTGTCTGTATAGAAAGACTAGGAAGAGTCTTGTCTAAAGTCCTAACAATAATAAAAATCTCTTTTATGTTAAAAGGGGACCGGAGTATTCTCAGACCGTAAGGGGAACCATGTTAGAACACATATTGGTTTTTAATATATTTCAATATTTTGATGATAACAATAATGAAATTTTGTATGGAGAAAATATATACTCTAATTTTGTTCAAGTGTTTTTTGTTTCAGATAACATAATAAATATTCCTCTGAACGTTAAGCTACAACACGCAGAAGACTCTGAATGTTTGGTAAAAAGCAAAGCTACAGAAGGCTCTGAGCGTAGAGTATAAAGCAAAGATTCAGAAAACTCTGAGCGTACTAAACTCAACGCTGCAACTGCAGAGGCTCTGAGAATCAAAATACGTAAGGCTATGAAACTTTAGTAACAAAGTGATACATTTGGATAACACGTAAGAGCGAAGATCTGCTCTGATCTAAAGCGCTCCTCTGGATGAACAATTTGATTAAATAATCACGCTAGCACTAAGCTGTAGAACTCTGGAAGAGAGTTACTCTGATAAGAAGAAAATGGAACATCATCAGAACTCTGGAAGAGAGTTACTCTGATAAGAAGAAAATGGAACATCATCAGAGGATCTGATGCAGAAAATATTTCCATATTCGTTCATTTAAAAAGATGTTGATCAAGAAAGATCCGTTGCAAAATTCATTGTCTACATCCAACGGCACTATTCCTCTTTTGTGTATGGGACAAGATTTCAGAACAAAAAAGGATATCTCTGATCATTCCTTTTTTGTGTATGTGCACGCTATTTGAGAAATGGGTGTGAAGTATTTAAACAAGTCTTCAACAGCAATTCAAATACAACAACATACAACATCATTCTACAACGAACATATTTCACACTTTATAGAAAGTTTCATTGATCTTCATTTGTGTAAAATCACTGTTGTGAAAAAGCTTTTCTAAGAAGCACTTAAACACACTTTATTGTATTACTTTATAAAAAAAATCCTTGAGAGACCAAGTTGTGGTCAGTATTCTTGAGAAGACTAAGACAAGTTTGTCTTAGTGAAAAGATTGTAATCAATTTTTGATTATTAGATTAAGTCCTCTTTTGAAAGAGGCGAAATCACCTTGGCCGGGTGGACTGGAGTAGTTTGAGTTCAAATGAACCAGTATAAAAATACCTGTTATTTTTATTGCCTTATTTGTTTTGAAAACCCTTACTCAACCCCCCCTTCTCAGTGTTTTCCTATCTTCAAACCAGAATATATCCTTGTGTCATTTACTTTGCGTATTTATAGTTTTCATCACACAGTAATTAATTAGAAAAGTAAAACTTAAAACCGTCAAAAATTTGAAAAATATTCTAAGTACCTAATTCACCCCCCCCCCCTTCCGCCCTGCCCTTATTAGGTGCAATATCTACTTACAAACACTCTAGATTATTAGTTGTTATTTTAAAATATCAGAATTTATTAATCTTTATATTTAATTGTGTCAAAAGATTGAAATTTGTTTGAAATATTACTATTTCATGTTTTTGATCGAGTTAGCAATTTAGATTTTAGATTAGATAACAATTAAAAGAAAATGTATGTATTTTGTAACTAATTTGATATTATTTAAGTAGATAATTTTAAGACTAATGTAACAATCCAGTTTATTATTGTGTTATTTTAAATATTGGAATTTACAAAAATATTATTATTTAATATTGTCTTTATGATAATTATCTCATTATAATATTTAATACTTAATATTTTATCTATTTTTTATTTTTTATGATATAATTAAGTATTTCAAATCTTACGAAATTGATTTTTGGGGCTCTTGACATTTCAGAAAAGAACTATTAGACATTGTTACCTTCATGAGGATCTTACCAAAATTCATTTAAGCGTAGAAGGTCTTGGGAACACTATTAAAGAAGGAAATAAATCATCTGATCAACAAAAGACAAAAACCATGATATTCCTTTGTCATCACCTTCATGAGGATCTTAAAAATGAATATATTACTGTAACTGACTCACATGTCTTGTGGAAAAATTTGAAAGATAGATATGATCATCAAAAAACGATTATCCTACCAAAAACTCGATATGATTAGATGCATTTATGTTTACAGGATTTTAAAAGTGTTAGTGAATATAATTCTGCAATGTTTAGAATAACTTCTAAACTGAAACTATGTGGAGAAAAGGTACTTGATGAAGATATGTTAGAAAAAATATTTTACACTTTTCATGCATCCAATATGTGCTCTTGCGGCAGTAATATCGAGAAAATGATTTAATAAATATTCTGACCTAATATATTGTCTTCTTGTGGCTGAGCAAAATAATCAGTTATTGACGAAATATTACGAGGCTTGTCCCACTGGTACAACTCCATTCCCAAAAGTGAATATGGCAAGGCATAATCACTATGGGAAAAACCGTGGTCGCGGTTGTGCATGCGCACATGATCATGGTCATAATTATGCTCATGTTCTTGGTTTTGATCGTGGTAGCAATGGTAATCATAAGAACACATATTTCCATAAGAAGTAGAAAAATGTTAAAAAAGAATGAAAAAGAGGGTCAGAGTAGGAAAACCAATGAAAATACTTGTTGTCATTGTGGAGGAAAAGGTCATTGGAGTTATACTTGCTGTAATCCAAAACACCTTATTGATCTTTATCAAAAAAAATCACTAAAAAAAATAAAAAGGCAAGGATTGAAACTCACTTTGCTAATGAAGATGATGATTCAGATTATGATAATATGGATGTTACTCATTTAAATATTGGTGACTTCTTTGCTGATTCTGATGAAAAAATTGATCACCTTATTGGAGATGGAAGTGTCAAGAAATATAATTTATGGAAATCTCCTTTTTAGTTATTAATAAGTGTTTATGGATATTTTAAATTTTATTTTCTAATAACAATAAAGTGTGTTTTCTACTTGTTTTTTTACATAATTTATGTTTAAATGACTTGTGTTTTTAAAGTGCGCTTATAACTTATTGTTAAAAATTATTATTGCTTTTAGAATGAATATGGACACTAGCACCAGTAATGAAGATATGTGTCTTGCTAACAATGTAACAACACACACGATTCTCAAGAATAAAAGATATTTCTATAATTTAGTGAATCAAAAGACTGATGTCAGTACCATATCTGGCACCTCGAAAATAATCGAAGGCTCTGGAAGAGCCAATATGTTGTTACGTGGAGGAACAATATTGCACATTGATAATGCATTATATTTCCCCAAGTCTCATAGAAATTTATTAAGTTTCAAAAATATCTGCCTGAATGGATACCATATTGAAACATGAGATGATGGAAGGATTGAATATCTTTGTATTACAAAACATAATTCGGACACAAAATGTGTAATGGAAAAGCTACTGGCTTTATCCTCTAGCTTGTGCTACACTTATATTAGTATAACTGAAGCACATACAATTGTAAACCAGAAGTTTACAAATAATGATAAATTTATAATTGGCATGACCGATTGGGCCATCCTGGTTATATAATGATGCGAAAAATAATTGAAAATTCATGCGGTCATTAATTAATGAGTAGGGAAATTATTCAATCAAATAAGTTCTCATGCAGCTCTCGCTCACAAGGAAAGTTGATAATTCGGCCATCACCAACAAAAACTAGAAATGAATCTATCAGTTTTTTATAGCGTATACTTGGTGATATTCATGGGTCAATACACTCATCATCTGGACCATTTAGATATTTTATGGTTTTAATTGATGCATCAACTAGATGGCCACATGTATGTTTATGGTCAACTCACAACCAGGCGTTTGCGAGATTGCTAGCTCAACTGATTTGAATAAGAGCTCATTCCCCGATTATCTTGTCAAGAAAATACGTCTTGATAATGTCGTAGAATTTTCATCTCAAACATTTAATGAGTATTGTATGTCTATTGAAATTAACAATAAACACATAGTAGCACATGTTCCTACACAAAATGGACTTGCAGAATCATTTATTAAACAAATAAAATTAATTGCAAGACCACTTATTATGATATGCAAACTCCCAGTTTCTTCTTGGGGACATGCGATTTTACATGTTGCAACATTGATTCGCATCAGGCCAACGAGTTATCACACCTCTTCACTTTTACAATAAGTTTTTGATAAAGAACATAATATTTCTCATCTAAGAATTTTTGGATGTGCGGTGTATGTTCCAATTTCTCTATTATAACGCAATAAGATGGGTCCTCAAAGAAGAATGAGAATATATGTTGGATATGAATCTCCATCTATTGTAAAGTACCTTGAACCAACAACAGGAGATTTATTCACTGCTCGTTTTACTGATTGTCATTTTGATGAATCAAATTTTCCAGCATTAGGGGGAGAGAATAAGAATTTGGAAAAAGAGATCAGTTGGAATGAATTATCATTATCTCATCTTCATCCTCGAACAAAACAATTGAACTAGAAGTTCAAAAGATAATTCAGCTGCAAAACTTAGCAAATCAATTACCAAATGCATTCACTGATCCAAATGGTGTGACTAAATCATATATGCCAACTGCAAATGCTCCAATAAAAATTGATATCCTTGTTGGATAATCCAATTAGTCTCAACCACGCGTGAAGCGTGGCAAACCAATCGGTTCAAAAGATAAAAATCCTCGAACAAGAAAGGGAGATAATAATAAAGATGGAACAAGTGAGGATATAGGAAATCTAAAAGAACCTTCAAACATAATAAACGTTTCATCTCTAGAAGAGATTGATCAGGTATCTGAAACTCATGAAAATAAAGAGATCTCGATAAATCATGTCCAAAATGGAATACAATGGAACCAAAACAAAGTCGACATTGATGATGTTATTGCATACAATATAGCGCTAAATGAGATAAATGGCAAAGAGGATCAGTGTCGCTACTGCGAAAATCGGCGCCGGCTTGACAGGAGAGTCGCCACCGTGCGTTATTTATCCCTCAGAGCGGGAAAGGAAACGCTCGAAGTAAACCTCGCAAAGACGGGAAAAAGGTATGGTCATCGCAACCAAAACCTGGATTCGGGAGTCGGTTACGCAAGGGGAAGGTATTAGCACCCCTCACGTCCATCGTACTCGATGGGATCCACGCTTGGTGTTTATAGGTAAAAGGGTGTGTTATCTATCTACGCTAATGGCTGGTCTGAAGAGAAAATAAAAGGACAGGACTCGACAGAACATACGGTGTTCTGGGCCTACGTATTCCCTCGTGCAATGGGAAAGTCAGAGTCAACGTAGTTCGACTTCCTACGTCTAAACGGGGGAAGGGTTGCTCGCCAGGACATCGCGTCCTGTGCCTACGTACTTTCATCTGAAATGAAAGATCAGAGCAAACGTAGTTCGGCTAACTACGGGTAAACAGGGGCTCTCACACAGCAGTGAGAAAACAAACTGGTCCTAAAGGCTCGGGAACCTACAACTATGATCTGGTCTCAAATGCACTCGGGCAAGAGAAAGGGATAACAATTAGTCGTTAGCGGGAAAGTCTCGATCGCACAGCCGCGAGAGAACAAACGTTAGTCGTTAGTGTGCTCGCTAGGATATCGCATCCTATGCCTACATATCTTCGTCTGGAACGAAGAATCAGAGCAGCTGTAGTTCAGCTAACTACGGATCAAGCTACTCAAAAGTTCCTACAGAAAGGAAAGGGAAACCCTAGAACTATAGCTGAGAAACAGGGGAATCTACCTACTACTCTCACACCTGGTTGACCATCCTAATGTCTATCATAACAACTCCGCAGCGGAGAAGTCAGAGCTCCTAAGGGATCATGGCAACAGGATTAAACCACAAACAAGAAACTGCAAAGTAAAGAATACTGAAAATATGCATGAATGCAACAATTAGACAAACAAGGCACAGAGGCCGCAAACCACAAAGGCAAGGGAGCTCAGCTCTACCAAATACCAACAAGCAAAGCCACGCAATAACAAACAAGCAGAAGGAGGACCACCTCAACTTCTCATGCACACACAAAGTCTACTTCTAAGATGCACTTACTCAGAACTATCTAGATGAACACCTAAGTCTAATGCAACATAACATCATTCACGTCAAACAATACAAAGAAACTAACCCTGAGCAGGGCCTCTAACAAACCTGAGACAACTCCTAATCTAGCTCTAAACAGAACTCTATACAGCACCCTAAGCGAAGATCTAAGCAAAAACTCTAATCAAAACCCTAAGCAGGAGGAATCAATCCCAGTCTCCAAGCTTCAGAACAAGCTTACCAGAGAAAAGGGAGCTAAGCAGACAAGCTCATAGTGCTTTCCTCAGGAAAGTACCAGGAGGTTACTACTCAGGAGTCATATCCTATGCGGCTCAACAACTGTGATTAGTTCACATCCCTCCTCAGGAGAGATTAAACTCACATGAAGGCTCCGGCATCACTGGATATTTGAGAAACCTATATGCACTAGGGGAACTAAGTGAGCAGGCTCATAGGACCTTCCTCAGGAAAGTACTAGGAGGCTGACACTTAGGAATTGTACCCTACGTGGCTCAACAACTGTGATCAGTTTACATTCCTCCTCAGGAGAAATTAAACTCACAAGTTGGCTCCAACATCACTGGATACTTAAGAAATCCTAGGTAAACTAATGGAACTAAGTGAATAGACCCATAGGACCTTCCTCAGGAAAGTACTAGGAGGCTTCCACTTAGGAATCGTATCCCATGTGGCTCAACAACAGGTGATCAGTTTACATCCCTCCTCAGGAGGGATTAAACTCACAAGTCGGCTCCGACATCATTGGATACTTACGAAAGAGGTGAGAATAAAGAATGAAAGTCATTCATAGTGCCTTCCTCAGGAAAGTACCATAAACTCCCTTCAAACTTCAGGATCTCGAACCTCACAAACAGACAACAAGCTCCTAGACTAAGCCTCAATCCAATGCAACTTTGCAAGCTCCAACAGGACTTCAATCAGCTCCCACCTTCAAGAAGAACCCACAGGCCAACAAACCACAAGAGACTATCTCTGAAGTTCAACCACAGTTGAACTTCAAAGTCAGAAGTCATCAAGACTTCCCCTATCTTCAGGCTCAGACAAACCCTATCAGAATATCCTACAAAAATCTAACAAAAATCTATGGGGAGACCTACATGGCTCTAGGATAACATACTGAAAAATCAGAACAAAATTCAACACCAGATGAAAGAAATAAAATCAGCAACACAGACATATCCACAGATCAATTATTCAACATCAATAACAGTGAAAAAAATGCAATTAAAATGAGAATGCATGATCAAGCTAATGTTTTTATGCTATAAAATTCTACACTGAATTACGAGTCTACAGAAAAAAGAACGGAATTATTTGACTAAATCTACCATTTTTTATGAATTTTCTAATGATATGCATGCATTGAAAATATTAAAAAAGAAATCAATTAATTGGAAAATATGCAAAAAATAGCAAACAAAAAATAAAATGTCATTTTTATGTTTATTTAATTTTCTTAACATTTTTCATGAAATGGTAAAAAGAATTATTAAAACATTTATTTACATTTATTTGTGAATTATTTGATATGCCAAGAAAAATGAAAGAAAATCAAAAATAAAAGAAAGTGCAATGGAGGGTCTAAACAGCAACATATCCTAGTTATTCCTGGATGGGCCTACATTCTGGGGGGTACTCAAAGCAAGTGGGCGCAAGGCCCAATCTCCTCAAACAATTAGTAAATTCAGAAAAAGAAAAAGGAACGCCTGGGGGTGCTGTGAGTAATTTTTTTCAGTTGATTTCCATTATGGGCTACGCCCAGGGGGTGTCATTAGCAGATTGGGGCCTAAGGCCCAACTCCAGTCATTCAGACTCACACAGGGAGGGGTGAATTGAGTAACGATGGGGTATGCATTCAGCAACTACGCTTGGGCCTAAGCCCAATCCAATCAAACCCTAATCAAAACTAATCTCCCTCCTCACACGCTCTGGTACTGTTCACCAACACAACCCTAACTGCGCTCTCTCGTCTTCCTCCTCTCCACCCTATCTCCTCAATCAACCCAAACAAAACCCTAAACGAACAAATCCTCACCCAAACACCTCAATCCCTCACACGAAATCACTACTCGAGATATAGTCTTAAACCACGCACCAACCGTGAATCTTAATAAGAGCCTACATTCAACAATTAGCAGCGATGAGTGGAAGAACGCCATACCTGGCTTGATGTATGAACGACACAGGGAACTATTGACGTTCGTTGAAGTAGTCCTTGAAGACGTTTGGTTTGGGATTCGCGTTGAGATCTTGCTGGAAATTTCTGGAGACGTTCCTTGAAGATTGAATGCAGATGATGTTTTCTGGGGAATCTTGCTTGAAGATTGAACGTGATTTGACGTTTCTGGGAACCTTGTTCGAAGATTGTTGGATGTCTGAGTGGATTCTGGAGATCTTCGATGGAGGATGAAGGTCTGAGGATGATTTCTGGAAAAATCTGTATGAAGGTTGATGGTTTAGGGTTTCTGGAAAAATTTGTGGAGACGGATGAAGGTTGAGTGTTCTGGAAAAATTGATGGAGACGGATGAACGTATGAGCGAGTTCTGGAGAAAGTTGATGAAGGAAGGAGGAGATCTGGATTGAACGCGTTCTGGAATTCTTTGAATTTTCCGGCGCGCCTTTGAATTTTCCGGCGATGAGAAGAGGAAGGTGACGGAGGAGATCTGGGGAGGAGGCTGAAATTCTGGGAATTTGGTATCTCCGGCGGAAATGACGGTTGTCGGAGGGCGTTATGGTGGCCGGAGTTGGTTGCTAGGGCGTTTGCATGCCCGGCGGTAGGGGGGCTCCGGCGAGGACGAGAGGAAGACAGGTGGCGCGCATGCGCAGAGAGAGAGAATGGTGGGGACACGTGTGGACGCGTGGCGTGGGTTCTGAGAAAACGTGTGGGTCCTCCTTTTGCAGACACGTGTCTGCTTTTATACCACTGAAGATGCTGGATCTTTCTAGATTGTTCTGGTGTGCGCTGGACTGCATCTGGACCTTTTGGACTTTTTTTCCTGCTGATGAGATTTGGGCCTTAACAAAAAAAACCTCCCTTGGGCCCATACGAACTGAAAAAAAGCTGAATAAAAACAACACAATTAAATCTAATCTAATTATATCAAAACAATTAACTAATGACTAATCAACTCTAAAAAAAGATTAAAACTCATATTAATCTAATTAAACCTAAACAAACAATTAACCTAATTAAACTCTAAAAAGTCAATTAACCTAATTAAACTCTAAAAAGTCAATTAACCTAATTAAACTCTAAAAAGTCAATTAACCTAATTAAACTCTAAAAAGTCAATTAAAGTCTAATTAATTCTATATCAATCTAATTTTCTATTAAAAATCTAATATTATTTAATATCTATTAATAAAAGAAAAACTATGTTATTTTCTATATTATCTAAAAACATTAAAATCTATTTAAAACCTATAGAAAATTCTAAAAATGATTTAAAAAGCAATTAAACCTATTTAAAAAACCTATAAAATTCTAAAAATGATTATCTATTAGTAATAAAAGAAAAACTATATTATCCTTTTTCTTTATTATTCTAAAAACTATTTAAAAATTCTATAAAATTCTAAAAAGAGAATTAAACCATTAAAAAATGCAAAAACCCTATTTAAATTCCAGAAAAAACTATAAAGCCTATTAAAAATTCACAAAAGCCTATTAAACCCTAAAAATGCAGATGAATGCAAATGACCGCCATAAAAGAGCGCACGAGACCAGATTGAATCGAACAGAGATCCCCGGGCATCAGAATATCCCCAAAATTACCGAAAAATCACCGAGGAGCGCACAATTTCCCGAAAATAAAACCCCGATGATCTGGACTGGATCTGCCATATCTGATAGACAAAAATCAAGCTGTAGACTCTGATATCCCCTGCTTGTGCACAAACATCATACATCTGAGCTGTGAATATGAAATTAAACCATGAGTCAGATAGGAGAATCGGTTGGTCAAATTTTAGGGTGCAACAGCTGCCCCTATTCAAGCGACTTGGACCTGGAGGGTTTGAAGAGCGCTCAGCCTTCAAACATTCAAAGGTACGAGACGGTTGAATACAAATAAAACCCGAAAATTTGCCAACCGCGAGCATATACTGTAAACTGCTTGGGGAATGAAGTCCAGAAAACTGAGCCCGGTCATTGCGGCACCAAACTGATTAATCATCTGATAAAGAACTCCTGATTGAATACCCGTCGCTTGTGATACCTCATATAGCAAACCCTGAGGGCTACAACAACATACCTGATCCTTTCACATTGCCTACTGATAGGCAGGAAGAGAAATATACTCACATCGTCCAAAGATGGACGGGAAGACACCCTGATTGAATACTCACTTCGTCTAATGATAGACGGAAAGACAACATTAATCTCCAAATTCACATCGCCTAAGGATAGACGGGATCAAATTCTTATCTCCATATACACATCGTCCAAGGATAGACGGAAAGTCACCATTATCTCCATACACATCGTCTAAAGATAGACGGGAAGAAATAATCTCCAAATTCACATCGTCTAAGGGTAGACGGAAAGTCACCATAATCTCCATATTCACATCGTCTAAGGGTAGACGGAAAGTCACCATTATCTCCATACACATCGTCTAAAGATAGACGGGAAGAAATTCATAAATCTCCATATGCACATCGTCTAAGGGTAGACGGGATCATCCTGATCAAATCAATATTCACATCGTCTAAGAGTAGACGGGATCATCCTGATCGATGAAACAAATCAATATTCTCATCGTCTAAGAGTAGACGGGAAGAAATTCATAAATCTCCAAACTCACATCGTCTAAGGGTAGACGGCATCACCATAATCTCCATATTCACATCGTCTAAGAGTAGACGGGATCCATCCTGATTGATGAACAAATCGATTCACATCGTCTAAGGATAGACGGGAAGGAATAATCTCTGTACTTGCATCGTCTAAGAGTAGACGGAAGAAAATCTTAATCCCCATGCTCACATCGTCTAAAGATAGACGGAAAGAAATTCACAAATCTCCATCTGCACATCGTCTAAGGGTAGACGAATACAAAGCCTGAATCTCCATATTCACATCGTCTAAGGATAGACGGAAAGTCACCATAATCGCAATTCAACACCAACCCTTGAATTTCAGAATTCTTCTGTTTACGGGAATTGATGGAAAGATCAATATCCTTGAAGGGGCCACATCGTCAGTATAGACTGACGGTAAGAAAAACCACCTTTTAAAGAACCATGTCGTCAATAAGGATCGACAATCACGAAAACTGAACATTCTTTGAAGAGCCTCGCCATCAATAAGGATTGACAGTCAGAAAAGTACCTCTTGAAACGTCATCTCATCCAATAAACAGAAAGAGAACCAACATTCAAAATCATTTTGAAACCCCTCAACAACTAAGGATAGCCGGAGAAGACTTGCTGGGGAAACACCTCATCATTTGTATGATCTGGCAATAAGAAACCCGCTGGACAGTAACTCGAAACTTCACATCGTCTGCTGACAGACGGAAAGGAAAGTCACTTGCTGGAGAAACTCTATTTGGAACCTTATTGAGAATCCATCAAAACTTCACATCGTCTACTGATAGACGGTAAGAAAAGCACGTCCTGGGGAAACTCCTTCTTGAAGCCCTACTGTGATCACCTGCAACTTCACATCGTCTATGGATAGACGGAAAGAAAACCACATCCATACTCAAGACGTCTAATGATAGACGGAGAAATCCACTTACTGGAGGAACACATCGTCAATATGAATTGACGGGAAGAAAAGTCTGTCGATATCAGATGACTGCTTGATCAAAGCACAACTATCATAAGATCTGATACAAATAATCTGCTGAATTGTCTGAATACTGTTGCTGGATTAATGCCCCTGAACTGATCACAGAGTAACTCACGCGCCATATGAGGCTGATAGAAGGCCTGACTTATGCTTTGTATGCCTATGCAAATGCTTTAATCTTTCTACAGCGTAATGCTCCATTCTGGATAGAAATGCTACGCATTTTGACAATGATATGCAAGTATGATGCAAATATGATGATGCAATATGCTAATGCAGGCTCGAGCTGCCGGAGAGAGCTGGGTACAGAAAACCACTTCAGCAAAATAAATGCTGAAGGCGAGTCCAACTCTGCTGGGGATAAACTGGATATCACTGAATTATCCTAGCAAAATAAATGCTGGGAGAGTGAAATCAACTCCGCTGGGGATATTGGGAACTTAACCGAACACCTCAACGAAGTAATACCCTGCTAGGGAATGTAACTCCGTTGTGAAATAGCAAACGTGCTGGATATGATTGGACTCCTCTGGGAATAACTTATCCATACCAATGACATATTGGTCTTTGCTGGAGACAAGGGAGGGAGTCCTTCTGCGCGCTGATGAAGCTTGGATCTGGAAATTGATGCGCCAACGCGGATGGGCTTCACAGTAATCGCAAACACGGATTTGAGCTCTTAAGCTATCTTACTGGGTCAGGTACAATTGACGCTGGAAAATATTCTTCATGAATACACAGCCTTTTAGTGAAGAGTCAAGGGATAGTGACACGACTTCCCGCATTCATCTCGCTCTCGAAAATCGACTGCATCTGCTCGAATAACTCTGAATGACCCTGTAAGTACGAAGAACAACAATCCTTTTGCTTCTGATACGCCCCAGCTTATAGGACATTTGCGGGGATAGTCCTTGAAAGGAAATCTGCAAATCTGTTCCTTGATGGTCTGATATGACATGCCTCAGCGTTCTGAACTTCTGAGAGATACTTCACCTCACCTGCTTCTCGCACAACCTCTGCGTGCTTAAGATGATCTGCTCCTGACTGCAATGACTTTGCCCCGATTATCTGATTCAGAGTAGTACCTCCTGACTACGACGTATTCACCTAATCTCAACCTGATTGCCCCAAAGTAACTGACTTCGAAAAGCTGACCTGACTGGGAATCACAATAAAGCTTGCCCCTGCTCTCGGAACATTCGGGCGTTCTGCATTCTATCTTGACCATTCTTTCCATTGTAGGAAGCTTTTCTGCTGTCGAGCGCTTACTTGCAAGTAAAACAAGTTGTTATGCATAAAAGATGCATTAATGCAACACATATGACAGCTTTGACATCCAATCTGTTCACTGGGAAAAGGAAAAACAGTTTATGGCATATAATGCACAAAACATTTATCAACATCAGCACCTACATGGTAAAAGGAACCTTTTTTAGGAGTCAGAATCGACGCGACCTTTACCGGAGTATGCTTTCGAAACAACCTGCTTCAATTAGGACTTTTGAAGGTTGTAATGTGGTCAGGTTCATGGTTTTGAAGGAAAGGATAAAGGCTCAAAGTTTACTTTTAACCCACCCATTCTCCTTGACGTTCTCCCATCCTACGTTCAGCTAATTTGACCTTAGCGCTCAACTCTCAGAGGCTTAGAAAATAGGAATGATAGTTCGAGAAACTTTTGGATTTTGGAGTGACAGCCACTCACTCTTTGTCTTTGACACTTGAGGTCACACGACTCGTATTTCCATCGAGATTTTTTCTTTTGATCCTTTTCATCTTTTTCTTTTCATATCCCTAACTTTTGCCTGGACTGACTCCTTTTGAGTTTCTTTTGATTTTGTTTTAAGTCCAGCGGGATGCCCTCTTTTTTGCCTAAGTCATTTGTTTTGAAGTTTTCTTGACTTAGCGGACTTGATTCTTTTTCATTTTTTCTTTCGAACAAGTCGTGTGACACTGGTTGCTTGACTCTTTGGGAAATGATGTGGCTGTCCCACTCTTGATTGAACCATTATGGTCTTTTAGGTACGACCTCTAGGGGTGTGATTGATCCTCGACCGGACACTCCTTTTGCAATTTGGACGCTCGGTCAAATTAGCTAACACCTACCCTGCCCCAGGTTATGATTGAGGGTTTTTCGTTTTCAGAAAGAACTCCTACTACAAGGCTCAAAGGGGTTGACAAGGGATTATCTTCCTTATATCTCCGGTGTTTAGGGATTTGAAACAATGCCTGTACATCATCAGCAGGTTTTATTTCAAAAGCATACAATATCGGTAGTTGCATGTCGGTCATTTTCGTCATCCTCCCCAAATTCTTCTTGACCAAGTGTTGGACATTTGCAAAACAGTTAGTGAACACGACTGGATTCAATCAAAACATGCATATTTATTTCATTATCATCAATTTGAATGAAAACAACGAGTTTTACAAACAAGTTTACAAATTCAAACAGGAAAGCAACTACAAATGTAAAGAAATGGCAAGCTAAAACAAAGAAAATATGCTAGCTTCTGAGAACCGGGCTTTCACATCTGCCCTGCTGCTGAACCAGCTATCTTTATTAGAGGCAATTCGATGCTGTCCTGATCTGCTTTCAACGACTTAGCCAAATTATAGAGCTCTTCCTCCTTCATTCAGATGATTTGGGGACCTCTTGGCCCGAAGCTGATTGCTGCACTATCTAGCAGATCCTGCACTTGGTGCTTAAAAGCATGGCAACCTTCTATATCGTGGCCCGGGGCTCCAGAATGAAACTCACAGTGTTTGCTTGCATCATAACCAAACGGGGGAGTTCCCGTTATTGGTGCCAGAGTTCTTGTCTCTACCAGATTCAATCTCAACAATGTCTGCAATAAATCAGCATAGGTAGAGGGAGGCCTCTCAAACACTCTTCTCGGCTTGCCGCCCTGGAATCTTCGCTGAGCCTGCGGTGCCCCCTGCTGAGGCTGCTGCTGCTGGTACCGGGTTGACCCCTGAACACCCTTTGTATCAAATGCAACATTGGTTTCTTGATCTTCAATGCATTGATTAACGCTCTCCTTATGCTTAACCATTCTCTTTCTCAGATCTGCCCCAGGAATAGGCAACAATTGTGGGCCTGGAGATTCTGACACCATGGAGTCCAGGATACGCTTCTGACCCGCTGCAGCTTTGGAAACATCTGTCATCTTAGCATCGACTGAGACAGGAGCAATATGCACAGCTACGCCGCCCGGCGTGAATTCAATATCGTGCGAGTCAATCAGGTCTTGAACATTGTGCTTAAAAGCATGACAACCCTCGATGTCATGTCCGAATGCCCCGGAATGAAATTCACATTGCTTATTGGCATCGTATCCCTGAGGACACGCTTTCGTTGGTTGTGTCAACGTTCTCTTCTCAACCAGATTAAACCTCAATAAGATCTGCAAGAGCTCAGCATAGGTCATAGGTGGTGCCTCAAATATTCTCCTTGGCTTTCCTTCCTGGATCTTCCGCTGAGCCGGATGTATCTTCTGTTGCTGCTGCTCAGGTTCCACATGCATATTTGGCGCGAGCTTCTTCATTGCAGCTTCAAATAGCTGATCGTCTTCTTTCCTAAGCACATTCTTGACTACCTCCATGATCAAGCTCATTTGGGTCTTCAGCTGACTGTTCTCCTCCTTGAGAATCTTCTGCTCTAGACGCATCTCTTGCATGTCTCTCATCATCTGCCCCAGCTGGCTTCGGACTTCGATCAATTCACACTGATTCTGTTCCATATCTCTGAAAGAGTTCCTGCAACAAACTGGACGATGAGGAAATAAGACCCACAGTTCTGATACACCTGCTAAATAATAATGCAGCGCAGCAAACGAACACATATTCACAACGAGACAAAGAGAAACTCAAGCTACAAGCACACAGACAAACATCTCCCATACATGTACAACCAACAAAATCAGCAGGTAAGCACAAATGAGTATGAATATAACGACCCCAGCCAACAATCCTGGTGGTGGTCGACAAATACTGATGCACAAAAGCTAAACGGGTTAGGCAGAGAAACAGATGCAACACCCGGCACAGAAACCTCTAGAAACTTCCCCCATATTCAACTGAACTTTCCGATTGACAATCTTCAGAGCACACACTTCCTGCGGAGTCTTGCATGATATTAACTGACGAACCCCCACAACTGGAAGATGGAAAATCATTAATCTGAACAAAACCCTGAGGAGTGATGCAAATACGGCTAGAGTCTAACAGATCCTGAATCTGACTTCTAAGCACTTTACAATCATTCGTTGAATGCCCCTGTGCCCCAACATGGTACTCACAGCGGGCGCTGGCATCAAAACCTGGAGGATAAGGTGGAATCACCGGCTTAGTCTCTTTCGGCACTATCAATCCACTTCTGACCAGATCTGGCAACAACTGACTGTATGATACCGGTAGCTGAGTAAACTGCCTTTCAGGCTTCCTTGGTCTTCGTGGAGCATGCTGACGCGATCGGCGATAAGATGATCGTTGACTTGAGGTGTCTGAAAACTGATCCTGAGATGCTAGAGATTCTGAGGTGGCGTCATCTCCTTCCCACTCTTCTTGAGAACTGACAACTGGCTCAATCTTATTAACTGGGATGTAAGGAACACCTCGAAACTTTCCACTCCTGAGTCCTCGCTCAACAATCTCTCCCAGCCTCATCAGGCCCACAAAGTTTGTGCAACTGAACAATTTGTCAAAATAATGGCCTTTCAGGGTACCCAAGAAGATGTCAACCAGTTCTCTTTCCGGAAGCGGTGGTTGAACACTAGCAGACAATTCTTTCCATCTTCGCAAATACGCTCTGAATGATTCATTCTCTGCTTGAGACAATTCTTGCAGATCTACGAGACTAGGAGTCAAATCCAAGTTGTAATCGTACTGCTTCATGAAAGCTCTGGCTAAATACACCCATGATCGAATCTGATTACTCTCCAATTGCACATACCATCTCAACGATGCCCCAGTCAGGCTATACTGGAAGCAATGGATCATCAATTTGTCATTTCGCACAAACGAAGTCATCCTTCGACAAAACATCATCAAATGCAACTTCGGACAGCTATCTCCTGTGTATTTTTCAAATTCCGGCATTTTGAACTTGTATGGTAACACGAGGTCAGGAACCAAACACATGGCCACAACGTCCAGGTTAACGGCATCCTTCGCTTCCAAGGCTTTCATTTGCTCTTCCAACACTCGGACTCTTCTACCATAGTCAAGAGCTCTTGGATCTACTAACCCGGTCACTGGAATATCTCTCCGGTAATTCATCACAGGGAAAGCAACACATTGACTGTTAACAGGAGGATAGCGTTCATTTCGGACAAGAAACTGCTCATGCCGATCTCTGTTCTCAACAGCAGGCTGTACAACTTGGTCTGCAGTTAGATTGTCTGCTTGCGGGAAGCCTTCCATAGAATCATACTGATGGTCGGACGCCATAGTAAACCCTGCCTGGGTGTTAGGAACCTGGAAATTGCCTTCAGACATAGCCACCAATTACCTGTAACCGACTATGCTGCTTGATTCTGCTCAAATCTGCTTCAGCCCCTTGGTCGTCTCCACTCTACTCTTGCCTCAAACAGTTCCCCAAGAATCACTTTCTGGTGAAAACAAAGGCGGGATAAGTGCTCTGACCTGCTAAATGCTATGCAATGTGATTTATGCAAACAGAAATACAAAAATGCTAACGTGCATGTGTGCATTGGAGATATTTTCCCTCCAATTCCAGTGTTAGTGGTAGCAAGACGAGATAAACCATAAAGACAATATTTGGAAAAACCCTCATATATTGATTAGAATAACTGTCTTGTCGAGAAGTTACATAGCTATGCTCCATACAGCTGATATGATAAGGAGGATCCCAGCCAACATGCCTGGTGGTGATCTCAACATACAGAATACAAGAGAAATCAAATACGGGTACGGTTGCGGAAGTCCTCGACCATCTTCTTTGTCTCTGCATGATCTGGTTGATAAATCAAACCTTCTATCAGTCGATCCCTCTTCCTGACTGTCCCTTGGATGTCTCTGACAAAGTCTTCCCAAGCCTTATCATTAGCACCATCCCCTGGTTTGGGTCTCTTGGCCTCTGCTCTATGCTGGAAATCTTCCAAGTTCTTCATGGCATCTGTCAACTTGCGCTCGGCTTCGTATCGGCGACAGGCTTCTTCTTCAAGCTCTTCGTTCTTCACCTTGACCTGTTCTTCTAACTGAGCAATCTGTGTCTTCAGCCCTTCTTCTCGCTCCTTGCGCTTGGTCATAGTGAGATCCCAGTGTTCTCTGAACTTGGCTAGTTTTGTGTAGGCCCTTTCCAGCTCTTGCTTCTTGGTGGCCAACACACTACTAACTGAGTCGACATCTAACTCCAGACGCTTCTTGGTTTCAGACAATTCCAATAGCGTAGTCTTCAGATGTTTCAGAGTTTCATCCTGTTGCTTAGAAATATACCCTGTTTCAATCTTTTCATGCCGAAGCTGGGCATTCTCCTGCTCTAAAGCCTCTTTAGTCCTTGCTAGCTCTTCTTTCTCCGCCATCAGCCGCTTGTAAACCTGAATGTCCACAGTGGTAGGCTCCTCTACCGGAGTAGGATGCAGTGGCTGAACTGCTGGATACGGCATAAGGAACTTCACAGCTCGCTCACGAATCCATTCTACATATGGGCTAGGACCTCGAGTATCCCCTCTGCTACCTGAAAGCTTCCCTCTCTTGTGCAAGTTTTTCCAGGCTTTCTCAAGTTTAGTCAGCATCTCTTTCCCTATTGCCCCAGTGAGATACAGAGATTCCTGTATCTCCTCGGGCTTTGGCGCTCCTTGAGGTATGTACCCAAATTGCTTGATCACTAAGGACGGGTTATAGTTGACACAACCTTTCCTTCCTATTAACGGAACATTCGGGAATCCTTCGCCTTTGAGTATGACTTCAGCTCCAAATACCTCTTTATTGGTCCATACCACGTTCTCAGCAGTCAATCCCATTAAGCGCTCGGGCCATCCTAGAGAATTGATAGAGGTGACAAACGGGCCTGACTTAGGCAAATGACTGGTGAACCACCTGCATAGGAGAGGTACACAGCAAGACACATTCCTTCCTCGTCGCTTTTCATTCTGATAATGAGTTGAATGGTGGATATCTCCCAGCAAAGTAGGAACTGGGTTTCCCGCAGCCAAAATATAGAAGGCATCAGAATCAACAAAATCAGGAATGTTCGGGAACAACACGATGCCATAAACACATACAGCAAGGATAACGTCAAAAACCTCCCAGCTACCCTTCTGGGCATACTCTCGAGCCTTTTCCACTAAGACATCCAATGGAAATCCCCATACGTCCCCTCTTCTGATCATCTTCCCAGACAGCTCAGACTCTTTCAAGCATAGGATGGTAGAAAGCTCAGCCAGCTTAGGCTCAGCGTCCGTACGATAAAAAGGCATTTGCTCACGGATCGGTATATCCAGAAGTGCGGAGTACTCCTCCAGGGTAGGAGCCAAAACGAAGTCGGGAAATACAAAACACCTGAGCTCCGCGTCGTAAAACTGTAACAGAGTATAGATGCCGCTGGTCTCGTAGGCAGATGGCTGATAAACGTAGGTCAGAATCCTCCCATATCTCTTTCTGAAGTCACCCATTCCCCTCTTCTTAGCAATAGCAATCAACTCTAACAATAGACTGATATTCGGCGACGGAAACTTATAGGGCAATACTCTCTTCAGGTTTTCCATGTCTTGCTAGGAACAAACACCAGAACTGGAAGGGAAAATATGTACCTGCAATACACACACGTTAGTTGAATGCAGATGGTAATGCAATGATGCAATATGATAAATAATGCAATCTGCGAACACAGGGGCTATGCTGTAGCCTGAAGAGGAACATCTCTGTGATCAAGAACAGAAAACCATCACGGTCACCAGAACCTCATGCCAATAACTACCATCTGATACTCAAAATATCAATCCCCTGGTAAGAAAACCATCTGAACCTCTGTATCTGACGAGAATACCATCTGATAATAGCCTCAACCTCAGATAAGAAACCCATCTGACCCAGACAACACACCTGGAGATGAATCAAGAACACCATCTGATAAAGATACTGAATCATGGTTTCTGACGGCCAGTTTTCCTGCAATAGCCCAGTCCCTCTCACAGGTAGGATAAGCCTAATCCACGGACAAAGGTACGGCAGCCTATGCGGTCATCAGCGTCACAGACTTTCATGAATGACGATACGATTCCCAGAAGGAGTGGCATCATCAAGTCATGAAGAGGCCTCACTTAGCTGACTTCCAAATGATCGGTCCCCAGAGTCGACAATCCTCACGTCTGGACTCCTCTCAGATCCTCAGGACCGGAAAGGAGCACCTCTGCAAGAATCTCGTCTGAGCGCAGATTTTCGTAGGGAACTGTGCCTGCTCAGCAGACAGGTTCGTCTACTACTTCTCCACAACTATATCTAGGTGTGTACTCAAGCCCAGGTCCGGCTTCTCACTCACAGTAACCTCCCTTTGCCCACAGCAATAATCATAATCATATAATGCTGGAAAATAAAGGCGGAAAGGTAAAGGTACAGAAAAGTAAAGTGCAGAAAAGTAAAACACAATATGCACAACACCCAACCAATAAACACCCAAGCGCTAGGATTGACTCGCGTAGGGGATGGGAAACGGTCCCAGCATAAGGGATGGGAAAAGTCCCTAGATGCTATAAGTCCCCAGCAGAGTCGCCAGCTGTCACTACTGCGAAAATCGGCGCCGGCTTGACAGGAGAGTCGCCACCAGTGCGTTATTTATCCCTCAGAGCGGGAAAGGAAACGCTCGAAGTAAACCTCGCAAAGACGGGAAAAAGGTATGGTCATCGCAACCAAAACCTGGATTCGGGAGTCGGTTATGCAAGGGGAAGGTATTAGCACCCCTCACGTCCATCGTACTCGATGGGATCCACGCTTGGTGTTTATAGGTAAAAGGGTGTGTTATCTATCTACGCTAATGGCTGGTCTGAAGAGAAAATAAAAGGACAGGACTCGACAGAACATACGGTGTTCTGGGCCTACGTATTCCCTCGTGCAATGGGAAAGTCAGAGTCAACGTAGTTCGACTTCCTACGTCTAAACGGGGGAAGGGTTGCTCGCCAGGACATCGCGTCCTGTGCCTACGTACTTTCATCTGAAATGAAAGATCAGAGCAAACGTAGTTCGGCTAACTACGGGTAAACAGGGGCTCTCACACAGCAGTGAGAAAACAAACTGGTCCTAAAGGCTCGGGAACCTACAACTATGATCTGGTCTCAAATGCACTCGGGCAAGAGAAAGGGATAACAATTAGTCGTTAGCGGGAAAGTCTCGATCGCACAGCCGCGAGAGAACAAACGTTAGTCGTTAGTGTGCTCGCTAGGATATCGCATCCTATGCCTACATATCTTCGTCTGGAACGAAGAATCAGAGCAGCTGTAGTTCAGCTAACTACGGATCAAGCTACTCAAAAGTTCCTACAGAAAGGAAAGGGAAACCCTAGAACTATAGCTGAGAAACAGGGGAATCTACCTACTACTCTCACACCTGGTTGACCATCCTAATGTCTATCATAACAACTCCGCAGCGGAGAAGTCAGAGCTCCTAAGGGATCATGGCAACAGGATTAAACCACAAACAAGAAACTGCAAAGTAAAGAATACTGAAAATATGCATGAATGCAACAATTAGACAAACAAGGCACAGAGGCCGCAAACCACAAAGGCAAGGGAGCTCAGCTCTACCAAATACCAACAAGCAAAGCCACGCAATAACAAACAAGCAGAAGGAGGACCACCTCAACTTCTCATGCACACACAAAGTCTACTTCTAAGATGCACTTACTCAGAACTATCTAGATGAACACCTAAGTCTAATGCAACATAACATCATTCACGTCAAACAATACAAAGAAACTAACCCTGAGCAGGGCCTCTAACAAACCTGAGACAACTCCTAATCTAGCTCTAAACAGAACTCTATACAGCACCCTAAGCGAAGATCTAAGCAAAAACTCTAATCAAAACCCTAAGCAGGAGGAATCAATCCCAGTCTCCAAGCTTCAGAACAAGCTTACCAGAGAAAAGGGAGCTAAGCAGACAAGCTCATAGTGCTTTCCTCAGGAAAGTACCAGGAGGTTACTACTCAGGAGTCATATCCTATGCGGCTCAACAACTGTGATTAGTTCACATCCCTCCTCAGGAGAGATTAAACTCACATGAAGGCTCCGGCATCACTGGATATTTGAGAAACCTATATGCACTAGGGGAACTAAGTGAGCAGGCTCATAGGACCTTCCTCAGGAAAGTACTAGGAGGCTGACACTTAGGAATTGTACCCTACGTGGCTCAACAACTGTGATCAGTTTACATTCCTCCTCAGGAGAAATTAAACTCACAAGTTGGCTCCAACATCACTGGATACTTAAGAAATCCTAGGTAAACTAATGGAACTAAGTGAATAGACCCATAGGACCTTCCTCAGGAAAGTACTAGGAGGCTTCCACTTAGGAATCGTATCCCATGTGGCTCAACAACAGGTGATCAGTTTACATCCCTCCTCAGGAGGGATTAAACTCACAAGTCGGCTCCGACATCATTGGATACTTACGAAAGAGGTGAGAATAAAGAATGAAAGTCATTCATAGTGCCTTCCTCAGGAAAGTACCATAAACTCCCTTCAAACTTCAGGATCTCGAACCTCACAAACAGACAACAAGCTCCTAGACTAAGCCTCAATCCAATGCAACTTTGCAAGCTCCAACAGGACTTCAATCAGCTCCCACCTTCAAGAAGAACCCACAGGCCAACAAACCACAAGAGACTATCTCTGAAGTTCAACCACAGTTGAACTTCAAAGTCAGAAGTCATCAAGACTTCCCCTATCTTCAGGCTCAGACAAACCCTATCATAATATCCTACAAAAATCTAACAAAAATCTATGGGGAGACCTACATGGCTCTAGGATAACATACTGAAAAATCAGAACAAAATTCAACACCAGATGAAAGAAATAAAATCAGCAACACAGACATATCCACAGATCAATTATTCAACATCAATAACAGTGAAAAAAATGCAATTAAAATGAGAATGCATGATCAAGCTAATGTTTTTATGCTATAAAATTCTACACTGAATTACGAGTCTACAGAAAAAAGAACGGAATTATTTGACTAAATCTACCATTTTTTATGAATTTTCTAATGATATGCATGCATTGAAAATATTAAAAAAGAAATCAATTAATTGGAAAATATGCAAAAAATAGCAAACAAAAAATAAAATGTCATTTTTATGTTTATTTAATTTTCTTAACATTTTTCATGAAATGGTAAAAAGAATTATTAAAACATTTATTTACATTTATTTGTGAATTATTTGATATGCCAAGAAAAATGAAAGAAAATCAAAAATAAAAGAAAGTGCAATGGAGGGTCTAAACAGCAACATATCCTAGTTATTCCTGGATGGGCCTACATTCTGGGGGGTACTCAAAGCAAGTGGGCGCAAGGCCCAATCTCCTCAAACAATTAGTAAATTCAGAAAAAGAAAAAGGAACGCCTGGGGGTGCTGTGAGTAATTTTTTTCAGTTGATTTCCATTATGGGCTACGCCCAGGGGGTGTCATTAGCAGATTGGGGCCTAAGGCCCAACTCCAGTCATTCAGACTCACACAGGGAGGGGTGAATTGAGTAACGATGGGGTATGCATTCAGCAACTACGCTTGGGCCTAAGCCCAATCCAATCAAACCCTAATCAAAACTAATCTCCCTCCTCACACGCTCTGGTACTGTTCACCAACACAACCCTAACTGCGCTCTCTCGTCTTCCTCCTCTCCACCCTATCTCCTCAATCAACCCAAACAAAACCCTAAACGAACAAATCCTCACCCAAACACCTCAATCCCTCACACGAAATCACTACTCGAGATATAGTCTTAAACCACGCACCAACCGTGAATCTTAATAAGAGCCTACATTCAACAATTAGCAGCGATGAGTGGAAGAACGCCATACCTGGCTTGATGTATGAACGACACAGGGAACTATTGACGTTCGTTGAAGTAGTCCTTGAAGACGTTTGGTTTGGGATTCGCGTTGAGATCTTGCTGGAAATTTCTGGAGACGTTCCTTGAAGATTGAATGCAGATGATGTTTTCGGGGGAATCTTGCTTGAAGATTGAACGTGATTTGACGTTTCTGGGAACCTTGTTCGAAGATTGTTGGATGTCTGAGTGGATTCTGGAGATCTTCGATGGAGGATGAAGGTCTGAGGATGATTTCTGGAAAAATCTGTATGAAGGTTGATGGTTTAGGGTTTCTGGAAAAATTTGTGGAGACGGAT
>OZ012736.1:317634399-317693338 GCA_963859935.3 Lathyrus sativus
TATATATATATATATATATATATGTATCTATATATATATATATATATATATATATCTATATATATGTATCTATACATATATATATATATATATATATATATATATATATATATATATATATATATATATATATATATGTATCTATATATATATATATATATATATATATATATATATATATATATCTATATATATGTATCTATCTATATATATATATATATATATATATATATATATATATATATATATATATATATATATATATATATATATATATATATATATATATATATATATATATATATATATATATATATATATATATATATATATATATATATATATATATATATATATATATATATATATATATATATATATATATATATATATATATATATATATATATATATATATATATATATATATATATATATATATATATATATGTATCTATATATATATATATATATATATATATATATATATATATATATATAGATACATATATATATATATATATATATATATATATATATATATATATATATATATATATATATATATATATATATATATATATATATATATATATAATATATATATATATTATGTGACTAAAGTACTTCAGAGTGGAGCTGTTGAAGTTACCGATAAGACGAATGCACCGTTTATCGTAAACGGGCAACGTCTAAAACATTACAATAAGAACGACAACAGTCGTCAAGTCAGCAATATAACATTGCTTGAGCTTCCAGCTCAAACACCAGAATAGCTTCTCACCAAGCTATCGTCAGGCTTTAGACGTTAAAAACAGCGCTTATTGGGAGGCAACCCAAATTTCCCTCGTCATTGCATTTCATTTTTCCTTAAAATTCTACTTTGAAAAATCCAACAAAAATCCTAAAATTACTACTACTTTCTACTTTCGTTCATTTTCGTACTTTTATTCTTATTTTATTTTTTCTCTTTTGCCTTTTTGTTTCTACCACTTTTCGTTTCTAAAAATCCTGACTTCAATTTCTTGTTTTAAACTTTTCAGGATTTTTAAAATCTTCAAAACATTTCTTCTGTTTTCTCCGAATTACCTGCGAATATGGCCGAGTACGACTTCACAAAGGTTCACTTCAGAGGACTCGCTCAAAAGGCAAGATTTGCAGCACTGACGGAAAGAGAATTCGCCTTAACGCTGTATTATGATAAGGATACTATGGATAAACTAGGGATCACGGATAGCATTCAATACCTGTTCAATCAACTGGGTTGGGAGAACACTGCTCTGAAAACACGCTTCGCTACCTACAAAGATCTTACCTATGAATTCCTTAGTTCCTTCAGATATACACCCAACTATGGTTTTGGATCCAGCACAGAATTGATTACCTTCCGATTGTTTGGAATGGACCAAACCCATAGCCGGATGTCACTAGCTAACCTCCTAGGATTCCCTAGCGGACCGCATGTGTTCATCAGTGCAGAAGATGACGATATTGATTTGCAACTCGAGCACTTCTGGGGTAGAATCACAGGCGACTATCACCCTGAACCAGACAGAATGTACAATGATGACATTCATAACCCAGCCTTTAGATACTTCCATAAGATACTAGCTCACACCTTGTTTGGAAAAGAAGAAAATATTACCACAGTGTCTAAGGAAGAGTTATTCATCATGTTCTGTGCTTCTCAGGGACGGACAATAAACGCAGTGCCTTTCATGATGAGATCCTTCAAACGCCTCACGCTGGAACCTCAGACACTTATTCTTATAGGAGGACTAGTAACAATGATTGCCCACGAGCTTGGCCTTAGATTCCATTTAAATGCCAGCACTCGTTTTGGTACCATCAGACCCATGAACATACAATTCTGCTTTAACAGGCGCATCTTAGGAACTATGGGACCTGGATCGTATGAGTACCTTATTAACGAAAAACCAGTACAGCTATTCACACTGCCTGATCATCTGATGACAAGCATCCACAACAAGGATAACTGGCTCTACGAATTGGATGAGCCTATGGGACCTCCTTCACCACAGTCAACACCCCAGGACTATATGTATGACAGTGACCACATCTCTGAGGCACACGACTACATGTACTATGAGGACGCCGCCTCTGAAACTGAAGTAGACCCTATGACTCCTCCACACTACAATACTTATCCTGAGCCTATCCCTGAGGAAACAACCGACAAAATGGATACCGTGTTACTCAGATTGGACGACATTGATAAAGCTCTAACTAACGTAAAAGCTGATATCGCAGGCATGCACAGTGACCTGGTAGGCTTCATGGATCTAGTCTGCGACCAACTCGACTACTATTCACAAAAATTCGATGAGTTGAAGGCACGAAAAGATTAGTCATTAGCTCATAGCAGTAGTTTCAGTTTAGTCTAGTCTAGTTTAGTTTAATTCACTCATTTGGAATTTTCACATTGTTCGTTTCATTATGTACTACATACAATTGTCTCCATTTTATGTTATGTACTACATACATTGTTCGTGTTCCCTTCCATTCCCCCCATTATCACTTTCAAACTTCCAAAATTCATACCCCACTACGATTTTCGTCCTCCCCAATTGAACTATAAACCTCAACTCCAAATTCAACCTCCAAACCACCGTTCTGTCACATTTCCCTCTCTGCCGAAAAACCCCAAAACCTCCGAAACCTCTCCATTTTCAACAATGGCCGGAAATGCAGATATCAACAACATTTCCTTCCATGAGGGCGAGTTAGGCGAGAGACAACGAGCACAGTACATTGCATTTCATCAGAGGTCGCTCCAGCCAACTCACTACCCGCACCTTCCATCACTTACGGAGCTCGGACTCCTCGAAGGTGTAACCTGGATGCTTCAACGAGCAGGCATCTGGAACCTCTGCTCCAACCCCCATCCGACCTACGAACAGCTCACCCTTGAGTTCTTGAGTTCGTTCTCATACATCACCAGCAGCGGCGAACTCAACCAGCACTCAGGTGCCGCTTGCTTCCGGATGTTTGGCGTTAACTATCAGATGCACCAAAACCAGATTGCCGGCATCCTACAGCTACCCCGCGGCGACAACGCTCATCGCCGCATCACTGATCAGTTCCAGCACGAAGCCTTCGCGATGTGGTATCAGTTGACCGGCCTAAATGCCGATGGCTGGGACTCCCTACACGCCACTCACATCCATAACCCCGCCATCAGGTACTTTCACAGAGCGTTGAGCAACACCATCTTCGCAAGATACAGCAACCACAAAGTGAACTCCAAGGAGCTCTTCTTTCTGCATTGCGTCTTCAACAATGAACCCGTCAACGCTGCCCCGTTCCTGCTGGCCCACATTCAGGCCAACTGCAACCGTGGCTCGAAGCCATTCTACTTTGGCGGGATTGTCACGGCGATTGCACTTGGGCTGAACCTTGGCGACCGCCTTCAGCACCTCCATTCTATCCCCTCGGTGTTCCTTGACACCAACCACTGCAGGGCCTCCCATCTCATCCGCTCCCGAGCTGACGGGAAATATCATCCGGTTGTGCGTGGCAAGACCGTCCAAAGCATCATCCTTTCGTCCCGCACCCGCATCCATCCTGAAGACCGTACCAACTGGTTGTTCGACCTCACTGCCCCTCCTGCTGCCGTTGTTCCTACTCAGGACCCCACACATGACTCCGAAGATGAAATCCAAGCTGAGTTGGACAGGTCCGAGCAGCCAGAGGCATCGCAGCCTCCTCCTCCAGTAGGTACATCATCCCGCCGCCGTCGTCACCATCCCGTGCCCGACTACACCGAAGAGGACCTCCGTCGCTCCCTAGACCAGCAGGCACAGATACTCACGATGCTGCAGCAGCAGAACCAGCGAGCTGACCAGTTCGAAGCTTGGCACCGGACTCAAATGCAACAACTTCACACCGGCCAAGCTACGATCAGTGAGAGTCTAGCGAATCTGACCCTGCAGGTCGAAGGACTCCGAGACACGGTCTACCACACCGGAGCCATGAGCTATGAGGACATAGTAGCCCTTGCTAGAGCCAGAGGACGCCAGCGTGGACGTGACAGGCCCCGGGACTAGATTTTTATTTTTTTCCTTCATTGTTTACTATATTTCAGTTCTTTGTATTTTCATTTTCAGTTGTATCTCCCTCTCGCATGCTTCAAGAATCAGTGAGGACACTGATCGAGATAGTGTGGGAGCGTAGCCTTATTTCCACTGTATTTTGAACTTCCCTTATTTCCTGTATTTCCATTTCACTGCACTTTGAATTTTGGTAATATCTATTTTTACACTTTCTATTTCTAGCAAATAAAGCGCGTCTATATATTTTTCACGTTACGCAAACTATCCCCACATTATTCAACGTAAACAAAAACTTTCATTTGTTCCTTAAAAGCAAAAGCATCACGAGAATGCACCTGAGTTCAAACCGAGTTTTGAAACTCCGAGGAAACGACGGTCCTAACAAAACCAGTATCGTCCAGATACCTTAGATCTCTAGTTTATGCGAGTCGGTTTCACCACCTACGTGTACCAAAGTCTCAAGTGTCTACGCAAACTCAACCCCAAGTAGTTTATACTAGCAGTCAGCACCATCCTAAAAACACTTCTAAACGAGCGACCGATGCAAATAAGTGTATGATCTCCAAAAAGATGAAAAATCATGAAAAGAGAGCTAAAAAGCCCAAGAATATAAGATACGTTTCCTTCTAAGTTAGGTGCTCCTCACCCGAGCATTTAGCCCAACGGCACGAAAAACTCATTGGACAACCAATGACACCAAATTATGATCAATGAAGAAGATCAAAAACAAAAACGAGATCATATTCACTAACAGGTCGACTTGCCATGAGAGTGTGCGGACAACGGGCTTAATGTGATTGCGCTAGAACAAACAGGGTGAACTTGCCACGAGAACCTTGAGACCAAGATACGGTAGCATGACTGAGACCGATTTGCAATAAAAGGGAGACCTCCGGAGACTTGTAGTCCAGTGTCGTCGTGATACTCGTCTTGTTCCTACCAAGAATCCCGGTTTTTCCAAACTCTGCGAACGAAGGAGCAGCCTCGTGCTTGCCGACTTTTCCACGTTTTACTTGAGGACAAGCAAAGATTCAAGCTTAGGGGAGTTTGATAACACGAAATCATATAGATATTTTCATGCATAATTCAACTAAAGTCTAACCGTTTTCGATCCGATTTCGGGTTATTTCCATGTATTTGTCTGATGTTTTTGCAGGTATTCAACGATCACGTATAAACAAGGCAACATGAAGAAAATAAGCAATCCTAGATGAAATATGGACGAAAAAGGAGTGAAAACACAATGAAAAGCGCAGCAGACAGTTTTTGCTGATGTGACGACCGTCACAGCTGCATGACGACCGTCACACGGGTGACGACCGTCACACCTTGTGACGACCGTCATGCAGGTAAAAACGCCCCACTCAGATTACACGTCAAAAGAGCAGTTCCAATTCCCATTAAATGGTCCACTACTCCCTAAATTATCTGCCTCAAGGTCCATCATCCTCAGAGATAACCGTTGGGATTCCACCTCTATAAAAAGGGAAGCAGGGGACTTCAAAAAGGGAGCTGCATTCATACCACGAAGTGCTGCCAAATTTAATTTCCAGAGCAAATTTACTTTCAGTTATTATATGTATCCATTTCTCCAGTTTTATTTGTATTCCTTTCCTTTATTTCCCTTTTCAATTCCTCATTCCCATTTCCGCTCTTCTGTAATACTTACTGCACTGTACGATCAAATTGGAACTAAAGTCAGAATCCTGCCAACATCTGTGGAGGGTCTGCCCAAAGGCCAATTGGCATTATTTACAGGTTTTCATTTTGATCGACTTCTGTTTTATCATAATGCAATTTATTATTTATTATTATTATTTATGTTTTATTCTTCCCAATTCCATGTCTAGCTAAACTTAGGCAATCGATATGTAGTGATAATTCGAATGGGATTTGATAACTCTTGTTTGAAAACTTTCTTTTCACAAAAGTAATTTATGGTCTAAGTGTTTAAAATTGATTCACGAAATAAACTTCGTCGCGAAAGCGAGAACTTATTTAAAAGTAGTTTTGCCACGAAAGTGGGAAATTAATTAAGATACGAACCAACAAGCGAAAGCTGCGGTAAGGTCAGATAGTAAACACTAGGCATTTGTTTTAATAACAGTGAAAGCACTTCAAAACGAATTAGAACTTAGAGATTTCCAAAAAGCAATTTTAACCCCGAACGGAATACGAAAGTGTACGTTAGGCCCTTAGGATTATGATTAGCGTCAATAACCATTGTGAGACGAGAGTCTTCAAATCTCCATTTTCTGCTTAAATAAACTGCGAAAACTATTTCATACACCAGTAGCTTATCAAATCCCTGAAGAACACAATTACTACGTATCAATTCAATTAATTAAAATCTAAATAGTAATCTTAGTTCCCTCTTTTAGTGACAATCTTATCCCCTTAAAACATATTCTACCTAGCTAAACATAGTAACTCCCGAGAACACTAGTTTGATTACGAGTCCCTGTGGGATCGATATCTTTTATTACTACGCGATAGACTGTGCACTTGCAGTTAGTTGTATTAGACATAGAAAGTCGCGATCAAGTTTTTGGCGCCGTTGCCGGGGACCCGTTTAGTCAATGGTGTAACCTTCTGTTACGCCGTATAGACTAGGTAAACAATTTTCATTTTTCCTTTACTAGTGTTGTCGATTGTATGCCAAGTGATCGCCCACAAAACGATATCTTGAAACCTTCAGTCGCAGAACTAGAGCGCTTCTTACATCTAAGAAGCCGAATCATTGAGTACCAACTCAAACATAACATTCCCGATCCTCTCACTCCCATTCCCAAATCCGAAGAAGAACCAACTATGGCTGAAGGACCTCCGAACAAACCGCTGAAGGCATACGCTACACCATCTCAGATGGAGCCTAGAAGTAGCATTGCTGCCCCAGCTATTACCCAAAATGATTTTGAGCTGAAACCATCATTGCTGTCGGCTGTACAACAAAACCAATTCTCAGGAAACGCAACTGAGGATCCGAACGAACATCTAACGAAGTTTGTACAATACGCAGACACAGTGAAAGCAAATGGAGTAACTCCAGACGCGATAAGACTTCGTCTTTTCCCATTCTCTCTTAGAGACAGAGCGTGAACATGGTTACAATCGTTACCATCCAACTCCGTTACGACGTGGGAGCAATTGAAGAACGTCTTCTTAGCGAGATATTTTCCACCAAGCAAAACTGCTATGCTTAGAGCTCAAATCAACGGATTTCGACAGAAAGATACTGAATCTTTTTACGAAGCATGGGAACGATTCAAAGATATGATGAGAACATGTCCTCACCACGGTCTAGAAGACTGGGTGACAATTCATACTTTATATAATGGGCTTCTATACAATACTAGATTGACAATAGACGCTGCCGCGGGCGGTGCACTTATGGATAAGCCATACGATGAAGCCTATCAATTAATAGAAAACATGTCACAAAACCATTGCCAATGGGGAGGTGAACGCACTCCAAATGAGAAAACCTCAGCGAAAGGTGGGATGTACGAAATCAGCAGCCTTGAAAAGTTCAATGCTAAAGTAGATGCTCTAGCACAGAAGATTGATAGTCTGACCGTCAACCCCACTGCAACTGTCGCTGCAGTAACTCCAAATTGCGAGTTATACGGAAGTACCACTCATAATGCACCCGAATGCCCATTGCTAGCCGGAATCCCTCCAGACCAGGTAAATTATGCTCAAGGAAATCCCTACGCAAATACATACAACCCAGGTTGGCGAAATCATCCAAACTTTTCTTACAAAAGCGAAAATGCATTGCAAATGCCTACTGCTCCGCAAGGATATCAAAAACCAGCTGCTCAGAATGCACCTAGGAAATCAAACCTCGAAATGATGATGGAAAAGTTCATAGCTACTCAAGCTCAAACGAACAAAGAGTTCCTGAATCAAAACATACACACTAGCGAGCAAATTAAACAGTTGACAGGAAAAGTAGACGCTCTAGCCACCCACAACAAAATGTTAGAAACTCAGATATCACAAGTGGCTCAACAGCAAGCATCTGCTGCCGCACCTGCTGGCACATTTCCTGGACAACCCGAACAGAACCCCAAAGGCCAAGCAAATGCTGTGATACTAAGAAGTGGAAAAGAATTGGACGAACCGATCGATCCGAGGACTGAAAACTCAGCCATGCAACAAAAACCAACTGAACAAGCAGAGAAGGAATCTGAGTTAGAAAAGAAGGAGGACAACGAGAAGGAGGATACCGCGAGTGAAAAAACTCAAGCACCTCCAGCGCCATATAAACCACCTATCCCTTATCCGCAAAGACTAATAAACTCTAAAACTTCAGGACAGTTTAAGAAATTTGTAGAGCTCCTTAAACAGTTGAATATTACTATTCCTTTTACAGAAGCGATAACTCAAATGCCGTCATACGCCAAATTTCTCAAAGAGATCCTGTCAAATAAGAGAAAGATCGAGGATAACGAAACAGTTACACTCACTGCAGAGTGTAGCGCTATTATTCAGAACCGCATGCCTCCTAAATTAAAAGACCCAGGTAGTTTCTCCATACCCTGCGTCATAGGAAAGTTCGTAATAGACAAAGCTCTATGCGATTTAGGAGCCAGTATCAGTGTTATGCCCTTATCTATATGCAAAAAGCTGAATATGGGAGACCTCAGGCCAACCAAAATGTCCGTACAATTAGCTGACAGATCAGTAAAATACCCCGTCGGAATACTGGAGAACGTTCCAGTACGCATAGGACAATTCTACATCCCAACCGACTTTATAATCATGGACATCAAGGAGGACACTGTAACCCCAATTATCCTAGGAAGACCGTTCCTAGCTACAGCCGGAGCGATAATAGACGTAAAGAAAGGAAGGCTAACATTCGAAGTAGGAGAAGAAAAGATAGAGTTCATTCTCACCAAGTTCTTACAAGCACCAGCAATAGACGATACCTGCTATTTAGTAGACGAAATTGACGAATGCATAAGAGAACTTGAAAATGAGGAGACCACGTATTCAGAAATAATAAAGATTCAAATACCCGACATTTCTGAAGACGACAATTGGCGTAAACCGTATAAAGACGACAGCCTAAGCGAAAGCTTAGCACTGACACCAAACCATATGCCAGGCCCGAAGAACCCATCTTTAGAGCTTAAAACTCTACCCAAAAACCTCAGATATGAATTTCTAGACGATGAACTAAAAAGACCAGTGATAGTCAACGCCGACTTAGGACAACCAGAAACTGAAAAGTTATTAGAAGTCCTAAAGAAGTACCCCACCGCGTTAGGCTATAACATAAGCGATCTAAAAGGTATAAGCCCTTCGATCTGTATGCATCGAATTACAATAGAGGAAGACTCTAAAACTTCTCGAGAGCATCAGAGAAGACTAAACCCCATCCTGAGCACTGTAGTCAAAGATGAAGTAAAGAAACTACTTGATGCAGGAATACTCTATCCGATCTCCGATAGTAAATGGGTTAGCCCAGTTCACGTCATACCAAAGAAAGGAGGAGTCACAGTAGTTAAAAACGAAAAAGGCAAATCGATAACAAAAAGAGTCGTGACTGGAAGTAGGATGTGTATTGATTATAGGAAGCTTAACAAGGCTACGCGCAAAGATCACTTCCCGCTACCCTTCATAGACCAAATGTTGGAAAGATTAGCCAAACATTCATATTTCTGCTATCTAGATGGTTACTCCGGATTCTTCCAAATTCCCATCCATCCTGATGACCAAGAAAAGACTACATTCACCTGTCCTTACGGTACTTTTGCCTACCGCTGAATGTCGTTCGGACTCTGTAACGCTCCAGCAACCTTCCAAAGATGCATGATGGCAATCTTCACAGATTTCATAGACGACATTATGGAAGTGTTTATGGACGATTTCTCGGTATGTGGACAAAGTTTCGAAGGATGCTTACAAAACTTAGAAATGGTACTAGAACGTTGCGTAAAAGTAAATCTCGTCCTAAATTGGGAGATATCCCATTTTATGGTCCGACAAGAAATAGTTCTAGGACACGTCATATCAGATAGAGGGATTGAGGTAGACAAAGCTAAAATAGAGATTATAAAAGATCTCCAACCTCCAAAATCCGTACGAGAAATACGGAGTTTTCTAGGACATGCCGGTTTCTACAGAAGATTTATAAAAGATTTCTCGAAAATCACAAAACCGCTGACCGGCCTGTTAATGAAAGATGTTGAGTTCGTCTTCGACGACGACTGTTTAAAGGCATTCGAAACATTGAAATCAGCCCTTATCACCGCACCAATCATGCAACCACCAGATTGGAGACTACCGTTTGAAATCATGTGCGACGCGAGTGATTACGCTGTAGGCGCAGTTCTAGGACAAAGGAAGGACAAGAAGCTCCATGCCATCTACTATGCCAGTAGAACCTTAGATCCTGCCCAAATGAACTACGCTACCACAGAAAAGGAACTTCTAGCAGTTATATTTGCGCTTGACAAATTCCGTTCTTACTTAGTAGGAGCAAAAATTATCATATACACAGACCACGCTGCCATAAGGTACCTAATAAGCAAAAAGGATGCCAAACAAAGATTATTGAGATGGATCCTGTTATTACAAGAGTTTGATTTAGAAATCAAAGATAAGAAAGGAATCGAGAACGTTGTTGCGGATCACTTATCCCGAATAGAAGGCATCAGACACGAACCAGTACCGATAAATGACGATTTCCCGTACGAACGTCTGATAGCCAAATTAGAAAGTGACGTACCCAACTCAATCTCGGAAGATCCAGAATTCGAAAAAGCCGTAGAAGCCGTCTATGCCCAAGTCACATTACCTTGGTATGCTGACATCGTTAATTACCTCGCTGCGGGCGTGCTTCCACCAGATCATACTTATCAGCAAAAGAAGAAATTCTTCCATGATCTGAAACACTATTATTGGGACGAACCCCTACTCTTCAAGAGAGGGGCCGATAACATATATCGTCGCTGTGTCCCAGAGGAAGAAATAGAAAATATTATTTCCCAATGCCACTCAGCACCATATGGTGGTCATGCTAGTACATCCAAGACATGCGCTAAGATTCTCCAAGCCGGCTTATTCTGGCCTAATCTCTGGAAAGACGTTCACATCGTTGTGCAAAAGTGCGATAGATGCCAACGAACTGGCAACATCTCACGACGCGATGAAATGCCTCAGAAAGGAATCTTAGAGGTAGAAGTCTTCGACGTCTGGGAAATAGATTTCATGGGACCTTTCCCACCTTCTTTTGGAAATAACTACATACTCGTCGTTGTCGATTACGTGTCTAAATGGATAGAAGTCATAGCTGCTCCAACAAATGACGCACGAGTAGTAATCAAACTCTTCAAGAACACAATCTTTCCTAGATTCGGTGTACCCAGACTCGTCATTAGTGACGGAGGATCTCACTTCATATCACGAATATTTGATAAACTTCTTTCTAGATATGGAGTCAAGCACCGAGTAGCTACACCTTATCATCCGCAAACTAGCGGACAAGTAGAGGTCTCAAACAGAGAAATAAAACAGATCTTGGAAAAGACTGTCGCTACCTCGAGAAAAGATTGGTCATCAAAGCTACAGGAAGCTTTACGGGCTTATAGAACCGCATTTAAGACACCAATAGGTACTACCCCCTATAAATTAGTTTACGGTAAATCCTGCCATCTCCCTGTAGAGTTAGAGCACAAGGCCTTCTGGGCCATTAAGACACTCAACTTCAACTACACCGAGGCAGGAGAAAAGCGAATCTTGAACTTACACGAGTTGGAAGAACTTCGATTAGACGCTTACGAAAATGCCCGTATCTACAAAGAGCGAACTAAAAAGTGGCATGATAAACGTTCAATCAGGAAACAATTCAGTGTGGGAGACATCGTATTGCTCTTCAATTCACGATTAAAACTCTTCCCAGGAAAACTAAAATCTAGGTTGTCTGGAACCTATGAAGTGACTAAAGTACTTCAGAGTGGAGCTGTTGAAGTTACCGATAAGACGAATGCACCGTTTATCGTAAACGGGCAACGTCTAAAACATTACAATAAGAACGACAACAGTCCTCAAGTCAGCAATATAACATTGCTTGAGCTTCCAGCTCAAACACCAGAATAGCTTCTCACCAAGCTATCGTCAGGCTTTAGACGTTAAAAACAACGCTTATTGGGAGGCAACCCAAATTTCCCTCGTCATTGCATTTCATTTTTCCTTAAAATTCTACTTTGAAAAATCCAACAAAAATCCTAAAATTACTACTACTTTCTACTTTCGTTCATTTTCGTACTTTTATTCTTATTTTATTTTTTCTCTTTTGCCTTTTTGTTTCTACCACTTTTCGTTTCTAAAAATCCTGACTTCAATTTCTTGTTTTAAACTTTTCAGGATTTTTAAAATCTTCAAAACATTTCTTCTGTTTTCTCCGAATTACCTGCGAATATGGCCGAGTACGACTTCACAAAGGTTCACTTCAGAGGACTCGCTCAAAAGGCAAGATTTGCAGCACTGACGGAAAGAGAATTCGCCTTAACGCTGTATTATGATAAGGATACTATGGATAAACTAGGGATCACGGATAGCATTCAATACCTGTTCAATCAACTGGGTTGGGAGAACACTGCTCTGAAAACACGCTTCGCTACCTACAAAGATCTTACCTATGAATTCCTTAGTTCCTTCAGATATACACCCAACTATGGTTTTGGATCCAGCACAGAATTGATTACCTTCCGATTGTTTGGAATGGACCAAACCCATAGCCGGATGTCACTAGCTAACCTCCTAGGATTCCCTAGCGGACCGCATGTGTTCATCAGTGCAGAAGATGACGATATTGATTTGCAACTCGAGCACTTCTGGGGTAGAATCACAGGCGACTATCACCCTGAACCAGACAGAATGTACAATGATGACATTCATAACCCAGCCTTTAGATACTTCCATAAGATACTAGCTCACACCTTGTTTGGAAAAGAAGAAAATATTACCACAGTGTCTAAGGAAGAGTTATTCATCATGTTTTGTGCTTCTCAGGGACGGACAATAAACGCAGTGCCTTTCATGATGAGATCCTTCAAACGCCTCACGCTGGAACCTCAGACACCTATTCTTATAGGAGGACTAGTAACAATGATTGCCCACGAGCTTGGCCTTAGATTCCATTTAAATGCCAGCACTCGTTTTGGTACCATCAGACCCATGAACATACAATTCTGCTTTAACAGGCGCATCTTAGGAACTATGGGACCTGGATCGTATGAGTACCTTATTAACGAAAAACCAGTACAGCTATTCACACTGCCTGATCATCTAATGACAAGCATCCACAACAAGGATAACTGGCTCTACGAATTGAATGAGCCTATGGGACCTCCTTCACCACAGTCAACACCCCAGGACTATATGTATGACAGTGACCACATCTCTGAGGCACACGACTACATGTACTATGAGGACGCCGCCTCTGAAACTGAAGTAGACCCTATGACTCCTCCACACTACAATACTTATCCTGAGCCTATCCCTGAGGAAACAACCGACAAAATGGATACCGTGTTACTCAGATTGGACGACGTTGATAAAGCTCTGACTAATGTAAAAGCTGATATCGCAGGCATGCACAGTGACCTGGTAGGCTTCATGGATCTAGTCTGCGACCAACTCGACTACTATTCACAAAAATTCGATGAGTTGAAGGCACGAAAAGATTAGTCATTAGCTCATAGCAGTAGTTTCAGTTTAGTCTAGTCTAGTTTAGTTTAATTCACTCATTTGGAATTTTCACATTGTTCGTTTCATTATGTACTACATACAATTGTCTCCATTTTATGTTATTTCAATTCTAGCTTTTATTCAATTATTCTGCTTTCGCATTATTTATTGATTGTTGGCTATTATATTACATCACCATAGCAATACTGCACTTTAAAATCACCACGAGTACGCCCTCAGAGCAAAATTCTGCGTTGTGCAGATTTTGCTGCTGTGACGACCGTCACAGTCCCATGACGAGCGTCACGCGGGTGACGACCGTCACACCTTTGTGACGACCGTCACGCAGCCCAGAACTGCAATCTGATATAACAGGGGTCGTGTTCCCTTCCATTCCCCCCATTATCACTTTCAAACTTCCAAAATTCATACCCCACTACGATTTTCGTCCTCCCCAATTGAACTATAAACCTCAACTCCAAATTCAACCTCCAAACCACCGTTCTGTCACATTTCCCTCTCTGCCGAAAAACCCCAAAACCTCCGAAACCTCTCCATTTTCAACAATGGCCGGAAATGCAGATATCAGCAACATTTCCTTCCCTGAGGGCGAGTTAGGCGAGAGACAACGAGCACAGTACATTGCATTTCATCAGAGGTCGCTCCAGCCAACTCACTACCCGCACCTTCCATCACTTACGGAGCTCGGACTCCTCGAAGGTGTAACCTGGATGCTTCAACGAGCAGGCATCTGGAACCTCTGCTCCAACCCCCAGCCGACCTACAAACAGCTCACCCTTGAGTTCTTGAGTTCGTTCTCATACATCACCAGCAGCGGCGAACTCAACCAGCACTCAGGTGCCGCTTGCTTCCGGATGTTTGGCGTTAACTATCAGATGCACCAAAACCAGATTGCCGCCATCCTACAGCTACCCCGCGGCGACGACGCTCATCGCCGCATCACTGATCAGTTCCAGCACAAAGCCTTCGCGATGTGGTATCAGTTGACCGGCCTAAATGCCGATGGCTGGGACTCCCTGCACGCCACTCACATCCATAACCCCGCCATCAGGTACTTTCACAGAGCGTTGAGCAACACCATCTTCGCAAGAGACAGCAACCACAAAGTGAACTCCAAGGAGCTCTTCTTTCTGCATTGCGTCTTCAACAATGAACCCGTCAACGCTGCCCCGTTCCTGCTGGCCCACATTCAGGCCAACTGCAACCGTGGCTCGAAGCCATTCTACTTTGGCGGGATTGTCACGGCGATTGCACTTGGGCTGAACCTTGGCGACCGCCTTCAGCACCTCCATTCCATCCCCTCGGTGTTCCTTGACACCAACCACTGCAGGGCCTCCCATCTCATCCGCTCCCGAGCTGACGGGAAATATCATCCGGTTGTGCGTGGCAAGACCGTCCGAAGCATCATCCTTCCGTCCCGCACCCGCATCCATCCTGAAGACCGTACCAACTGGTTGTTCGACCTCACTGCCCCTCCTGCTACCGCTGTTCCTACTCAGGACCCCACGCATGACTCCGAAGATGAAATCCAAGCTGAGTTGGACAGGTCCGAGCAGCCAGAGGCATCACAGCCTCCTCCTCCAGTAGGTACATCATCCCGCCGCCGCCGTCACCATCCCGTGCCCGACTACACCGAAGAGGACCTCCGTCGCTCCCTAGACCAGCAGGCACAGATACTCACGATGCTGCAGCAGCAGAACCAGCGAGCTGACCAGTTCGAAGCTTGGCACCGGACTCAAATGTAACAACTTCACACCGGCCAAGCTACGATCAGTGAGAGTCTAGCGAATCTGACCCTGCAGGTCGAAGGACTCCGAGACAAGGTCTACCACACCGGAGCCATGAGCTATGAGGACAGAGTAGCCCTTGCTAGAGCCAGAGGACGCCAGCGTGGACGTGACAGGCCCCGGGACTAGATTTTTATTTTTTTTTCCTTCATTGTTTACTATATTTCAGTTCTTTGTATTTTCATTTTCAGTTGTATCTCCCTCTCGCATGCTTCAAGAATCAGTGAGGACACTGATCGAGATAGTGTGGGAGCGGAGCCTTATTTCCACTGTATTTTGAACTTCCCTTATTTCCTGTATTTCCATTTCACTGCACTTTGAATTCTGGTAATATCTATTTTTACACTTTCTATTTCTAGCAAATAAAGCGCGTCTATATATTTTTCACGTTACGCAAACTATCCCCACATTATTCAACGTAAACAAAAACTTTCATTTGTTCCTCAAAAGCAAAAGCATCACGAGAATGCACCTGAGTTCAAACCGAGTTTTGAAACTCCGAGGAAACGACAGTCCTAACAAAACCAGTATCGTCCAGATACCTTAGATCTCTAGTTTATGCGAGTCGGTTTCACCACCTACGTGTACCAAAGTCTCAAGTGTCTACGCAAACTCAACCCCAAGTAGTTTATACTAGCAGTCAGCACCATCCTAAAAACACTTCTAAACGAGCGACCGATGCAAATAAGTGTATGATCTCCAAAAAGATGAAAAATCACGAAAAGAGAGCTAAAAAGCCCAAGAATATAAGATACGTTTCCTTCTAAGTTAGGTGCTCCTCACCCGAGCATTTAGCCCAACGGCACGAAAAACTCATTGGACAACCAATGACACCAAATTATGATCAATGAAGAAGATCAAAAACAAAAACGAGATCATATTCACTAACAGGTCGACTTGCCATGAGAGTGTGCGGACAACGGGCTTAATGTGATTGCGCTAGAACAAACAGGGTGAACTTGCCACGAGAACCTTGACACCAAGATACGGTAGCATGACTGAGACCGATTTGTAATAAAAGGGAGACCTCCGGAGACTTTTAGTCCAGTGTCGTCGTGATACTCGTCTTGTTCCTACCAAGAATCCTGGTTTTTCCAAACTCTGCAAACGAAGGAGCAGCCTCGTGCTTGCCGACTTTTCCACGTTTTACTTGAGGACAAGCAAAGATTCAAGCTTAGGGGAGTTTGATAACACGAAATCATATAGATATTTTCATGCATAATTCAACTAAAGCCTAACCGTTTTCGATCCGATTTCGGGTTATTTCCATGTATTTGTCTGATGTTTTTGCAGGTATTCAACGATCACGTCTAAACAAGGCAACATGAAGAAAAGAAGCAATCCCAGATGAAATATGGACGAAAAAGGAGTGAAAACACAATGAAAAGCGCAGCAGACAGTTTTTGCTGATGTGACGACCGTCACAGCTGCATGACAACCGTCACACGGGTGACGACCGTCACACCTTGTGACGACCGTCATGCAGGCAAAAACGCCCCACTCAGATTACACGTCAAAAGAGCAGTTCCAATTCCCATTAAATGGTCCACTACTCCCTAAATTATCTGCCTCAAGGTCCATCATCCTCAGAGATAACCGTTGGGATTCCACCTCTATAAAAAGGGAAGCAGGGGACTTCAAAAAGGGAGCTGCATTCATACCACGAAGTGCTGCCAAATTTAATTTCCAGAGCAAATTTACTTTCAAGTATTATTTGTATCCATTTCTCCAGTTTTATTTGTATTCCTTTCCTTTATTTCCCTTTTCAATTCCTCATTCCCATTTCCGCTCTTCTGTAATACTTACTGCACTGTACGATCAAATTGGAACTAAAGTCAGAATCCTGCCAACATCTGTGGAGGGTCTGCCCAAAGGCCAATTGGCATTATTTACAGGTTTTCATTTTGATCGACTTCTGTTTTATCATAATGCAATTTATTATTTATTATTATTATTTATGTTTTATTCTTCCCAATTCCATGTCTAGCTAAACTTAGGCAATCGATATGTAGTGATAATTCGAATGGGATTTGATAACTCTTGTTTGAAAACTTTCTTTTCACAAAAGTAATTTATGGTCTAAGTGTTTAAAATTGATTCACGAAATAAACTTCGTCGCGAAAGCGAGAACTTATTTAAAAGTAGTTTTGCCACGAAAGTGGGAAATTAATTAAGATACGAACCAACAAGCGAAAGCTGCGGTAAGGTCAGATAGTAAACACTAGGCATTTGTTTTAATAACAGCCAAAGCACTTTAAAACGAATTAGAACTTAGAGATTTCCAAAAAGCAATTTTAACCCCGAAAGGAATACGAAAGTGTACGTTAGGCCCTTAGGATTATGATTAGCGTCAATAACCATTGTGAGACGAGAGTCTTCAAATCTCCATTTTCTGCTTAAATAAACTGCGAAAACTATTTCATACACCAGTAGCTTATCAAATCCCTGAAGAACACAATTACTACGTATCGATTCAATTAATTAAAATCTAAATAGTAATCTTAGTTCCCTCTTTTAGTGACAATCTTATCCCCTTAAAACATATTCTACCTAGCTAAACATAGTAACTCCCGAGAACACTAGTTTGATTACGAGTCCCTGTGGGATCGATATCTTTTATTACTATGCGATAGACTGTGCACTTGCAGTTAGTTGTATTAGACATAAAAAGTCGCGATCAAGTTTTTGGCGCCGTTGCCGGGGACCCGTTTAGTCAATAGTGTAACCTTCTGTTACGCCGTATAGACTAGGTAAACAATTTTCATTTTTCCTTTACTAGTGTTGTCGATTGTATGCCAAGTGATCGCCCACAAAGCGATATCTTGAAACCTTCAGTCGCAGAACTAGAGCGCTTCTTACATCTAAGAAGCCGAATCATTGAGTACCAACTCAAACATAACATTCCCGATCCTCTCACTCCCATTCGCAAATCCGAAGAAGAACCAACTATGGCTAAAGGACCTCCGAACAAACCGCTGAAGGCATACGCTACACCATCTCAGATGGAGCCTAGAAGTAGCATTGCTGCCCCAGCTATTACTCAAAATGATTTTGAGCTGAAACCATCATTGCTGTCGGCTGTACAACAAAACCAATTCTCAGGAAACGCAACTGAGGATCCGAACGAACAGCTAACGAAGTTTGTACAATACGCAGACACAGTGAAAGCAAATGGAGTAACTCCAGACGCGATAAGACTTCGTCTTTTCCCATTCTCTCTTAGAGACAGAGCGTGGACATGGTTACAATCGTTACCATCCAACTCCGTTACGACGTGGGAGCAATTGAAGAACGTCTTCTTAGCGAGATATTTTCCACCAAGCAAAACTGCTATGCTTAGAGCTCAAATCAACGGATTTCGACAGAAAGATACTGAATTTCTTTACGAAGCATGGGAACGATTCAAAGATATGATGAGAACATGTCCTCACCACGGTCTAGAAGACTAGGTGACAATTCATACTTTCTATAATGGGCTTCTATACAATACTAGATTGACAATAGACGCTGCCACGGGCGGTGCACTTATGGATAAGCCATACGATGAAGCCTATCAATTAATAGAAAACATGTCACAAAACCATTGCCAATGGGGAGGTGAACGCACTCCAAATGAGAAAACCTCAGCGAAAGGTGGGATGTACGAAATCAGCAGCCTTGAAAAGTTCAATGCTAAAGTAGATGCTCTAGCACAGAAGATTGATAGTCTGACCGTCAACCCCACTGCAACTGTCGCTGCAGTAACTCCAAATTGCGAGTTATGCGGAAGTACCACTCATAATGCACCCGAATGCCCATTGCTAGCCGGAATCCCGCCAGACCAGGTAAATTATGCTCAAGGAAATCCCTACGCAAATACATACAACCCAGGTTGGCGAAATCATCCAAACTTTTCTTACAAAAGCGAAAATGCATTGCAAATGCCTACTGCTCCGCAAGGATATCAAAAACCAGCTGCTCAGAATGCACCTAGGAAATCAAACCTCGAAATGATGATGGAAAAGTTCATAGCTACTCAAGCTCAAACGAACAAAGAGTTCCTGAATCAAAACATACACACTAGCGAGCAAATTAAACAGTTGACAGGAAAAGTAGACGCTCTAGCCACCCACAACAAAATGTTAGAAACTCAGATATCACAAGTGGCTCAACAGCAAGCATTTGCTGCTGCACCTGCTGGCACATTTCTTGGACAACCCGAACAGAACCCCAAAGGCCAAGCAAATGCTGTGATACTAAGAAGTGGAAAAGAATTGGACGAACCGATCGATCCGAGGACTGAAAACTCAGCCATGCAACAAAAACCAACTGAACAAGCAGAGAAGGAATCTGAGTTAGAAAAGAAGGAGGACAACGAGAAGGAGGATACCGCGAGTGAAAAAACTCAAGCACCTCCAGCGCCATATAAACCACCTATCCCTTATCCGCAAAGACTAATAAACTCTAAAACTTCAGGACAGTTTAAGAAATTTGTAGAGCTCCTTAAACAGTTGAATATTACTATTCCTTTTACAGAAGCGATAACTCAAATGCCGTCATACGCCAAATTTCTCAAAGAGATCCTGTCAAATAAGAGAAAGATCGAGGATAACGAAACAGTTACACTCACTGCAGAGTGTAGCGCTATTATTCAGAACCGCATGCCTCCTAAATTAAAAGACCCAGGTAGTTTCTCCATACCCTGCGTCATAGGAAAGTTCGTAATAGACAAAGCTCTATGCGATTTAGGAGCCAGTATCAGTGTTATGCCCTTATCTATATGCAAAAAGCTGAATATGGGAGACCTCAGGCCAACCAAAATGTCCGTACAATTAGCTGACAGATCAGTAAAATACCCCGTCGGAATACTGGAGAACGTTCCAGTACGCATAGGACAATTCTACATCCCAACCGACTTTATAATCATGGACATCAAGGAGGACACTGTAACCCCAATTATCCTAGGAAGACCGTTCCTAGCTACAGCCGGAGCGATAATAGACGTAAAGAAAGGAAGGCTAACATTCGAAGTAGGAGAAGAAAAGATAGAGTTCATTCTCACCAAGTTCTTACAAGCACCAGCAATAGACGATACCTGCTATTTAGTAGACGAAATTGGCGAATGCATAAGAGAACTTGAAAATGAGGAGACCACGTATTCAGAAATAATAAAGATTCAAATACCCGACATTTCTGAAGACGACAATTGGCGTAAACCGTATAAAGACGACAACCTAAGCGAAAGCTTAGCACTGACACCAAACCATATGCCAGGCCCGAAGAACCCATCTTTAGAGCTTAAAAATCTACCCAAAAACCTCAGATATGAATTTCTAGACGATGAACTAAAAAGACCAGTGATAGTCAACGCCGACTTAGGACAACCAGAAACCGAAAAGTTATTAGAAGTCCTAAAGAAGTACCCCACCGTGTTAGGCTATAACATAAGCGATCTAAAAGGTATAAGCCCTTCGATCTGTATGCATCGAATTACAATAGAGGAAGACTCTAAAACTTCTCGAGAGCATCAGAGAAGACTAAACCCCATCCTGAGCACTGTAGTCAGAGATGAAGTAAAGAAACTACTTGATGCAGGAATCATCTATCCGATCTCCGATAGTGAATGGGTTAGCCTAGTTCACGTCGTACCAAAGAAAGGAGGAGTCACAGTAGTTAAAAACGAAAAAGGCAAATCGATAACAAAAAGAGTCGTGACTGGAAGTAGGATGTGTATTGATTATAGGAAGCTTAACAAGGCTACGCGCAAAGATCACTTCCCGCTACCCTTCATAGACCAAATGTTGGAAAGATTAGCCAAACATTCATATTTCTGCTATCTAGATGGTTACTCTGGATTCTTCCAAATTCCCATCCATCCTGATGACCAAGAAAAGACTACATTCACCTGTCCTTACGGTACTTTTGCCTACCGCCGAATGCCGTTCGGACTCTGTAACGCTCCAGCAACCTTCCAAAGATGCATGATGGCAATCTTCGCAGATTTCATAGACGACATTATGGAAGTGTTTATGGACGATTTCTCGGTATGTGGACAAAGTTTCGAAGGATGCTTACAAAACTTAGAAATGGTACTAGAACGTTGCGTAAAAGTAAATCTCGTCCTAAATTGGGAGATATCCCATTTTATGGTCCGACAAGGAATAGTTCTAGGACACGTCATATCAGATAGAGGGATTGAGGTAGATAAAGCTAAAATAGAGATTATAAAAGATCTCCAACCTCCAAAATCCGTACGAGAAATACAGAGTTTTCTAGGACATGCCGGTTTCTACAGAAGATTTATAAAAGATTTCTCGAAAATCACAAAACCGCTGACCGGCCTGTTAATGAAAGATGCTGAGTTCGTCTTCGACGACGATTGTTTAAAGGCATTCGAAACATTGAAATCAGCCCTTATCACCGCACCAATCATGCAACCACCAGATTGGAGACTACCGTTTGAAATCATGTGCGACGCGAGTGATTACGCTGTAGGCGCAGTTCTAAGACAAAGGAAGGACAAGAAGCTCCATGCCATCTACTATGCCAGTAGAACCTTAGATCCTGCCCAAATGAACTACGCTACCACAGAAAAGGAACTTCTAGCAGTTATATTTGCGCTTGACAAATTCCGTTCTTACTTAGTAGGAGCAAAAATTATCATATACACAGACCACGCTGCCATAAGGTACCTAATAAGCAAAAAGGATGCCAAACCAAGATTATTGAGATGGATCCTGTGATTACAAGAGTTTGATTTAGAAATCAAAGATAAGAAAGGAACCGAGAACGTTGTTGCGGATCACTTATCCCGAATAGAAGGCATCAGACACGAACCAGTACCGATAAATGACGATTTCCCGTACGAACGTCTGATAGCCAAATTAGAAAGTGACGTACCCAACTCAATCTCGGAAGATCCAGAATTCGAAAAAGCCGTAGAAGCCGTCTATGCCCAAGTCACATTACCTTGGTATGCTGACATCGTTAATTACCTCGCTGCGGGCGTGCTTCCACCAGATCTTACTTATCAGCAAAAGAAGAAATTCTTCCATGATCTGAAACACTATTATTGGGACGAACCCCTACTCTTCAAGAGATGGGCCGACAACATATATCGTCGCTGTGTCCCAGAGGAAGAAATAGAAAATATTATTTCCCAATGCCACTCAGCACCATATGGTGGTCATGCTAGTACATCCAAGACATGCGCTAAGATTCTCCAAGCCGGCTTATTCTGGCCTAATCTCTGGAAAGACGTTCACATCATTGTGCAAAAGTGCGATAGATGCCAACGAACTGGCAACATCTCACGACGCGATGAAATGCCTCAGAAAGGAATCTTAGAGGTAGAAGTCTTCGACGTCTGGGGAATAGATTTCATGGGACCTTTCCCACCTTCTTTTGGAAATAACTACATACTCGTCGCTGTCGATTACGTGTCTAAATGGATAGAAGCCATAGATGCTCCAACAAATGACGCACGAGTAGTAATCAAACTCTTCAAGAACACAATCTTTCCTAGATTCGGTGTACCCAGACTCGTCATTAGTGACGGAGGATCTCACTTCATATCACGAATATTTGATAAACTTCTTTCTAGATATGGAGTCAGGCACCGAGTAGCTACACCTTATCATCCGTAAACTAGCGGACAAGTAGAGGTCTCAAACAGAGAAATAAAACAGATATTGGAAAAGACTGTCGCTACCTCGAGAAAAGATTGGTCATCAAAGCTACAGGAAGCTTTATGGGCTTATAGAACCGCATTTAAGACACCAATAGGTACTACCCCCTATAAATTAGTTTACGGTAAATCCTGCCATCTCCCTGTAGAGTTAGAGCACAAGGCCTTCTGGGCCATTAAGACACTCAACTTCAACTACACCGAGGCAGGAGAAAAGCGAATCTTGAACTTACACGAGTTGGAAGAACTTCGATTAGACACTTACGAAAATGCCCGTATCTACAAAGAGCGAACTAAAAAGTGGCATGATAAACGTTCAATCAGGAAACAATTCAGTGTGGGAGACATCGTATTGCTCTTCAATTCACGATTAAAACTCTTCCCAGGAAAACTAAAATCTAGGTGGTCTGGACCCTATGAAGTGACTAAAGTACTTCAGAGTGGAGCTGTTGAAGTTACCGATAAGACGAATGCACCGTTTATCGTAAACGGGCAACGTCTAAAACATTACAATAAGAACGACAACAGTCCTCAAGTCAGCAATATAACATTGCTTGAGCTTCCAGCTCAAACACCAGAATAGCTTCTCACCAAGCTGTCGTCAGGCTTTAGACGTTAAAAACAACGCTTATTGGGAGGCAACCCAAATTTCCCTCGTCATTGCATTTCATTTTTCCTTAAAATTCTACTTTGAAAAATCCAACAAAAATCCTAAAATTACTACTACTTTCTAATTTCTTCATTTTCGTACTTTTATTCTTATTTTATTTTTTCTCTTTTGCCTTTTTGTTTCTACCACTTTTCGTTTCTAAAAATCCTGACTTCAATTTCTTGTTTAAACTTTTCAGGATTTTTAAAATCTTCAAAACATTTCTTCTGTTTTCTCCGAATTACCTGCGAATATGGCCGAGTACGACTTCACAAAGGTTCACTTCAGAGGACTCGCTCAAAAGGCAAGATTTGCAGCACTGACCGAAAGAGAATTCGCCTTAACGCTGTATTATGATAAGGCTACTATGGATAAACTAGGGATCACGGATAGCATTCAATACCTGTTCAATCAACTGGGTTGGGAGAACACTGCTCTGAAAACACGCTTCGCTACCTACAAAGATCTTACCTATGAATTCCTTAGTTCCTTCAGATATACACCCAACTATGGTTTTGGATCCAGCACAGAATTGATTACCTTCCGATTGTTTGGAATGGACCAAACCCATAGCCGGATGTCACTAGCTAACCTCCTAGGATTCCCTAGCGGACCGCATGTGTTCATCAGTGCAGAAGATGATGATATTGATTTGCAACTCGAGCACTTCTGGGGTAGAATCACAGGCGACTATCACCCTGAACCAGACAGAATGTACAATGATGACATAGGAACTAAGGATTGGTAATCTAGTTTATGTCTATTGTCGTTAATTCGCGTTTATAATTCGTGTTTGCTTAATTCACGAAAAATTAATCTGTTTGCTTAATTTGGAATATAGGATTGGTAATCTAGTTTATGTCTTTTGCGCTTGTTAATTGACATAGGAATCGAATAGAGATCGGAATCGCTTAGGAAATTGGTAAGGTAGAAACCCGTGATAAGCCGGAACCGAAAACAGTAGATTGACTTATTTTAATAATCACTTATTTTAACCGCTTAATTGCATTTTCTTTATTTATCCGATCATAAACAAAACCAACTCCCCCTCCATTTCGAATTTGGTAGATTAATCACATAAAAGAATCCTTGAGACGATATCTGAGTTGAATTGTCGCTGTATTACGTTTTCATCAAAAACACTCATTCTGATCCGCGCGCGACAGCTGATCAATGAACTAGGCCCTCCACGACGGAGAGATGGATTGGGCCGACCCCGTGTGATGAGCGGGACAGAGCAATATATATATATATATATATATATATATATATATATATATATATATATATATATATATATATATATATATATATATATATATATATATATATATATATATATATATATATATATATATATATATATATATATATATATATATATATATATATATATATATATATATATATATATATATATATATATATATATATATATATATATATATATATATATATATATATATATATATATATATATATATATATATATATATATATATATATATATATATATATAAGAATCTTAATCGGTTGAGTAAGTAAATAAAATAATTAATTATATTTAATATTTAATTATTTAATTGAATATGTGCTTAAATATAAGTGAATGTCAAGATAATCCATTTCGAAATAATGAGAATTTTAAATGATTATCATTCTATATATAGGCTATGATCTCAAATATATCATGCTATAAGAAAATTATCTCTTTTTCTCCCCATTCGAAGAGTTTTCAAGACATTACGAGTATCGGTTGAGAAAAATCCACAAGCCAACCAGTGTCAAACACTTGTCTCTACACTTTTGTATTTAAGAATTATCGTTGTCATTGTCTAAAAATCTTTCTCATTATATTCTTCAAGGTATTCCTATAATCATTAATATCAAAATGTCATAGATCCTAAGGTTTGTGTCCATGGGGAGACACTTAAGCGGTCCCGGCGTGATGAATGATCAGTGCATATTTATGCACTTTCTCCTATATTTTTGCTTAGGCATTTCTTTACTTTATCTTGATTATTTTTATGTTTTATTTTGTTTTTATATTTTATTTTATTTTTGGTTTTATTTGATTTCCGCACTTATTTTTCAGCTTTAGCAGTGTGCACAGAAACGATCATAACTATTGTTCCAGAAATCCGTTTGAGGCGTTCTAAAACTATTGTTCCAGAAATCCGTTTGAGGCGTTCTAAGAATCGCCGGAAAGCTAAGAGAGAGAGCTACGACTTTCGTGTTGGAGTCGAAGTCAGATTCGCAGCCCAAAATTCCAGAATTCCGTTTGAAGTTACTGCATTAGAATTTAATTTTAGTGTTGGGTCATGTATTGGGCCTGGGTTATGTTTTCGACCCAGTTGGGTTTTGACCCGAATTTGCTTTCTTTTTAAAGGAAAAATACTCGTGTTACTGTTCACCTAATTACATTTTCACGAAAAATACATTCGGAGCTTTGAGAGAACCATGGAGAGCTAATTCCTTAGAGTCATTCTGCTGTAATCGCGTTCCAACGCTTTGAGGTTTTTACTTTATCAATCTAATTCGTTTCTCTTTCAATACTATTCTATGAATTGCTTTTGCTTAATCTGTTATTTTATAGAATTGTTTTGTTTAAATTCGTATGATTGCATCCTTAGCTTTTATTCGCCGTTATGTCGCTTTGTCGTTAATTCGTGTTTATAATTCGTGTTTGCTTAATTCACGAAAACTTAATTCGTTTGCTTAATTTGGAATATAGGATTGGTAATCTAGTTTATGTCTTTTTCGCTTGTTAATTGACATAGGAATCGAATAGAGATCGAAATCGCTTAGGAAATTGGTAAGGTAGAAACCCGTGATAAGCCGGAACCGAAAACAGTAGATTGACTTATTTTGATAATCACTTATTTTAACCGCTTAATTACATTTTATTTATTTATCCGATCAGAAACAAAACCAACTCCCCCTCCATTTCAAATTTGGTAGATTAATCACATAAAAGAATCCTTGAGACGATATCCGAGTTGAATTGTCGATGTATTACGTTTTCATCAAAAACACTGTTCTGATCCGCGCGCGACAGCTGATCAATGAGCTAGGCCCTCCACGACGGAGAGATGGATTGGGCCGACCCCGTGTGATGAGCGGGACAGAGCAATATATATATATATATATATATATATATATATATATATATATATATATATATATATATATATATATATATATATATATATATATATATATATATATATATATATATATATATATATATATATATATATATATATATATATATATATATATATATATATATATATATATATATATATATATATATATATATATATATATATATATATATATATATATATATATATATATATATATATATATATATATATATATATATATATATATATATATATATATATATATATATATATATATATATATATATATATATATATATATATATATATATATATATATATATATATATATATATATATATATATATATATATATATAAGAATCCTAATCGGTTGAGTAAGTAAATAAAGTAATTAATTATATTTAATAATTAATTATTTAAATGAATATGTGCTTAAATATAAGTGGATGTCAAGATAATCCATTTTAAAATAATGAGAATTTTAAATGATTATCATTCTATATATAGGCTATGATCTCAAATATATCATGCAATAAAAAAATTATCTCTTTTTCTCCCCGTTCGAATAGTTTTCAAGACATTACGAGTACCGGTTGAGAAAAATCCACAAGCCAACCAATGTCAAACACTTGTCTCTACACTTTTGTATTTAAGAATTATCGTTGTCATTGTCTAAAAATCTTTCTCATTATATTCGTCAAGGTATTCCTATAATCATTAATATCAAAATGTCATAGATCCTAAGGTTTGCGTCCATTGGGAGACGCTTAAGCGCTCCCGGCGTGATGAATGATCAGTGCATATTTATGCTCTTTCTCCTATATTTTTACTTAGGCATTTCTTTACTTTATCTTGATTATTTTTATGTTTTATTTTGTTTTTATATTTTATTTTATTTTTGGTTTAATTTGATTTCCGCACTTATTTTTCAGCTTTAGTAGTCTGCACGGAAACGATCATAACTGGAGTTCCGGGAATCCGTTTGAGGCGTTCTAAAAATCGCTGGAAAGCTAAGAGAGAGAGCTACGACTTTTGTGTTGGAGTCGAAGTCAGATTCGGAGCCAAACATTCCAGAATTCCGTTTGAAGTTACTGCATTAGAATTTAATTTTAGTGTTGGGTCATGTATTGGGCCTGGGTTATGTTTTCGACCCAGTTGGGTTATGACCCGAATTTGCTTTCTTTTTAAAGGAAAAATACTCGTGTTACTGTTCACCTAATTACATTTTCACGAAAAATACATTCGGAGCTTTGAGAGAACCATGGAGAGCTAATTCCTTAGAGTCATTCTGCTGTAATCGCGTTCCAACGCTTTGAGGTTTTTACTTTATCAATCTAATTCGTTTCTCTTTCAATACTATTCTATGAATTGCTTTTGCTTAATCTGTTATTTTATAGAATTGTTTTGATTAAGTTCGTATTATTGCATCCTTAGCTTTTATTCGCCGTTATGTCGCTTTGTCGTTAATTCGCGTTTATAATTCGTGTTTGCTTAATTCACGAAAACTTAATCCGTTTGCTTAATTTGGAATATAGGATTTGTAATCTAGTTTATGCCTTTTGCGCTTGTTAATTGACATAGGAATCGAATAGAGATCGAAATTGGTAAGGTAGAAACCCGTGATAAGCCGGAACCGAAAACAGTAGATTGACTTATTTTGATAATCACTTATTTTAACCGCTTAATTGCATTTTCTTTATTTATCCGATCAGAAACAAAACCAACTCCCCCTCCATTTCGAATTTGGTAGATTAATCACATAAAAGAATCCTTGAGACGATATCCGAGTTGAATTGTCGCTGTATTACGTTTTCATCAAAAACACTCGTTCTGATCCGCGCGCGACAGCTGATCAATGATTTAGGCCCTCCACGACAGAGAGATGGATTGGGCCGACCCCGTGTGATGAGCGCGACAGAGCAATATCTATATAAATATATATATATATATATATATATATATATATATATATATATATATATATATATATATATATATATATATATATATATATATATATATATATATATATATATATATATATATATATATATATATATATATATATATATATATATATATATATATATATATATATATATATATATATATATATATATATATATATATATATATATATATATATATATATATATATATATATATATATATATATATATATATATATATATATATATATATATATATATATATATATATATATATATATATATATATATAAGAATCTTAATCGGTTGAGTAAGTAAATAAAATAATTAATTATATTTAATAATTAATTATTTAATTGAATATGTGCTTAAATATAAGTGGATGTCAAGATAATCCATTTCGAAATAATGAGAATTTTAAATGATTATCATTCTATATATAGGCTATGATCTCAAATATATCATGCTATAAGAAAATTATCTCTTTTTCTCCCCATTCGAAGAGTTTTCAAGACATTACGAGTACCGGTTGAGAAAAATCCACAAGCCAACCAGTGTCAAACACTTGTCTCTACACTTTTGTATTTAAGAATTATCGTTGTCATTGTCTAAAAATCTTTCTCATTATATTCGTCAAGGTATTCCTATAATCATTAATATCAAAATGTCATAGTTCCTAAGGATTGTGTCCATGGGGAGACGCTTAAGCGCTCCCGGCGTGATGAGTGATCAGTGCATATTTATGCACTTTCTCCTATATTTTTACTTAGGAATTTCTTTACTTTATCTTGATTATTTTTATGTTTTATTTTGTTTTTATATTTTATTTTATTTTTGGTTTAATTTGATTTCCGCACTTATTTTTCAGCTTTAGCAGTCTGCACGGAAACGATCATAACTGGAGTTCTGGGAACCCGTTTGAGGCGTTCTAAAAATCGCCGGAAAGCTAAGAGATGAGCTACGACTTTCGTGTTGGAGTCGAAGTCAGATTCGGAGCCAAAAATTCCAGAATTCCGTTTGAAGTTACTGCATTAGAATTTAATTTTAGTGTTGGGTCATGTATTGGGCCTGGGTTATGTTTTCGACCCAGTTGGGTTATGACCCGAATTTGCTTTCTTTTTAAAGGAAAAATACTTGTGTTACTGCTCACCTAATTACATTTTCACGAAAAATACATTCGGAGCTTTGAGAGAACCATGGAGAGCTAATTCCTTAGAGTCATTCTGCTGTAATCGCGTTCCAACGCTTTGAGGTTTTTACTTTATCAATCTAATTCGTTTCTCTTTCAACACTATTCTATGAATTGCTTTTAATTAATCTGTTAATTTATAGAATTGTTTTGATTAAATTCGTATGATTGCATCCTTAGCTTTTATTCGTCGTTACGTCGCTTTGTCGTTAATTCGCGTTTATAATTCGTGTTTGCTTAATTCACGAAAACTTAATCTGTTTGCTTAATTTGGAATATAGGATTGGTAATCTAGCTTATGTCTTTTGCGCTTGTCAAATGACATAGGAATCGAATAGAGATCGAAATCGCTTAGGAAATTTGTAAGGTAGAAACCCGTGATAAGCCGAAATCGAAAACAGTAGATTGACTTGTTTTGATAATCACTTATTTTAACCGCTTAATTGCATTTTCTTTATTCATCCGATCAGAAACCAAACCAACTCCCCCTCCATTTCGAATTTGGTAGATTAATCACATAAAAGAATCCTTGAGACGATATCCAAGTTGAATTGTCGTTGTATTACGTTTTCATCAAAAACACTAGTTCTGATCCGCGCGCGACAGCTGATCAATTAGCTAGGCCCTCCACGACGGAGAGATGGATTGGGCCGACCCGTGTGATGAGCGGGACAGAGCAATATATATATATATATATATATATATATATATATATATATATATATATATATATATATATATATATATATATATATATATATATATATATATATATATATATATATATATATATATATATATATATATATATATATATATATATATATATATATATATATATATATATATATATATATATATATATATATATATATATATATATATATATATATATATATATATATATATATATATATATATATATATATATATATATATATATATATATATATATATATATATATATATATATATATATATATATATATATATAAGAATCTTAATCGGTTGAGTAAGTAAATAAAATAATTAATTATATTTAATATTTAATTATTTAATTGAATATTGTCGCTACTGCGAAAATCGGCGCCGGCTGAACAGAAGAGTCGCCACCGTGCGTTATTTATCCCAACGGAGGGAAAGGAAACGCTCAGAGTAAACCTAACGCAAAACTGGAAAGGAATGGTCGTCGCAACCAAATGCTGGATTCGGGAGTCGGTTACGCAAGGGGAAGGTATTAGCACCCCTCACGTCCGTCGTACTCGACGGGATCCACGCTTGTTTTCAGGTATGGATTGTTATTCTATCTAAACTAAAGGTCAAGGGTTAAAAGAAAATAAAATAAAAATAAAATGACTCGGCAAAGTATCGCACTTTATGCCTACGTATTCCCGTCTGGAACGAGAAATCAGAGTCAACGTAGTTCGCCTACCTACGGGAAAGGATGGGAAGGTTGCTCGCTAGGATATCGCATCCTATGCCTACGTACTTTCATACAGCATGAAAGATCAGAGCAAACGTAGTTCGGGCCACGTACGACACAAGTCTGTCTTGATTGCTTTTATTCCTTCTGAAAAAGGTTTTCTGATTACCGGTCCACGCGGACAAAAATGACGTTTTGATGAGTTCACATTCTTTTACGGAAGAAGTATCTTTTCTTATGTTATAAACTTTATTGTATTTTCTGTTTGCTTTGAGAAAGAAGAGACAAAACTCTAACCTACGGTTGCGAAGGGAATCAAACTAACCTAGTGTTGTCATGCATGGGTTAGGACCTAATGTCTATCATGCTCCTCTCTTGCGCAGAGAGAAACAGAGATCCTAAGGGAATAGACGGAAACAGAAACAATATCAGATATATACAGTAAAACAGTAAAATGCATGGATGCAACAATACAAGCGAGGCAAGGGAGTCCCACTCAACCTCGAACCTAGAAAACAATAGGCAAAAGTGAACAGGCTTCACTTTCAACCCAATAGGGTAAACAGCACACAATACAGTCCAGAAAACCAATCAATACATCAAGAATGAATAACAACAGAAAAAATAAACAGCCACAACAGCTCTGCATCAACACCTATCTTCAAGTCATCTCCAATCAGCTACAAGCTTTAGCAAGCATCAATCCCCATCTCCACAGCTTTCCAGTAAGGTCTTGATCATTAATCTTCCATCTGCAATGGCTTTTCTTCAAGTCTCCATCTCCAGGATGCACATCAATCAACAAGATGAAGTGAATGAATGTTAGACAGTCAATTACCTACCAAGGGTGGTTCATTAACTGTTAACATTAAACAGACAGTTTTCTCTCAAAAGTTCTATCTTTCAAATACATTCACTGATCCTTCCAAAGGAAGGAGGTGGATATTTGAAAGAGACTTTGAATCATAGAGAAAGGATGGAGGCAGACAAGGCACTCCATGTTTGAGAAACAAGCTTTCTAATCTAGAGCTCTGCCTAGCTCCTAAACCCTAGTCTCCTCAACAGCTACTAGCAAGAATCTCCTCTTCAACTCTGGAAGTTGGTCTTCAGTCTCTGGATCTCCAATGGCTTTATCATCACAAGTCTTCAGTTCTCCCAATCCCCAAGCAATCCCAATACCCACACAGACAAACAATAATCCCCAGAGGGCACACCACACCAGTCAAACAAATATAGACAGTAATATACTAATAGCAGTAGGGGAATCCTAGTGATTTCTAAGGGATCTAATAACTACCCATAGTCCCTATAGTCCCATATCTAAAATATTCAATCTCTAAGTCCTAAGGGAAATGATTTAATTCTCCTAAGTCATCACTTAAACCCTAATTTTATTCATGTTGTTCACACCTAAACTAAACACCTAAAATTAACTTCTAAAAATGGGAACTAAATTGTATATACAAGCTAATCTTATCTACTAATCAACCTAAAAAGAATGAGTGAAAAATATTAAAGCAACTATTAGAACAAAAATTATCAAAATCATGTACTAAACAAAATATCATTTATACCTAATTAAAAGGAAAATATGCCAAAAATATGAAAATAAAAGGAACTATTAATTTTTTTATGTGATATTTTTCTTGACAAAAGTATGAATAATATGCAAAAAGAATCAATTAAAATCATGCATTTTTCTATTTTTTATGAATTTTCAAAGAAATGGAATGAATTAAGAAAAATAAAATGAATTAATTGAAAAAGGGGTGCAGCAAGCAATTGGAATCAGTTGAAATTAAGAGATGGGCCCAGACTGGGGGGGCGCGCATAGCAAGCGCGTCTGGGCCCAGTGCAAACAGAAAACATAATAAAAAAATAAAAACTCTGAACGGTGCCAATAGCAAGGTTTCCAGTTGAATTGGGATTGGGCTTGGTTTGAGGGGGTGTTATTAGCAAGCAACATTTGAGCCCAGTCAGAAAGACTTAATGAAACGGGGCGTTTCATAGTTTAAATTCTCCCTCCGTTTTCCTTTTAAACCACGACCGTTGGATGAAGAGCCAAGTCAAGGTCAATCTCAAAATCGTGTGGTTCAAACGTTGTCTTCAACCTTGAGCCAAACCCTAACTCTGAAAAACCCTAACCATGCAAGCACCTTCCATTGTTCTGTTCTCTCTCATCTCTCCATGGATGCCCTCGATCCAAAGAGCAAAGTCGCTCTAAATTCCTCCCTCTACACAGCCATAACCATAACTCCTCCTAAAACTCAAGCAATAAGGGAACCCGATAGGTATAACAGATGGAATCCACCATTAACACCTGATATCAACTGCTTCAATTCTTTCTAATTCTTGTCCTAAACTCATCTACACCTTATGCTGATCTCAACATGCTATTCCATCAAGATTTTCGTGCATTAAATCATGAGTTACCAGCCCTACCAGATCTTGCACTCCATGACCAAACTTCATGAAAGCTCTCCAAACTCACCAAACTAAGTCATCTACCCTATCTTACCAATTCTATGCTAACAAAACCTTGAAATTCTAACTAAAACATACACTTCGAATAGAAATCCAACCTGGTATAAAATGAAGAAAGCAGCTATGAAACTCTCTGATCTGAGGCTTGTGATGATTGGAAATGAATCAGGAGACTTGTTGAAGAATTCTGTATGCAACAAATATGACTCCAAAGCTTTGAATCTCTCAATTCCAGAATTTGTGCTTCTTGAATGGTGAACTTGCACAACTTGAATCCACCTCAATTCTACCAAAGGATTGTGTGAATTCTGATCTAGGGATGATGATGATGAATACCAGATCAAGAATGGGGAAAATTGATGAGAATTTGGAAGAGTTTGAATTGATTTTGCAAGTGGGAGAAAATGTATGAAACTTGTGTTTATGAGTAAAATGAGATCACCAACCATGGGATGGAGTTACTCATATCAATATATAGGTGAGGTTAGAAACTCCTAGAAGCTTGGAGAAGCTTCCCATGCACTTTTTCCTTTGGATTTGGCTTATGTATCTTCCATTACAAGTAACCATGGATAACTCCCAAAATGTGAACCAAGCTCAAAATTCTACTTTATCCAATGTTCTCAAAATGATCTTTCCATTCAAAATGACCTATAATTTTGCCCCATTTGGCCAAAATATGAAAAATCTCATTTTTAAGTCCATTTTTATTCATTAAATCCAACAATTTTGAAAACTTGTGCTATGAATCTTTCCAATCTCTCATGGTCACTTTTATAGACTCAAAATGTCATTTGGAACAAGTTTGATGTTGTAAAGTTTTCCATTTGAAGCTTCCTTGTATGAGTTTTGGGCATAGGCTTGAAATGACCTGTAATCCTCAGATGACCAAAATACCCTTTGCTTGCCAAGACCATAAGTAGAGTTCCACAAATCATATGAAGGCATACTATACCATTCTAGAAAGCTAAGACAATGAGGAACAACTCTTATGTTTACCAGAAATTCATTTTAAATCTCCTTTAGGTGTAAAAATTGCTTGGAAGTCAAGTCACTTTCACAGACAAAATTTCAGATACCTCAGATGACCTGTAACTTGCAAGGACCATAACTTGAGTTATATAAATCTCCTTGATGTCTTCCACCACTCAAATTAAAGGTCTTGAGATCCTCTAAAAGTTCCGTGTTGGCCAAGGATCCATTTGAAGCTTGTATTTTGACTTATCTTGCTTGGAAATTTGACCTAAACTAGGGGATTTTACACAGAAACCCTAATTTAGAAACTCCTCTTCTCCTTGATTTCTCTTGATTTCTTCTTGGCATATCACCATATCCTTCTTTACATGTCAAATGATGAACCCCACATCTCTCCAATAGCCCTTAATGCCTTTCAACCAATCAATTGACCTAGAGTTGACCCAGGGTTGACCCAGATGAAACCCTAGTTGACTGTCTTCATCCACAACTCTAGTGACTACACCAATGACTTGTTTCCTTCTCCAAATGACTTTCTAAGTCCTCCAAGATGTCTAGATACTCCCCATGCTCAGCCCACAGCTCACACTTTCCTTGATGAGCCCCAGATATCCTCAGTTAGGAGATAGACTCAATGCTTGATCCACTGACTTCTCCCACTTTCAAATTCTTTTCTGATGACTTGAATGAGATTGAATTAGGATAATAACCTCTTGATAGGCCTGATTGGTCCCCTGTTGGATGACTTTCTATGCTTATGCTATGCAGATGATTAGACTATGTACATGCCTCTATATGCAAATGCTAATGATATTGAAACATAAACCAAGTGAATAAGGTTGAGCAAATTTTAGGGTGCAACAGCTGCCCCTATTCAAGCGACTTGGACCCGATTGGGTGAAGAGCCCAGAGCCTTCAGACATTCGCGGTACGAGATGGTTGAATACTAAGAACCCCGAAATTTGCCAACCGCAGAAATAAACTGCGCCCCTGCTTGGGGGACGACCTTCATCGACTGAATTTAACTGTTATGGCAACCCACTGATCTCGTGCTGGGGATTATTTTCATCAGCCTGAAAGACTTTATCATCGCAGAGACAGAACATTGTCCACGTCAGGACGCCTGCTTCGTCAATTTGGAAAACTTCAACAACTTTGCTGGGGGATGGCTCATCTGCCTTCTCGTCGGAAATAAATCGTCCACGTTAGGAATAAACTCTTCCACGTTAGGAATAACACCGTCCATGTTAGGAATAACACCTTTCCACGTAAGGAATAAGACTTCGTCTGGATCTGTCCACGTCAGGACTAAACTCTCTGGGTTATGAATACTTCGTCCACGTTAGGACTCACCCTTCCACGTCAGGACCCACCTTGATATGTCCCCGTAAGGACTCAATCTTTCCACGTAAGGAATCCAATTTTTTCATGTAAGGAACTAAAACTTCTCTGATTTGTCCACGTAAGGACTCAATTTTTCTTCCACGTAAGGAATCACATCTCGATTTGAGTCTGTCCACGTAAGGACCCCAATCTTTCCACGTAAGGAATACCTTTTGATATGTCCACGTAAGGACTCCAATCTTTCCGCGTAAGGAATAACTTGTCCGTGTTAGGACTACATCGTCCACGTTAGGACCTCCCTTTCCACGTTAGGAATAACTCTCTTCTTGATTCGTCCACGTAAGGACTCCATCTTTCCACGTTAGGAGTCAAACTTTGATCTGTCCACGTCAGGACTAAACTTTTCCACGTAAGGAAACAACTTCTCTTTCCACGTGAGGGATAAATTTGTCCACGTCAGGACTCACATCTTCATCTGATGAAATAGTAGAACCTGTCCACATCAGGACTTGTGCGTCTTTGACTTGCTGGGGAAATAAGACTTTGTCCACGTCAGGACTCATACTTTGCCAACAACATGAAGAAGGATAAATTTGTCCACGTCAGGACTCTCACATCTTGTCATCGCGAAAAACTATAACTTTGCCCGCGTCAGGACACACAGTTCACCATTAAGAAGAAAGACACTTGCTGGAAATAAATTGTCCACGTCAGGACACCAACACGAAGAGTAACCAACTTCGCCCACGTCAGGACTTCACCTTCGATCAATACCAAGAAATCAAATCTGTCCACGTTAGGACTAACACATATCGTCAAACTGGAAGAAATGTCCACGTCAGAACCCCCCACATTCCTTAGCACAAAAAACCTGTCAATAAACCCGTCCACGTTAGGACTCATCCTTCCATTGGTCCGCGAACTGTTATCACTGACGTTACAGCAGCTTTGAGGCTGACTCTACTGGGGATATTTGGAAACCAAACTTCCAGACGCCTGTTCTGATAACCGGCGACAGCCTCTGAAATTCTGGTTCATGAAACCTTTTAATGCTGACGTAACAACAACCTTGAAGGAAACAATCCGCTGGTCGGACTAGAGAAACTTCAACAAGAAACCCTGGCGGGGACATAAGTAACTCTGCTTGGGGACAAAGAGAAACTCATCCTGCTGACTCTGTGGGGAGTAGTGCCAAAGCTGACACTTCATTGAATGTCTCATGCCAAGACCTCGAATGTTTATTGATTCACCTGAGCGAGGGCTCTCTCTACCTGCAAGAGAAACAATACTTGAAACAAAAGGTTAGCCATCCTGGTTTATGTTTCAAAACGCATGCGCTTGACAATGATGCACTGCTCCATTCGACATGGAAATGCTACGCTTTTATTTGGTGAACGCAAGTATGACACTATATGCCAATGCAATTGCAGACTCGAACTGCTGGGTACAGAATAAATGCTGAAGATAATGCCAACTCCGCTGGGGATAGCCAGATGCTATAGAATCATTCCGGCAAAATAAATGCCGGAAGAGGGAAGTCGACTCAGCTGGGAAATTGGGAACTCGAACCAAACATCTCATTGAAGTAACACCCTGCTGGGGAATACCAGATGCGCTTCTGCTGGAAAGTGAACTGATATCACACGGCATTCTGGCAAAATAAATGCCAGGACCCACACCAACTCTTCCGGGGAGAGTCTTAATCTTCGAGTTCCACTGGGAGGAATGCAAATACTTGAGGAAAAGCGAACTCCACTGGGGATGGGACGATTCTCTTGGGGAAAATCTGCTGATTCCGCTAGGGGAGAGTAAATGACCCTGCAGGGAAAGGTAAACTGCCTGAATACAGCTCACCAACATTAATCTTCTGCGGCTAAACCATTCTGCTTGAGCTGCATTGTCTGAATACAGCCTTCGGTCTAGGAATCGCCAAACTTTGCTGAGGATGAACGACTTTGCTGGAGCATGTCCTTTGGATAAGCTACGACTAGCTGGGGAATTCTATCCTTCTTCAGGAAGAACATGCATGACCTGCGTGGGGGTCGAGTCTTTCATTATCGCAATCTTTTGATCGTCTTCCTCGTACGGCTATGAAACCTGCAACAACACAAACAAGGCAAGACAAGCCTATGCAACCAAATTGATTCAGGTTAGTGACGTTATTTTCAGTTAATTCAAAGCTTTAGCAATTGTTGGCAAGGGCCAGTGATGTTATACACATGCTAGTTTCAATAAACCTAGGCATTTTATCATGCACAAAACAGTAAAGAACCAGCATTAAGTACTGAATAACATATTTTATTGATTGGGCCCCTGAATGGGCGGAGTTTTTTGTACACGGGATGTAACTCCTGAAAAGAGGAAGCTATGCAAAGCAAATACACAAGTATGCATAAGAAGCATAAATATTTTGACAAACTAAATTTATACACATGTCGGCAACGGGATGCAGACGAACACCACAAACTGATCCTCCTATGACTCGCCCGACTCTAATGCTTTCCCGGTATTCACACTTCCGAAGAGGTTGCATCTGATAATCGACCCCTCAGGTATATTCTCCCGCATTGATGCTCACTGCAATATCAAATTCGGACCGCAGTCATTTGCTTTTCAAATCCCTAACTTTTGCGTGAACCGCCCTTTACGGGTTTTCAGTTCACCGGGATACCCTTTTTTGCCGAAGCCGCCCAGTGTAGGTTTTCAACTTCGCGGGTGTACATTTTTTCAATTTTATCCCTAACTTTTGCCCGAACCTTTCATTCTGTTTTTGGTTCGCCAGGATGCCCCATTTTTGCCTGGACTCTCTTTTTTCTGTCCAGCGGGTCAATTTTAAGCAAAGTATTTTTTAACTGCGTCCGAATTCACAGGCGACGTAAAGTCTTCACCGTCCATGGTGGACAACAACAACGCTCCTCCTGAAAAGACTTTCCTGACAACGTATGGCCCTTCGTAGTTGGGGGTCCACTTGCCCCTGTGATCTGCCTGCGGCGGGAGAATCCTTTTCAGCACAAGGTCGCCCGCCTGAAAGCTACGCGGATGTATCTTCTTGTCATATGCTTTCTTCATTCGGCTCTGGTACAAACGACCGTATGCTAGAGAAGCTAGCCTCTTCTCGTCCATCAAACTCAATTGGTTCAACCTGTCTTTCACCCATTCTGCCTCGTCTAGCTGAACGTCTCGCAATACCCTTAGAGAAGGGATCTCCACTTCCAATGGTAGCACTGCTTCCATTCCATATACTAACGAGAACGGGGTTGCCCCGGTTGATGTGCGTACCGTCGTACGATAACCGTGCAAAGCGAAAGGTAGCATCTCATGCCAATCCTTATAGGTCACCACCATTTTCTGAACGATCTTCTTGATATTCTTATTCGCCGCTTCGACAGCGCCATTCATCTTGGGTCGGTAAGGGGAGGATTTGTGATGTTCGATCTTGAAATTCTGACAGAGCTCCTTCATCATTTTGTTGTTCAGGTTTGAACCATTGTCCGTGATTATCCGCTCGGGGATCCCATATCGGCAAATGATATCTCTCTTGATGAATCTAGCCACCACTTGCTTCGTTACATTTGCATATGACGCCGCTTCTACCCACTTGGTGAAATAATCGATTGCTACTAGGATGAACCGGTGCCCATTAGAAGCTGTCGGCTCGATTTTTCCAATCATATCGATTCCTCACATCGAGAATGGCCATGGCGATGACATTATATTCAGAGGACTCGGAGGCACATGGATCTTATCAGCATAGACTTGGCACTTGTGGCACTTCCTTGCGAACTTGAAACAGTCAGTTTCCATAGTCAGCCAAAAATAACCTGCTCGCAGCAGCTTTCTCGTCATAGCATGTCCACCAGCATGCGTACCAAAGGTACCTTCGTGTATTTCCTCCATGAGCAGCTTCGCCTCTTTCTCGTCTACGCAACGCAACAACACCAAGTCATGGTTTCTTCTGTATAAGACGCCATCCGGATTCAAATAGAAATTACCCGCTAATCTCCTGAGAGTCTTCTGATCTTGACTGGATGCCCCAGCCGGATACTCTTTATTCTTCAGGAAATTAAGGATGTCAAAATACCACGGTTTGTCGTCGGATGCTTCATCAATAGCAAATACGAAAGCTGGTCTGTCAAGCCGAGAGATAATGATTCGGGGAGCCTCGTTCCAGAAGTTGACTTTGTACATGGAAGACAAAGTGGCCAGGGCGTCAGCCATTTGATTCTCTGCCCGCGGCACATGATGCAACTCAACTTTGTCAAAGAAAGGCAACAATCTCCTCGCATAATTCATGTAATGTATCAAGTTGGGCTGACGTGTCTCCCATTCCCCTTTTATCTGATTCACCACCAGAGCGGAGTCTCCGTATACGTCTAAATTCTTGATTCGCAAATCAATGGCTTCTTCAAGCCCCATTATACAAGCTTCGTATTCGGCTTCATTATTGGTAACGGCAAAGGTCAATCGGGCAGTAAACGGGATGTGCGACCCGTGTGGAGTAGTGATGATTGCCCCTATTCCGCTACCGTAAGCATTCACAGCTCCGTCAAATATCATCTTCCATTTGGAACCCAACTCTGGTCCTTCGTCTGGCAACGGTTCTTCGCAATCCTTCATCTTTAGGTACATGATATCCTCGTCAGGAAAATCAAACCTCATCGATTGGTAATCTTCAATAGGCTGCTCCGCCAGATACTCAGACAGCACACTCCTGTCGCTACTCGAAAAATGCGTCGCGCAACGACGGGAAGGCGAAAAGGAAGGACAGAAGAGTCGCCACCGAACTTTATTTATCCCGTGAGGGGAAAGGAAAATATCGAGAAAACCTTAAGAAAGAAATGGATAAGATGGTCTCGCGACCAAGAACGGGTTTGGAAGCCGGTTATGCGAAGGGAAGGTATTAGCACCCCTCGCATCCATCGTACTCGATGGGAACCTTTTGTTTGTCGATATGTGAATTTATCTGCTTAAATATTATGCTATAAAAAGAGTGTTCTAAAAGATAGAGAGAAGGGTTTAGAAACGCGAAAAGAGAGGTAACAGAGGGAGAAAAGAGAAAGAACAGACTCGGTAGGACTTCGCGGTCCTAGGCCTACGTATTCTAAAAAGATATGAGAAAGTCAGAGTCGACGTAGTTCGGGGAACTACAGATATGGGGGGAATGTGCTCGGCAAGGATTGTGGCCCTTGTGCCTACGTATCTTTACTTGAAGAAGTAAAGAATCAGAGCAGCCGTAGTTCGGCCTACGGTGTGCGGGGGGAGTTCTGGTAGACGATGCTATCGTGCGCATTCTAGCAGTTAGGTGTATTGCTGCTCGCTCGTTGGAGACTTAGGCGTTACCTGTTTGCGGTAGAACAGACGTAACATATCCTTTTGAAAGATTGGTTAGTTTTCGCCGCGCGGGGCAAGAAGTCACGTTTGATTGATTGGATTGTTTTTAGGAGCGAGGCAAGTCCTCGGATAGTAACCCCTACGGGTAGCACCCAATTCATTGTCTCAAAGTTTTTGTTATAAAAGGTGTGGCGAACGAGGCGTCTTCGTATTGAAAGACGAGCGTCGAAACCACCCTCACTACAGTGGGCATCCCAACACTCGAAGAGGAAGAGGTCTACACCCAATCCTCTCTCTTTAATTCAATGCAAAGAGGACTTCGTTCTCTTATTAAATTGTTTTTGGTTTTGAATGGTAAGTACTTTGGCGACAGAGAACCCTACGGTAAACGTCAGTACTCGGGATAGGAGAAGGCCTACGCCTAACCACTCCACGACCATTCAAGTTTTGTTATAAAAATGATTTTTGAAAATGCACTCGGCGCGAGACCGAGGTTTTAGGTGACAAGGGTTGCGGGATGGTGTTGTGAAAGCGAGATGGTGGATAAAGTCACGTCTTCGTATCGAAAGACGAGTATCGAGACCACCCTCACTACAGTGGGCATCCCATCACTCGGAGAAGAAGAGGTCTACACCCAATCTTCTCTCTTTAATTCGATACAAAGAGAAATCAATTTATTATGGTTTGAAAATGGACTTGGTACGAGACCGAGTTTTTAGGAGGAAAAGTTTAGAAGCGTCTTCGTATTGAAAGACGAGCGTCGAAACCACCCTCACTACAGTGGGTATCCCAACGCTCGAAGAAGAAGAGGTCTACACCCAATCCTCTCTTTTTTAATTCAATACAAGGAATTGATTTTAAAGAGATGAGATTTGAAAATGGATGGGAAGCGTCTTCGTACTGAAAGACGAGTGTCGGAACCACCCTCACTACAGTGGGCATCCCAACACTCGGAGAGGAAGAAAGTCTACACTTAATCCTCTCTTTTTAATTCAGTACAAAGATAATTTGATTTTGAAGATTGTTTGACAATGTTTTTTTTTTAGAACCGAGTTGGGACAAGTGACGAAGAGAAAAGAGGTGGTCTCGTCATCGACCCAAACGAAGTGGAAAAAAGTCCAATAATAAATAAAGATAAAATCTAAAAGGACGTTCTAAAAGAAAATGAATACGAAATAGATCCTAGAAAATAGTATACATATATAAATTATAAGAACAAACTTCAATATAAAATATATACAAAAGTTATATATAAAAAAAAAATAAACATTAATAAAACCCTTTTTAAAGAAATGAAAGATGTACATGAAATAAATAACTTAACAAAAATATAATATACATACATACCAAAACTAAATAAGAAATAAAATAAAAACATATATGTAAAAAAAACGAGAGGAGGTAGTTATACAAACAATGTATAATCAACTCCCTGGTTTATTAACTCAAAACACTAAGATGAAATGGAAACCAAAAGCCCATGAGATTTGGACCGTCATAACTCCACCACCGGGTCATGGGGATTAATCGGCAATTTCAACGGATGGCTCAGATTTGTCATCTTCATCGCGCATCAACAGTTCAACCGCAAGCGAAGAGATATGGTTACCTCAGTAGAGTTCACGCGATGAAATCGTCTTCAATCTCTCTGTTGCGCGAACGAAACCTACAATACTCTCGTTTGGCTTCGATTCACACTCGTTTGAACCTTGGTTTGTATCCGATTTGCTTTTCACCTTTGTTTTGCCTAAATCTTCATCTATTCCCTTCTATTCTTTTGACCTGTTTATGGGTGGATTTGGTCTGAAGCAGGATAAAACAGGTAAAGGTTTTTATGGGGTTTTGGTTGAAGATTTTTTGAAGCTTGGGGTTGAGGGTGTATGAAGGAAGTTTATAAGACGAGGAATAATAGAGGAGCAAGTTATTAGAAGGAAAGGGTCGGATTCAAAGAAAAAAGGAGATGGACTGGTGATTGTGTTTTCTCAGATGTCAAGGTTGTTGAAGGGAATAGTCTTTGCTGTTGTTGTAGTATGAAGTATGGGAAGGTGTCTGTTGGAAATGGTAAACGAAAATGAAGAAGATGAGATGCTAGGGTGGTATCTGTTTTAGAGTTTTTCAAAGAAGGTGATGATGAAAGTGGATAATGGCGAGGGATTTAGAAAGATGATGATGTGGTTATTCTGAGTCTCCAAAACGGAAGAAGGTTATCCTTTTTTATGATAATGAAGAGGTTCAGTTTAATATAGGTGAAGATGGTGATGAATGAAGTTGGTGAATGGTCTTTGGGCTGCGCAGCCAAAGGTTTTTTTTTTCTCTGAGCCAATTCCTCTGTTTTTTATAGTGTAGCATTTAGGGTTTCCTCTTTAGTGAATCATGATAGTGTATAATCTCTGTTATCACTTTTGATGCCAAAACTATATTTTTTCTATTTTAGTGAAACTGGCTCTGCTGTCTCATTTTCTTGTCTCCTAATTTGTTTACTTATGCTGACTGTATCCTCCATCTCTTGTCTCATTCTAATAACTGATGAGAAACCATAAAGAGGAGTTTCACTCAACTCCAAACCATTATCACAGCTTGTTGTGCTTGTTTGCTTCTCTAGCGTCGCATGAACTACAGCAATTGGCTTTGAATCAGGACCACCTGAATTACTTCCACCTTCACTCTCGTGGTTCATCGCAACAGAAGCCATATTCTTCATCGACTCATTCAAACTAACCTTAACATTTACATCATCATCAACCATCATGGTATTCGGGGTGTTCAGCTAAGTTCAGTTTATCGCTTGAAACACTGACGGATTCTCTCTGGTTTTGATGATCAGGTAACTGAGACAAAATCGGTATCATAAAGTTTTCACCATGAGCATTTTCTGTTTGTGAGATGGGTCTTGCTGCTGTTACTAGTTCTGGACCAGTTGAAATTGGAGACGACGCCATTTGTTCCCGTCGGTATTCCTTTTTATGCATCTTGTTGTTGCCATCTGGCGTGAAACTTCCTACTACAATTGCTTTTTTTTTTAATAGCTTGGATGATTTTCTAGATTCCTGTAAAGCCAGCTGATCAACGCTTGTTGACATCTCAACAGCAGCTCGCCAGGCAACATGTCTGCTTCTCTTAGCAAAGTCTGAATTTTCCTGATATAAAATACCTGGTATCTTTGTAAACCCAGCTTGTCTAGCAGCCTTGGTAACAAAGGAGCGAGGCAGGACCTTGCAATTAAACAACTTTCGAGAAAGCCTACCACCTCTCCACCAATACATTCCCAAACCACCAGTAGTTTTTTTGAAGATGAACTGGGTTCAATATCTGAATGTCTGGCTCTTTTCTTTCCAATACCATGCTTTGAGGATGTGCGTGATGAACCCACCACAATATGAGTAGCTGATCCCATAGTAGCCACAGAATCCACATGCTTTAACCAATCGGCTGAAAGTGATTGATGTCTCGAATTGGATTCCAGAAGAAGCAATAATCGTTTAACAGAAAGAAGATCAGATGTCTTCAAAAGATCCTCATGCCAGAGATTGGTTTGATGCAGGGGGACTCTGGCTAGTTGTAGCAGAGCTTGTCTTCTTGTGGTTGTGGAAAATGCTCTTCTAATTTGTGTCATTTTTGGTATTGCAAGCTTGACTGCATTGTAGGTTTCAAATGGAGTCATCAGATTTTAAAAGTGGCATTTTGATGCTCAGCTGCGGGTAACGGTATGCGCAGAGTGTTGGCTAATATTGCTTCGGTATTATTTCGCTCTTGTCTCATGTGGCAGCTTACTCGTTAATTTTCGGTTGAAATTTCCTGTCATGAGCTTAGTACAACGGGCCTGTGGCCTTTTGGATTATGGTTGACATTCACTGTGAGCTTATGTTGTCATTATCTTTGCAGCTGGCTATCTACGAGTTTGCTCGCCGTGTTGTGAATTGCAGGTACGGATTGAAGATGGTTGCAGGATTTGTAGTGTATGAAGTGTGAGATCAAAGGGTGCAGATATTTTGTAGAGCAAGTGTAAATGGTTTATGGGTGAGGTTTATATGTGATATGAGGTGGATTGTTGTTTGATCTCTAGTGATTATATGGTATTTAAGCTGATGTTTTTTTTTGTAACAGGTTATGGTGAAGTGAAAATCAAAGTGGGAAAGAAGTTTCAGCAACGGTTTGAGGGTGTGTAATGCCTACAATTCCTGCATTGTTCAGTATCCAGTTCCATGGATGACACGGAAGATGATGCTTGCTGGCCCAATTTTTGGTTTAAATTATCTTGAATCGTGACTGATAGCTTGTACCCGACCGTTCCTTTATATCCATACACACCAATACTGTAAGTCCCAGCAGCCAAACTTTTATCTTTAGAGCTGAGAATCAAAGTCTTTGATCCAATATCATGGGAAGACCACTCATGCTGGTGTCGTGTGGGAAATATTAGAGGATGTCTAGAAATGAAAAGATCAGTATCTCCCTCACCTGTCTCTGATTCTAATTTTACCTCGATACTAGAACTCCCACTAGAAATTTTCTCCCAGGTGTCATTGACTATTGAAAACTTGTAATACACAAACTTTCCTTCTTCTACTGTTCCGGTTTATGGCGTCCGAAATACAACGGGAATCAAAACATGTTGATGAGTCTGTCCTGAGAATTCAATTGGTTCAACTATGTCAACTTCAATATCTGTTTCTAAAACAGATACACTTGAAGAAGGGTTTAACTCAAGCACCTTCAATTTGTATTCAAGTTCTCCATAGTTTACAATGAAAATGTCACCTTGAGAAAGAGTAGCATGTTGCCGAAGACTTGTTTCAAGGATAGTCTTATGGTAGGGTTTATCATACCATAGCAATCTCATGTAATTTGACTTACATATAAGGCTTTTGAAAACCTTTTTTTTGTATTGTTTATGACATGGACTTTTGTACTTAAGAGAAAGAAGTAAACCTTTGGGATTTTTGTGAAAAGGAATTTTCTATATGTTACCCTTATGGATGTGGTTTTTTTTCTTTTCATGAGCTTGTACCATTCTTGTAATGATAATGACTCATATCCTTGATTTTATGATTTCTTGCTCAAAAATCCATAATGCTATCTTGCAAATACAACATTTTCATTACAAAAAAAATGAGAACAAAATTCTATCCATGATTTGTAAAATATCAACATATTAATCCTTAAGACCTATTCAAACATGAATCCTGAGGCAAGCATGAGTCACTCCTCCTTTAAAGCATGAATTGTCATAATTTGCACAAATTTAAAATAAATCCAACCATAACTTATCTCGCTTAATTCTCATAACCTCAATACTTATCTAAGGATGTGGCTCCAAGAATATTGGAACACAAAAATAAAGATATTCCAAAAATCTCTTAAAAACGATAATCATGCCTTGAAAGGAATCAAACCTATCACTTGAATCAATCGTCTCTAACCCTCAATCATGAAATAAAATTCGCCAGACCAAGATCAAGTCAGACCTGACTGATTTCCAACCTTTACTGGGCCCACACATTGATACAGATAGCCCTTCAATGAACCTCAATGATTACCACATACCACCGTCCTGCTAGCCTAAAAACACCTCATTTCCCTTCGACCCTGCCTTGTGAAATCTTGAGTTTGGGGCAACAAGTAGAAACAACATATCTTTTGATTTTCAGATTAATGGTTGATGGAAAGATGTACAGACAAAAGATAAACAGGTAGGACAAATTTAGGGTATGACAGATGCCCCTATCTAATTGACTTAAACCGAGTAAGGCGAAATGCTACAGCATCCCTCCTTTCGAGGTAGAAGATGATTAGATATAAAAGACCCTGAATTTGTCTGAAAGGAAGGCAAATGCCCAGCAAATACCACCACCAAAAGGATGATGTAGCGAAACAAAATCAACCCTAACACCAAAAGGATGAAGGGATCCATTAGCAAAAAAAAGATAATGGAGAACAAACACAAACAAAACCGACACCCCTTAGGATGTAGGGGGATAAGCTCCTCTGAATAGATTGCCACTTATCGCTGAAGATGGATAAGCTTCTCTGAAGAGATTGCCACTTATCGCTGAAGATGGATAAGCTTCTCTGAAGAGATTGCCACTTATCGCTGAAGATGGATAAGCTTCTCTGAAGAGATTGCCACTTATCGCCGAAGATGGATAAGCTTCTCTGAAGAGATTGCCACTTATCGCCGAAGATGGATAAGCTTCTCTGAAGAGATTGCCACTTATCGCCGAAGATGGATAAGCTTCTCTGAAGAGATTGCCACTTATCGCTGAAGATGGATAAGCTTCTCTGAAGAGATTGCCACTTATCGCTGAAGATGGATAAGCTTCTCTGAAGAGATTGCCACTTATCGCTGAAGATGGATAAGCTTCTCTGAAGAGATTGCCACTTATCGCTGAAGATGGATAAGCTTCTCTGAAGAGATTGCCACTTATCGCTGAAGATGGATAAGCTTCTCTGAAGAGATTGCCACTTATCGCTGAAGATGGATAAGCTTCTCTGAAGAGATTGCCACTTATCGCTGAAGATGGATAAGCTTCTCTGAAGAGATTGCCACTTAGCGCTGAAGATGGATAAGCTTCTCTGAAGAGATTGCCACTTATCGCTGAAGATGGATAAGCTTCTCTGAAGAGATTGCCACTTATCGCTGAAGATGGATAAGCTTCTCTGAAGAGATTGCCACTTATCGCTGAAGATGGATAAGCTTCTCTGAAGAGATTGCCACTTATCGCTGAAGATGGATAAGCTTCTCTGAAGAGATTGCCACTTATCGCCGAAGATGGATAAGCTTCTCTGAAGAGATTGCCACTTATCGCCGAAGATGGATAAGCTTCTCTGAAGAGATTGCCACTTATCGCTGAAGATGGATAAGCTTCTCTGAAGAGATTGCCACTTATCGCTGAAGATGGATAAGCTTCTCTGAAGAGATTGCCACTTATCGCTGAAGATGGATAAGCTTCTCTGAAGAGATTGCCACTTATCGCTGAAGATGGATAAGCTTCTCTGAAGAGATTGCCACTTATCGCCGAAGATGGATAAGCTTCTCTGAAGAGATTGCCACTTATCGCCGAAGATGGATAAGCTTCTCTGAAGAGATTGCCACTTATCGCCGAAGATGGATAAGCTTCTCTGAAGAGATTGCCACTTATCGCTGAAGATGGATAAGCTTCTCTGAAGAGATTGCCACTTATCGCTGAAGATGGATAAGCTTCTCTGAAGAGATTGCCACTTATCACTGAAGATGGATAAGCTTCTCTGAAGAGATTGCCACTTATCTCTGAAGATGGATAAGCTTCTCTAAAGAGATTTCCACTTATCGCTGAAGATGGATAAGCTTCTCTGAAGAGATTGCCACTTATCGCTGAAGATGGATAAGCTTCTCTGAAGAGATTGCCACTTATCGCCGAAGACGGATAAGCTTCTCTGAAAAGATTGCCACTTATCGCTGAAGATGGATAAGCTTCTCTGAAGAGATTGCCACTTATCGCTGAAGATGGATAAGCTTCTCTGAAGAGATTGCCACTTATCGCTGAAGATGGATAAGCTTCTCTAAATAGATTGCCACTTATCGCTGAAGATGGATAAGCTTCTCTGAAGAGATTGCCACTTATCGCTGAAGATGGATAAGCTTCTCTGAAGAGATTGCCACTTATCGCTGAAGATGGATAAGCTTCTCTGAAGAGATTGCCACTTATCGCTGAAGATGGATAAGCTTCTCTGAAGAGATTGCCACTTATCACTGAAGGGTCAAGTCTGCTGGAGACAAAGCACTAGGGATCGCCCATGACTTTACTGAAGATGCCCCTGTCTGAGCTGAATGTTGATTTGAGGATCTGATTAACCATGAGGTTGAAATACATCATGTGATACCCATGGTCTTGAAAAGATGCCCCTAGCTGGGCTGAATTTTGCTTTGATATTCTTGAATTTCGTGGGAGGTCCCATGGTCTTTGCAGATAATGCCACTGACTGGGCTGCTGATTACATTGAAGCTCTTGAACTTGCCCAATAAATGTTGAACAAATTCGTGGGGAACGCCCACGGTCTTGCGGAAGATGCCCCTGACTGGGCTGATTATGATCTTGATATCCTCTGACTCTCGTGGGAGAAACCCACGGTCCTGCAAGGGATGCCCCTGACTGGGCTGATGATGATCTTGGGAATCTTCAAAATTGATCTTGGATCTGATCTCGCACATGCTAATGCTGAATGATACAGATGTTTCATAAATGGAAATGCAAATGTAAATGCTGATGCACGGAGACGCAAGAGCTGGGGAGATATGATATGCTATTGGACATGCATATGATGCAAGATGCTTATGAAGCCGAATGCGATGCGTATGATATATAGGATTGCAGATGGTAATGGAAATGCAGGTGCCGACACGGCGGACTTTGGTGGTAGGAAAGTGAAGGATAAGCCTGACTTCCCGACATCATCTTTTCATGATGTAATAAAACCTGGAGGTGCTGATACCGTCAACCCGAGGCCTGCTCTGCCGGGTTTGACGACTTTGTCGGTCAAGTCGCTACAAGATTAGAATGATGTTCCTGCGTACTCCTTAGAGTCATGGTCACCCTTTAGTTACCCTAAGAGGGTAAGTTATCCCTTAATCTAATTTACCATAATGTCATTATATGCAAAACCCATCATCAAATAAATGAAACTTGCAACCAAAGGGTAAATAAAAACAGAAAAAGCTTTGATGAAAGTAATTTTATTGATGAAAACCCATAAATGGGAAAATTACAAAAGGAGGCAATTCCTAAAAGAGGTAACTGCTTTTAAAAGATAAAATAAAGACTAAGACAATGTTGAAAATGGTCCCTGCCAAGTTTCAAATCCGCTATGGCCCATATGTCTCTGAAGACCCTTCACGCCTTGCTTTTGAGCGCCAGAATCGAATTGATCTTTCTCAGTCGAGAGCTTGATGGTTACGGAGAATAATTCACACGTCTTTTCAAGATGCAGTTCTGCCTTTTCGAATCCCTAACTTTTGCCTAGGCCGCCTTTTCAGGTTTTCAGCCTATCAGGATACTCTCTTTTTTTTTACTTCTAGTCCCTAATTTTGCCTGAACCATTTTTATGGTCCACCAGGACGCCCATTTTTGCGTGGATTTTCTTTTTGGGTCCACCGGGCCTATCTTTTAGGCATAATATTTTTTAACTGCATCTGCATTCACAGGGGATGAGAGATCGTCACCATCCATGGTTGACAGGATCAAGGCCCCTCCGGAGAAAACTTTCTTTACTATATACGGACCCTCATAGTTAGGTGCCCATTTTCCCCTTGGATCGACGTGAGTTGGCTGAATTTTCCTTAGTACCAAATCTCCCGCTTGGATGTGTCGTGGGCGAACCTTCTTATCAAAGGCCCTCTTCAATCGTTTTTGGTATAACTGTCCATGACAGATGGCCGTCATGCGTTTCTCGTCGATGAGATTGAGTTGGTCGAGCCTGGCTTGTATCCATTCGGCCTCATCTAGCTTGACGTCTGCTAAAATCCTTAAGGAGGGAATCTCTACTTCAATGGGCAATACTGCTTCCATGCCATATACGAGAGAAAACGGGGTTGCCCCTGTGGAAGTGCGCACTGAGGTGCGGTAGCCATGCAACGCGAACGACAACATCTCGTGCCAGTCTTTGTAAGTCTTCACCATCTTCTGGACGATTTTCTTAATGTTCTTATTTGCCGCCTCAACAGCTCCGTTCATTTTAGGGCGATAAGGTGTTGAATTGTGGTGTTCAATTTTGAAGTTTTCACACAACTCTTTCATCATCTTATTGTTGAGGTTTGAACCATTGTCTGTAATGATCTTGTTCGGGATTCCATATCGACAAATAATCTCTTTTTTGATGAAGCGAGTCACCACTTGCTTAGTGACGTTGGCATAGGACGCCGCTTCTACCCATTTGGTAAAGTAATCGATGGCCACTAAGATAAAACGATGCCCATTTGAAGCGGTTGGCTCGATGCGTCCGATTACATCTATACCCCACATAGCGAAGGGCCAAGGCGAAGTCAAAACATTTAGAGGGAGTGGTGAAGTATGGACCTTGTCTGCGTAAATTTGGCACTTGTGGCATGACTGGACATGGAGACAACAATCCGTTTCCATCGTCATCCAATAGTATCCCGCCCTCAAAATCTTTTTAACCATAGTATGACCACTAGCATGTGTCCCAAAAGATCCTTCATGCATTTCATTTATGATACGTTTTGCCTCGTGTTTATCCACGCATCTGAGTAGAACCGAATCGTAATTCCGCTTGTATAGCGCGTCACCACTGAGGAAGAACTTTGAGGAGAGCTTTCTGAGATACTTCTTGTCAGTGATAGTTATGCCTTCTGGATATTCTTGTGTCTCTAGATATCGCTTGATATCATAGAACCAAGGATGATTATCAGTTTTAGCTTCTTCCCCCTCGGCCGCTAGGCAATAAGCGGGTTCGTCCAAATATTCTAAACGGATGGATGGCGCCTCATTCTCCCACTTGACTTGAAACATAGATGCTAGTGTTGCTAGAGCGTCAGCCAACTGATTTTCTCCTCTGGGAATGTGATGGAAAGTGATCTCATCAAAGTACGGGATTAACTTCAAGACATGATCTCTGTAAGGAATTAACTTGAGGTCCAGTGTTTCATACTCCCCTTTAATCTGGCATATGACGAGCGCGGAATCTCCATAGACTTCTAGAATCTTGATTCTATTATCAATGGCAGCTTCAATTCCGAAAATACAGGCTTCATATTCGGCCATGTTGTTAGTACACTTAAAGCATAATCTGGCGGTGAATGGCAAGTGAAAGCCAGTTGGAGAAGTGATGATTGCCCCGATTCCACAACCTTTGGCATTTGCGGCACCATCGAACACGAGCGTCCATCGCGATCCTGGTTCGGGTCCATCATCTGGGCCTGGCGTGGCATAATCTCTGGCAAACATGACGTCTTCGTCAGGGAAATCGAAGCGCATAGACTGGTAGTTGTCCATAGGTTGGTGGGCAAGGTATTCAGAGAGCACACTCCCTTTGATAGCTTTTTGTGTAACATACTGGATGTCATACTCTGTTAACACCATTTGCCAACGAGCTACTCGCCCGGTGAGAGCGGGCTTCTCGAATATGTATATGACAGGATCCATCTTGGAGATCAACAAAGTCGTATGGGTGAGCATATATTGTCTCAAGCGTTTTGCTGCCCAAGCCAATGCGCAACATGTCTTCTCGAGCATCGAATATCTTGTTTCACAGTCATTAAACTTCTTACTGAGGTAATAGATTGCATGCTCTTTCCTGCCGGTTTCATCATGTTGTCCCAATACGCATCCCATGGATCCCTCTAACACAGTCAGGTACATGATCAGGGGTCGTCCGGGCACCGGAGGCATCAAGATCGGCGGTTCTTGTAGGTATTCCTTTATCTTCTCAAAGGCTTTCTGACAATTATCGTTCCATACCACGGCTTGATCCTTTCGAAGTAATTTGAAGATGGGCTCACAAGTGGCCGTTAGATGAGATATGAACCTGGCGATATAGTTCAACCTCCCAAGGAACCCTCAGACCTCTTTTTCAGTTTTGGGAGCCGGCATCTCCTGGATAGCTTTGACCTTATCTGGATCGACTTCAATCCCTTTCTGGCTCACAATAAAACCTAGCAATTTACCAGATCTTACACCAAAAGTGCATTTGTTGGGATTTAGTCTCAGCTGGAATTTCCTTAACCGGGCGAATAGCTTTCCCAAGTGGATAAGGTGCTCTTCCTCAGTCTGGGATTTCGCAATCATATCGTCTACATAACACTCAATCTCTTTATGTATCATGTCATGGAAAAGAGTGACCATTGCTCGCTGATATGTTGCGCCTGCGTTCTTAAGTCCAAATGGCATAACCTTGTAACAGAAAGTTCCCCATGGAGTAATGAAAGTCGTCTTTTCCATATCTTCGGGCGCCATCTTAATCTGGTTATATCCAGAAAAGCCATCCATAAATGAGAATACAGAAAATTGGGTTGTGTTGTCTACTAGCACATCAATGTGTGGCAAAGGGAAGTCATCTTTCGGACTCGCTCTATTAAGGTCTCTATAATCTACACACATTCGCACCTTCCCATCCTTTTTAGGTACTGGGACAGTATTCGCTATCCATTGCGGATAGTTGGATACTGCCAGAAAACCAGCGTCCAATTGCTTTTGTACTTCCTCTTTGATCTTGAAGGACATCTCTGGATTTGTTCTCCTCAACTTTTGCTTCACCGGCGGGCAGCCTTCCTTGAGAGGTAGTCTGTGCATCACAATCTCTTCATCTAGACCGGGCATATCTTTGTAAGACCAAGCAAATACGTCAACATACTCTCGAAGCAATATTATCAGTTTTGACTTAATCTCTGACTCTAAAGCTGCGCCTATCTTGATTTCTTTGGCATCCTCTTCAGTTCCCATGTTGATGACTTCGACCTCTTCTTGGTAGGGCTGAATGACCTTTGACTCCTGCTTCAATAGTCTAGCTAGCTCTTCTGGGAGATCACAATCTTCCTCGAAGTCTTCGTCGGCTCGGTAGATCGGGTTATCAAAGTCATATTGGACCATAGCGGGGTCGTTATTGACAGGAGCAAAGGAAGATCTGCACGATGAATGACTTCATGCTTTATTATTTTTTTATTATTTTTTTTAGAAAAGGTTCATATAACAAAGGAAAATAAAACAAAACATTGTCTTTCAAAGATAATTTTATGTGCAAAAAGTAAAAATGAAAGAAAGAGAGCGTAATTGGATGCGAAAGTTTATTTATTGATGATAAGTTGTGCTTTAAAAGCAAAAGGCCCTACAACATGATCCATATGCCTTGGGCAGAGCATATGATTTTTTAGATAAAATAAAAGGGAATTACTCGTCTACTAGAGTAACTTCGGGGATTTCAACGACTCTCCAATTGTTCAAAGTTTGATTAGGCGCCCTAGGATACACCATACACAGCTCTTCATGATCTTCGGCTTCAGTTTCCAAAAACATGACTTGACCATCGACAAGGTGGCCTCCACTAGTAAAAACCAACGGAGTTGCAAGCTCTTTGCCCTTATCAGTTGCATTCTTCTGCTTGTAGCCTAGACCAGCTCCATTTTTGTTGACGGGCAATTCCAACACCCTGCCCCATCCTCGCGGATGTCCTTCCTCTATCACCGTCCTCGCGTCCTTCCAAGTCACTATTGAAGATGCCGGCTTTTCGTAAATCATTTCAACATTGATCACTTCAAAAGCTTGAAACGGTGTCTCATGCACTTCATTTCCTACTTCCACATAGCGGAAAGAAGCAAGATGGCTCACGAGAACATCTTCCTCACCCTCAATGATGACCATATGGTTGTTAATCATAAATTTGATCTTTTGATGCAAGGTTGAAGTTACAGCGCCTGCGGAATGAATCCACGGACGACCAAGAAGGCAACTGTAAGTAGGGTATATATCCATTACGTAAAATGTAATGATGAAAGTATGAGGTCCAATCTTGATCGGGAGATCAACCTCGCCTACCACAGTTCTCTTAGCTCCATCAAAGCTTTTACAATAGTTTGACTTGGCTTCATCACAAGTCCTTCAATTGACAGCTTACACAACGAGCTTTTTGGTAACACATTCAACGATGATCCAGTGTCGACGAACACCCTAGAGAAAACAACATCCACACATTCGATAGTAATGTGCAAGGCCTTGTTATGATTTTTACCTTCGGGAGGTAATTCACTATCATTAAAGCTCAAAATATGACCTGATGCAATATTTCCCACCACTTCTTCAAACTGTACTACCGATATCTCCTCTGGCACATGAGCTGCCTTCAAGAATTTTAGCAGTGCTTCTTGATGGGCCTTTGAACACATTAACAATGACAGCATGGATATCTTCGAGGGTGTCTGATTGAGCTGGTCAATCACTTTGTAATCGCTTTTTCTGAATGATTCTTAGAAACTCCTCCGCTTCATCATTCGGGATGCCTTTCTGTTTAGATGACTGCCCCTGTTCATTGGTGCTTGGTACGGCAGTACCTTTCCTGGTATTGTCACTGCCGTTGACAGGAGGTGCAGTCGGAGCGAAGATTCGACCACTTCTAGTGACGCCTCCGGTTCCCACGATGTTCTCTACAGTCTTCTTTTCTTCCAATACATCTTCTTCTGCCACCTTCTGTCCATTGAGAAAAACAGCTTCATCGTATAACCAAGGTACAACTTTGGTGCTCTTGTACGGAAACGGAGATGGGGTCGAAATGACAAGCTGGTTCATTGATGGTGGAGACATAGGTATCTTAACTGGATCATACGGGATCTGCAGTGGGATAGAAGTATGTCCATACATGTTGTCCCATTCTTCCTCATCGCACGGTATGGTCAATGGTGTGCGGTTCGAATTGTCTACTGGGATCCAAAGCTCATATCCATCATCATATGGTATCTCCAACGTTTCGAACGGAATTTCAAGAGTAGCAACTTCCTCAATCTTTAATAGTTGTTCTGCTACTAATACACCTTGCTCAATCAGGCTTTGTATGCCCTTCTTCAGCTCAGCGCATCCTTGAGATCCGTCTATGCAAACATGGCAATTAGTTGGACATCCTGGGTAAATGTTTTTCAACAAGAGTTGCTCCTTAATAGTGGAAAGTGGGGTCCTCAATTTCTCAATATCCGAAATTAATCGGATCCCCTTAGAGCCTTCAATCATGTTTGTTGAGTGGTGAGGTGGCATTGGATTAGATTTGATGTTCGGAGTATTTCGGGTAAAGTTTATCGCTTTTGAATCGATAAGATTTTGCACAATGTATTTTAAAGCCTTACAATTCTCAATGCTATAGCCTGGGGCGCCAGAGTGGAATTCACATCTTGCATTTACATCGTAGCCGTAGGGGAGAACAGTCGGAGGATCTTTCATTTCCCTAAGTTGAACGAGACCTGCTTTCAACAAGAACGGAAGCAATTTGGCGTAAGTGGACGGAATTGGATCAAGCCTCCTTTCTGGCTTTCTCTGCCCTTGATACTGATTTTGTCTTGGTTGATAGGGTTGTTGTTGTCGATTTTGCTGAGGCGCAGGCTGATTTGCCGGAACAGAAAGTGGTTGCTGTGGAGCAATGGCAGCAATGTGGTGATAACCTTGGTGAGTTCTCCCTCCATTGGTGAACACTGCACTAGCTTCGCCTTCCCTTTTCTTAACGAAACCCTGATAAGGCTTCTTGACCCCGCTTGCAGATCCGCCTGCATTCTGAATTTTTCCCGCCTTCATGAAACTCTCTAATCTCTCTCCAGCCATAACAAGTTCAGAAAACACCGTGGAGGTTGAGGATGCTAACCGCTCAAAGATCGGTCCTTGTAGCGTGCCCATGAATAGGTCTGTCAGTTCTTTCTCCATCAGTGGAGGTTGTACCCTTGCAGCTACTCCCCTCCATCTCTGCGCGAAGTCCTTAAAACACTCATTCGGCTTCTGAGTCAAATTCTGAAGCTGCATACGATTCGGAGCCATGTCAGTATTATACTGATAATGCTTCACGAAAGCGTCTGCTAACTCTTTCCAGCTTCTTACGTTGGATCGTTCAAGGTGCATATACCATTCTAGGGATGCCTCTATTAAGCTATCTTGGAAGAAATGGATTAGTAGCTTCTCGTCATCAGAATAGGCGGCCATATTCCTACAGTAAGACCTTATGTGGGTCTTAGGACAACTGTTACCCTTGTACTTCTAGAAGGTTGGAATTACAAACTTTGGAGGTATCTTAACTCCGGGTACAAGACATATTTCAGCGGCATCCAGTCCCAAAACATCGGGGCCTTGCAATGCCCTTACCACCTCTTGTAAGGCCTTGAACTTTTTCTCCAACTCAGCGGTTTGGGGTGCACATGCTTCAGCTGAATTCTCATAGAAGCCCTCATGTTCATCGTACTGGACTGGTATTGGGATCGCAGTGCCATGAGGTTGAGTAGTACCGACTGGCGGAGGGACGGTGTTGATAGGTACGGCGCCGGCAGAAGTAGGAATTGCCCCAACAGGGGTTGGGGTGGCATCAACAGGAATTGGAATTGCACCACTTGCATTGGGAATTGCACCAGCCAAAGTCTGATTAGCGCTCCTCTCCGCTGCTTGTCTCATCTCCTCTTGACTCCTGGCCATATTCTGAATCACCTCCATGAGTTGATTCATCTGCGTTTTCATGCCTAGCATCTCGCTCCTCATAGTAGCCTGGTCTTGCTCTATCTGATCCATGATTCTCTTCTGGCTATTCCTTGTGTTATACCGATGCCGTGAAGTCAGCTTGCTTTACTCTTTCTGAAAGGGGTAAGCGGTGTGTAAGATCGGGTTGTAGGAAATGCAAAAAGAAAAATGCGCAAACGTATGCAAAATGCTCGAGAGACTTTCGAGGCTTGTGATTATCATTGGTATCATAGAATCATGACTGAATAATAAAGAAGTGCACAATTTGGACCAAAAAGCAATCTTTCATTAATTTTAGAAAAAATTCATACAGACAAAAGCTGAATAAGCCAAAACTACAAGTCGTGCTACAAAAGATAACTGAATAACTAAAATTCTCTCTTTTGGAGACGTTCTTCAAGCTTCTTCGTCTCAAACATGAACCTCCTAACCATTTGGTCGCGGAGCTGGATAAAATGGTGAACAGAAGGGGGGATATCATTCCCTTCCAAGTCTTGAATGGCGCTTTCCAACCTCCATGGGATATCGCGGATCATGAGGTTGCAATGCTCCACCAAATTGTTGTACCTAGCACGACACATATCTAGAGTCGACTGGTAATAACAAATAGAATCCACATGGGTGTCCAACAACTCATTGAGCTGAGCCTCCTTCTCGAGCCACTGCGCACTATATCTTTGCAAAGCCTCGAAACGATTCCTCCACAGAAGGGCTGTTTCTTGGGCAGTTTCCAATTCTTGACATTTGTTATTCCACAGGTCAGACGTGACATATGAATCTTTCAATGCCTCCTCTTTGAGTCTTCGTTCATTTTCCACTAGGGTCAAGGCATTTCTCAGTCGTTCCTCAAGATCCCCAATATCAGCCTCAAGATTCTCTCGTATCTCCTTTTTTTCGGCAGAAGCTATCTCAAAGAAGTGCCATGCCCTATCACAAGAAGCTTTGGTGTCCTTTAAGCGTTGTCGGAGAGTTGTTAATGATGCATCAGCCCCTTCGTAACCCTGTTGGTACC
>OZ012736.1:320693838-321056338 GCA_963859935.3 Lathyrus sativus
ATTTGATATCTTTGTTTAACGATCTGCACACAACAAACAATAGAACATAAAATGGTTCTTTCACAAATACTTAATTGTTATCATCAAAACATAGAGATAACATGTAGTGACAATTCTTGCTTTTACAACTTGTACCAATGCCTTTGATTGAGCTTAAAACCAACAAAAGGCTCTCCTCTTGGATGGCACACACATACAAACACTTGATCTCCTGTAAGAACTATGCTATACAGATGCAAGATGCTAAAATGCAATGAAACAAAAGCCAAAGATTAAGAAAAGAGGTTGGTCAAATTTTGGGGTACAACAGCTGCCCCTATTCAAGCGACTTGGATCTGAAGGGATGAAAAGCGAACGGCTTTCAAACATTCAAGGTAAAATACAGTTGAATACCAAAGAACTCAGAAATTTTCCAACCGCAAAAGAAACAGTAATTGAATAAGGTCTGTAAACACTGTTGGGGAGACACTGATTAGATGGATGCATCCATCAAATATTCTAGCTGGGGTCTAGATACCACACATGCTAATGGAATAAGCGGAGGAAGTCAGGTACTGGATACCACACACGCTTAATCACTATCACTAGCCAGGGTCTGAATACCTCACCTGCTAATGAAATAAATCGGAGGAAAGCTGGGGTCTAGATACCACACGCGCTTATCGAAATCATTGGAGAAAGTCAGGGTCTTGATACCACACGCGATTAATCACTATCACTAGCCAGGGTTTGAATAACTCATCTGCTAATGAAATAAATCGGAGGAAAGCCGGGTTCTAGATACCACACGTGCTTACCGAAATCACTGGAGAAAGCCGGGGTCTGGATACCAAATGCGCTTAATCACTATCATTAGCCAGGGTCTGAATACCTCACCCGCTAATGAAATAAACTGGAGGAAAGCCGAGGTCTGGATACCACACGCGCTTATCGAAATCACTGGAGAAAGTCGGGGTCTAGATACCACACACGCTTAATCACTATCACTAGCCAAGGTCTAAATACGTCACCTGCTAATGAAATAAACCAGAGGAAAGCCGGGGTCTGGATACCACACGCGCTTATCGAAATCACTAGAGAAAGCTGGGGTCTGGATACCACACGCGCTTAATCACTATCACTAGCCAGGGTCTGAATACCTCACCTGCTAATGAAATAAACCAGATGAAAGCCAGGGTCTGGATACCACATGCGCTTATCGAAATCACTAGAGAAAGCCAGGGTCTGGATACCACACGCGCTTAATCACTATCACTAGCCAGAGTCTGAATACGTCACCTGCTAATGAAATAAACCAGAGGAAAGGTGGGGTCTGGATACCACACGCGCTTATCGAAATCACTGGAGAAAGTCGAGGTCTGGATACCACACACGCTTAATTACTATCACTAGCCAGGGTCTGAATACCTCACATGCTAATGAAATAAACCGGAGGAAAGCTGGGGTCTGGATACCACACGTGCTTATCGAAATCACTGGAGAAAGTCGGGGTCTGGATACCACACGCGCTTAATCACTCTCACTAGCCAGTGTCTGAATACCTCACCTGCTAATGTAATAAACCAGAGGAAAGCCGGGGTCTGGATACCACACGCGCTTATCGAAATCACTGGAGAAAGTCGGGGTCTAGATACCACACATGTTATGGAAAATAACATTGTCTGCTGCAGATACACCTGAAAACAAAAGGTAACAACCTGGCTTATGTTTCAAATGCACATGTTTGAATATGGCTTAATGCTCCATACGAAATGGAAATGCTACGCATTTGGGATGATGTTATGCACGATGCAAATGCAATGGAAACGCTCTAGCAAATCAAATGCTAAAGAGGGGAACCAAACTCTGCTATAGAAAGACTAGACACGTCTAGTACAAATGTTGGGGAAACCAAGCCCTGGATAGCCTCTGAGAAAACTTCTGGATAAAATTGCTTTGCTAAGATCAAATCTACTCCTCTGGGGATCAAGTCAAACTCTGCTGAGGAAAACGCCCTGGATGGCCTACCACAATACAACTCTTCTGGGGAACAAACGACTCGGATGGAGACAAAGACTCCACTCTACTGGGGAAATTAAACATGGATGGTAAGCCATAATTTAACATTCCGGGGAAAAGACAACTCTAATGGGGAAACACAACAGACTGCTGAGTAATAGCTCCCTTCTGCTGGAGATTCTGCTCTGTTGAAGATTTAACCTGCTATTTGCTAGGGCTGATGAATGAGATTTATTGGGAGCTATCCCAAACTCTCTCTGTTGAGGATGGAGATAAACAATCTCTGAGCCAGTCCCACTCCGTGGGGAAGAAAACTACTCTGCCGACTTGGCAGGGGATTAGGAAATGAGGGAATCAACATCGACCTCTGCTTGGGGAAATGAGAAATAAACTCAACAATATCAACCTCTGCTTGGGAATGAGTCAATTACCTAGACTCTGAGAGGAAAGGAGCCAAAAACTTGGGCTCTGTCGGGGCAACAACACTGCACCCGTCCCACTGCTGGGGAAATAAACCCAAATCTACTTGTCGGGGAAAGCTTCAATTTTAACCCACTGAGGATGGTCGTACACAATCCATCTGCTAGGTATGGCTCTACTTTGTCGGGATACCAATCTCGACCTATTGAGGATAACCTTGATCACATCCTGATAGGGGATAAATACAATTTCAACTTGTTGCGATCTTAAACTGTTGGGGAGTAACAATCTCAATCTACTGGGGATATGCGCGCATTATTGCTAGTGAGATACTCCTGATTTAACAACATCACCCCGGGGAATACATAATCTCTATTAGGGAGAAGTGAGATCATTCGAGCCTCATGTTGGGGAATGTAATAACATGTGATCCACTGGGAATAATCGTGCCAAGTACAGTTGGACTTTTTGGTTAGGTAGGACCAAATTTAAGATGATATGGATTTATTTCTGATTACCAACAAAAGTGGATTTAAAAGGGAAATACTAGACGAGAAATAGCATTCGAGGGTAGACTACCAGACGAGGACTTGTTTAAAAGATGACATGTACCAGATGAGAACTGGTGTTTTGTGAAGGGGTTGACCAGGCGAGAGTTGGTTTAAAGGTTTGCCAGGCGAGAACTAGGCTTTGGAGGTTTGATTGGTTACACAGTTTTGACAGGTAACAGGTTTAGGTTGTAGGATAACGATCCAATGACAGGAAGGCCTTTTCAAAATGTTAAGGTTATTGGATGAGGTAATGGCATGATTCCCCGACATTCAACTCTTGTTGAGGAGAATAAACTTTCTTGAACAACTTTGAGAAGCTCTGAAGATATGGAGAAGAACAGTTCCTTTGTTTCCAATTTTCCCCAACCCGTGGCATCTCTGTAGAAATCTTCCTCGCGAGGAGACTTGAAATCGCTATGCCCCGATGGTTTAACATGAACTGCCTTAGCATTTTGAGCCTCTTCATGTTAATTGTCGGCTGGATAAGGAGGGTTTTCATGCTCTTGGGGTAGCTTACCCCAACCTCGCAATGACTTTGCCCCTGATTGGATGATTTGGAAAAGTGCCTCTAACTTCGAGAGATTTATCAAATCTCGACCTGGTTGCCCCAAATTAACTGAATCTTAGAATGACTGACTCCTCTTAGGTGATCTTTTGGCATACCCCTGCTCGACGGAGCTCTCAGGCGCTTTGCATCTTATCTCGATCAAACCTCGCATGGTAGGTGTTGCGATGAGAATCGCGATACCAAGCTATTGAATAACTTGAATCTTTAATTCTTAAATTACAACCGGACTTTAATTTATCCAGAGGAAAGGTCTAAAGAAAGAAAAACCCTTTTCGCGATGTAACAACAACGCTAAGAGATTCGGGGATCGGGGGTTGGTTATGCATAGGGTAGGTATTTCACATCCTAAACATCTGTAGTACTCTACATGAACCTTTGGTTTGCTTGCATGCTAAGTTTGTAAATGTTTGCTAAGGTTTGGGTTGGGTAAAGGGTGAAGATTAAAACCTAAAGATAGTTTCTAAGTTTGCTCGCAAAGACATCGTGTCCTCTGCCTACGTATCCTAACTAGGATAGAATCAGAGCAATCGTAGTTCACCTCACTAGGGTTGAAGAACACTCGATTATGATCAAGGTTCAAAGAGGAACAAACATATCCATGCTTGTGTAGAGTTTAACAAAACTCTCTAGATCTATGTTATAACACTCAAGAGGGGAGTAAGTAATCATATCCATGATTCTTACATAGAGTTAACCAAACTCTATCCTAAAGTTCTACGTTTTAAGACCAATTGGTTCTATCCAGACCAAAAGGTGGGAGAAGGGAGAAGGTTGCTCGTCAAGATATCGCATCTTGTGCCTACGTATTCTCATTGTCCAGTGAGAAATCAGAGCGGTCGTAGTTCGGGCATGAACTACAGAATAAGGATCAATTGGTTCTTTCCAGACCAAAAGAGGGTGAAGATTCTATCCAGACCTATGGGTTTAAATCCTATTGGTTATATCCAGACCAAAAGGGGGAGAAGGTTCTATCCAGACCTATGATTTAAATCATATTGGTTCTATCCAGACCAAAAAGGAGGTGAAGGTTCTATCCAGACCTATGATTTAAATCCTATTGGTTCTATCCAGACCAAAAAAGGGGAGAAGGTTCTATCCAGACCTATGATTTAAATCCTATTGGTTCTATCCAGACCAAAAAGGGGGAGAAGGTTCTATCTAGACCTATGATTTAAATCCTATTGGTTCTATCCAGACCAAAAGGGGGGAAAAAGGTTCTATCCAGACCTATGAGGTTATCCTATTGGTTCTATCCAGACCAAAAGGGGGGAAGGTTCTATCCAGACCTATGATGTAAATCCTATTGGTTCTATCCAGACCAAAAGGGGAGGAAAGTTCTATCCAGACCTACGAGTTAATGAGCTACCTATGACACAAGGGTCAATAGAGAGACTTTCCTTTGGAAGGAAAAAGAGGAGGCAACTGGGATGAGAACTAAAGAGTTCCATCACTTTGGGGAAATAAACGTAATAAAGCTTAATCATTCACACATGGTAAATATAAGGGATATGGTTACAAACAGGAATAATCAAGCATATTACAATAAGCAAGGATTTCAATCAGGATGAATGGTTACAACCAAAGCAGGCATTTAAGATATTACAATATCAGGCAATGATTTCAATCAAGATAGATGGTCACAACCAAAGCAAGTATCAAGATATTATAATATCATGAAATGGGGAAGTTCTTACAAGACTAAACACAAAGGGTGAAAACCACATACATATCTTGACAAAGAATGAGGTATATCTAAATAAAGATGGAAGGGGATCTTAAAAAAGATGCATCCTAACAAAGATAAGGCTTCAATAGGGCTTACAAGATGATGTGTATACTTACAGGCATCATGCCTAACAAATAATGTTACAACAATGTAAGGAAGATAAATGGAGATAGATGGTGTTGCGGTGGAAATAGGATCACAAACTATTAATTAGTTTGAATCACAATTCAATTCACAACCGCTCTTTGATTTATCCGAAGGAAAAGGTCAAAAGAGGGAAAACCTATTTTGCATCGTAAACACAATGCGGGGAAAGACCTAGGGTTCGGGGGTTGGTTAAATTTAGGGAATGTATTAGCACCCTAAACTTCTGTAGTACTCTACAAGAACCTTTTGTTCAGATGTTTACTACTTTGCTTTATTATTCTTAAGGTATATGTACAAAGGGATTAAAAGTGAGAAAGTAGACCTAAGGGGTTAATTCTAAGTTTACTCGGCAAGACATCGCATCTTGTGCCTACGTATCCTTACGGGAGTGGAATCAGAGTAATCGTAGTTCCCCTCAAAAGGGAGGTTAGAGACTTCTTGACTGTGGTCAAGGTCTCAAGGGGAATAAACGCATCTTAAGGACACGCTTACGTGGAGTGTAGAAACTCCAAATCTCTACGTTGAATTGTTAAGTTGTAATTAGGGTTAAATTAGGGATTCCGCGGCGGGAAACCCTAAGATGAGCGCCGCGGCTCTTTGACCTAATGCTAGGGGTAAAATTGTAATTTAGCCTGCGGCGAGGCATTTGTGAAAATTAGGGTTTGTAGTTTGTAGTTTTGAGGGTTTGAGGACTATTGGCGCGGCGGCCAAACGGTTAGACCTAACCTTCGGATGTGACAGATGTGACAAAAATATTGGTGGAAGTGTGATAGAATTTAAATCATGCATCAGCGGAAATAAAATGCGGAAAGTAAATGCGATTATTGGTTCGCGAGGTTACAACCAAGAAACAGATACAATATGATAATGAAATTTGAATTGAACAATAATAAGATAAAATAAATAACGGTAAACATAATAAACTGCAAAACGAACAAACAACGTTAGTGGGCAGAATTACATGAATTATCAGACACGTCAGGAAGTAAAATTATGCATCTTTTTGTGGTTTTATTTTATGATATAAACTTCAATTTGAGTTAAAATAGGATTTTTAATATTGATAAATTAATTTAACTTAAATCCTCAAAAACTATTTAAACCTAATTATCTAACAAAACTCCACATTATTATTGTTTTTTTTAAAGGTAGGTTTTTATATTATTTGGAAAAAATCTTAATACTGTTTATTTTAAAAAATGGATTTTAAGAATATTTTAATAAACATTTTAATACATCAATAATAATAATTATAATAATAAAAAAATAAATAATAAATAATAAAAAAAAACAAGGGGTTGGGCCGGTAATCACCTCCGGACCCAACCCGGTTGGTGAAAATGCAACAAAAAGAGGGCTAGGGTTTCAAAACCCTATTCCCTCCCCCGCGGCGCCGTTCATGCTTTCTCTTCTTCCGTTGCTTCCCTTCATCTTTTCCATTTTCCGCTTCGTTCTTTGTTTCGCTTTCACAAAACTCTTTCACTCTCTATGATGAAAACCTGAAACCATTCGTAAAACGTCAAACATAAAGATGTATGAGTGTTCCTCGCTTACGTTTTGATGATGATATCGGCGGTTGGATGATGAGGCGATGATGTGATGAACTGAGCCTCAGGAGGGAGTTTGCTCGTCACGAACCAAGTGACGTCGGTGGACTTCCCTCAAATGATTCGTTGGGCTTTGATGAGTTCCGTTCGCCTTTCGATGGTTATAGTTTGCATTTGAGGTTCGTCGTTTACGGCTGAGGGTGATCAAACTCGCGGATTTGGGGAGTTCGTTCAATTTTTCCTTGTCGTTAGGGTTTCTCGTTCTCCTCTCATCTCTATTTTATACTCCGCCTTTTATCTTGGTTTTTGGGCCTTGGACTGTTGGCGAGCTTTACGTTATATTTCTGATGAAAGTTGCAACTTTTGATTTGATTTTGCTGGATTTGATTTAGTTTTATTTATTTCTGATGCAAATTTGATCAAATGATGGATTCTCAGATTTTATCAGATGTGGACCCTTGTGATTTGTCTGATATTTGTTATCTCTGATACGGTTCACTTTCTGATATCTGTTGGATTTGCTCATAATTTGTTTTCTGATACTGGATCGAATCTAATTTCTTCTGATATGGATTCGACTTACTGATACGAACTGACTCCATCATGGATTTGGATATCTGTATTTCTGGATTTGTTTTGATTTCATTTGGATAACTGGACTCGTTTGGATTTTGGTTTTCTTTTTCATATATGGACCAAATTTGGATATGGTTACTTATGCGAACTGGTTTGGACTTGCGAACGGGCTACCTTCTGAGGTATTTCGGCTGTGATATCGACCTTGCCTATTTCTGCCCTTTTTCAAATTGAAACTTGATTTTCATTGATGCTTCTGAACTTTTTTGATGCAGTGTTTGATGTAGTTTGGGAAATTGGTTTGATTTCGGACTGAGATGTCTGGAGTGTCATCTGCTGCTGACATTCGGTGGCCTTTTCATTCGTCCAGCTGCAGCCCTTGAACGACTTCAATTCCTTTTCTGTTGGCGACTTTTTATGATACCATTTTGATGTTTCGAATCCAGCTACTATTTGGTTTTGTTAACTGATAAATTAATGACTCCTGATGCAGTTCCGATATTCAGTTTTTTTAATGTGGATTCAATCCGAATTTATTTGGTGCTGTTCCAGTTTGGATTTAGTCTTACCTCTGGATATCCACAAATTTACTTGATGGAGATGGATGTCTGAATATTTACTTGATAGAACAGTCCATTTGGCTTAAACAATTACTTTCGGCAAAATCTTTTATCGGCCCAAACTTCTTTTATCTCTCTCTTTCTCGACTGTCCCTCAAATAAGAACAATAAACACCTGATCTGACGCCAATAGCACAGATCGGTAATGGGAGTAGGATGCGACTTCGGTCGTGCCACTCCCGGCACTCGATGATGACCATTGTTCTGAGAGTGTCGAACAACCTCTAACATTTCTTTGCTTTGTTTTCTTTGTCTATTTTCAGGTAATTGGGAATTGCGTGGAGAACTCAAGGGAAGAAGATTATGAAGAACACTTAGAAGCTTAGGACTTAGAACTTTTTAGAATAGATAGCCAATGTAATGAGTTTTTTTTGTAAACCAATGGGTATTCTGAATAAAATTATTTACCCATTTCAATTGTAAACTAAATATTTATGAAATAAAGTTCAAAAAATATTTGTTCACTTCTCATTTGTAAATTTTAAATATCTATGAATAATAATTCAAAAGTTATTTAAATTCACCCCTTAGATGTAAATTGCAAATACTTATGAATAAAGCTTCAAAAATATTTAAACTCACCTCTTAGTTGTAAATTATAAAAATTCCCGAATGATATTCACAAATATTTAAATTTATTTCCCTTTTTGTATTTGGCAATATTATGAATGAGATCCATCATCTTTATATTGATTGACCGTTTACCGTAACCTGATTAAATCTGACCAAAACTCAAACTGAGTTCCCGCTTTCAAAATAACCTTAGCAATATCCGCTTCATCTTTAATCCCGAAATTTCATCTTCATTAGGAGAGAAACAAATAAATACTTCAGGAATACTGTCCCCCTTGCCTCAAAATTACAGACTCCACGTGAAATGACCAAAACGTCCCTGTGGTAATTCTTGAAACAAAACACACTTATATGACTGGTTAGTGATTAATGGATGCAAAATGAAATGCTATGCAAAATGACTGACTAAATGTAAGGGTAAAATTTGGGGTATTACAGTTGCCCCTATTTAAATAGCTACACCGGATGATTTGAGTGACGGAGACTCGAGGAATTATGGTGGAGGGATTTAAATATAGATAACCGAAAATTTTGCCCTTATATGTGGCGATATGCAATGCTATAGACAAAACGAGAACAGACTAATGCAGACAATGCCATGAATATGATATGATGCGTATGCTGGAATGATGAATGCGAAAATGCTGACGAATACGACGACACAGGGATAGACGCTACGAGAAGAACACACTGGGGAAAACGACGCGCTGGGACATAGCACAACACCGGGGAATTCTAAAATGATGGTCAACTGGTGCGAACACGACCAATTGTCTTTTTTAGAAAAGGAACGAGATTCTCAAATGGAGATGGTACCTATGAGACAGCCTCCACTGGGGAATCTAAAAGTAAAACTGGATCATGTACGATTGCAAGATCGATCACAGAATGCTGGAGCATTGAGCAAAGAATAACATCCAAGCTTCTGTAAACTATCTCTCGTGACAGGATCGAACGGGCCTTTCGGAACTCCGTAGCAAATATACAGGGTAAAAAAACTGGCTGTATGCCAAAATAAATGGACTTTAAGTGCCCTGATAAGCTTCTCGAGGGAGAACTGTCACTTATCGTTGGAAGGGACTTATATGCCAAAACGGATAAGCTCTCAAAAGAGGTTGTTGCTTATCTGATAAATAAATCTTCTCATATTTAAAGTCGGTGCCCGAAATATGAACTAGTAGAATAGGAAATGGCACATGGGTTGCAAGTGAATAACATGAAAATGCAGCAACTGTCAAGACAGATGGGAAGATAAACATGTCATATACATACAAAGCCTAACATCTCTAAACATGCTATTGATGATGCACTAAAATCAAACAAATCAATTCAAATGCTCAAACAGAAACCAGAAGATAGCATGGCAATGTATTGATGAACTTGAGTGAGCTCTTGTGAAAAAAATATGAACATGCTCTCAAAACCAAAATGATGAAATAACTTTCAAGTCAAAACCAAACTGTTTAGAAACTGAACATATAACAGTCATGATCAAATGCATTTGTGGCTAAGTCAAAATATGATATGAAGGAGGAAACAACAATTGGCTAGCAATAGCAGCCCAACATCAAACCAACAACCAAAAGGGCCTGTTGCCTAAACTCAAACAACACACAAATCATGAGTGGAACAACACTTTATCAGAACAAAATCAATATAGGCATGAAGTTTAAAACATCTAGAATGAAATGATAAACAAGAAGATCATAATGCCAAGATTACACACCAAAGCACAACTGTTATGCCAAGTAAAGTTGGAAATGAAAGATGCAAATTGAAAGCCAAATCAAGGAGGGAGCATAATCTGTTTGAATCAGCCCCACACACAATCTTCAATCATAATATAAAGTGTGTTTAAGCTTTAAAATTATCCACAAACATCATAGAAATGAAATCTACAAGTCAGCTGCTCCTTAAGCATAAAAATGCACAAGTTGACACATATCATAATTGGAACAGATTGAGGTCAGAAAAATGCCACACACAAGTCTCAAATACATTAAGGAATGATTCTAGCACTTAAGATGACCATGAAATGCACAGAACCAGAAAATGGCTATCAAGCTATAATTGTATCAAACATGTGAGGCAGGCTGTCAAGCAAAACACAACATATCATTCACAAAGATATTTATATCATGTGCACATACCAAACACATTGTCTAGAAGCCATATATTCATGAGCTGTCTTGAAACAATCCAAATAGAAAAAAGAAGAAGTGTGCAGCAGTGGGTTTTCAAAATAGTTGCAGCAGAATGATACAAACTGGTCTAGCTGTGAATATGGGGGTCTCATGTTGATTAAAAGCATATACACATCATACATATGACATTGGAGGAGTTCAGCTCAGGAAAACAAACATGTTGCAAGCAGAAAAGATCTTCACACATTCATGGCAGATTTTGGTGTAAAGATGCATTTTGCAAGTGGAATGAGAAAGCAGGTGAACATGGATCAAAAAAACAAGATACATACATCATAATTATGATAAGGAATGTGATCATGCATAAAAATCAGGCTTGTGGCAGTTGGAGCAAAATTTGGTATGTTGTGGTAAGAAATGTGAAAAAAGCTGCCTTGGCAAGTTGATGTGGCAGCAGGTGAATTTTTAAGCAGTGAGGTTTCAAACCAAAATAAACATTCACACACATTATATGCATGATGAAAGATGAGATTGAGTTCAAAACATTAACATTTTTCACTTAAAACAAAAATTGGCAGGTGGTGTGATATGAAGAAAAACTGTTTTGATAGGGCAGTGTGTGAAATTTCAAAAGGTGTGATTTTATGCCAAACCAATGATGCACACATGTCATATATGCAATAACAGATGGTTTTGAGCCCAAAAATTAAACACATTCCCTTTGATTCAAAATTTGGTATGGTGATGGTAGCATGTTGAGAAATTGTAAAGGAGCAAACTGTCAAATAAAGATGCAAGCTGGTATGATCTATGTTATCACCACATACTGATTTCAAATGTGCTATCTAATGAACATAGGCCCTAAAATCTGTCAAGATCAAACTAACATGGAAACTAGTGTATTCATGGTAGGTATGTGTATGCTCATGATGCAGGCAATTCAAAACAGTCTTGGTCATGAAACATATTAATGAAGCATACAAGGGAACTATCTTTTCAGTCAGTCATGGTTAAACAACAGCAGTGCACAAACTCACAGTCCCTAAATTCTACTAAATCTTCATGCAAATAAATCATGATTGCAGTACACAATATGAGGTGTTTACAAACAACAGGGATATTTCAGAACAAACAGGTACAAGATGGGCAAGTTCAAAGTAAAGCAGGCAGGCATGTGGTACTTTGGCATAATATACATGAAACTACTAGACATGATAAGCAAACAAAAACCTGGCAAATTTGTACCAGCCCATCACCATTTCATGTTAAGACCTCTAAAACTATTCTTATAGGCAAGCATCTCAAAAACAGTTGGAATAACATACACAGCTCATACTTGACAGAACCACATTAATATATCCTTTCATACATATTATACTTTAACAAGAGTAAAAACAAAGCAATGAACACAAGCTCTTGACAAAGAGAAATTTTGGGGCAGCAGGACCATAGTTTTCAAAACAACACCTCAAAATGCAAAACCCATAGTTTTCAAAACAACACCTCAAAATGCAAAACATGACAATGTAGTGTAAAATGAGGAGTTTATGGACTACATACCTCTTGTAGACTATATTAAGCAAGCTAGCCAACAAAGAAATCCAGAGACCTTCTTCTTTGGCACAAACCTAAAGCTTGCTTCCTCTTGAAGCAATATGCAATCTTTAGGAAAATTTGAACAATGAGTCTCCCAACTGACCTTTAGTGTTTTGGACAGCTGCAACAAGGTATATGTGAGGTGTATGGATGGTTAGAACAACAAGAGTAGGTTTGGACAAAGATTTGGCAAGTTTTGTATATGGAGTCAAACATGATTTGGTTGAGAATTGACTTTTTGGGAAATGGTGGTTTTGAGTGGTTTAAATGTATGGACACCTTCTACACAATGTTTATGGATTGTGTAAATGGTTTTGGGTGGCTTGGAAAGGGTAGAACTGAGTTTGAGCAGAGTTTTGCTCAAGACAGTTTTTTAGTGAAAATGGAAGTTTTGAAAAATGAGATTCTTGAGGAAATGAAAGAGAGTTGAGAGCTATTGTTTCTCTTGGTTTTGGAGATTGCTCTGGTGTCTCTAACATCAATGAGGATGCCTCTATTTATAGTGAAAGCAAGGGTGAGGGCAGCTTTGTATTTTACCACTTTTGGAGGGAGTTTATGAAGATTTTCAAATGAATCTTGCCAAGATCTCTTCCTATCAGTTCCATGGCTCAAAGAAGATCAGAAAATTAAATGGAATGATGGACATGAAGTGACTAAGGTGAGCTTAGGGTGTAGAGTGAGCAGCTGCACAGTCCTTGGAGGGAAAGTTTCTCTTTCCTCTTACACATTTGAATATTTTAATGCAAGTTGCTTACAACTTGCCTCTCTCTTCAAACCTCTCATTTTTCTGCATTTTCCTTCATCCACACATCTAATTATCAGATTGAATCATGATCCAAGGGTCAAGGACAGTTCAAGTTGTGGAAATTTGAATTTTGAGAAGTCTTGACATAGTGGTTTCAAGTGTTGGCAGCCCTAACTTCCATGGTTCATAACTTTCTGCTCACACATGCTATTGAGGAGTTCTACCACAATTTAGAAAGCCCTTAAGTATCTCTATAACTTTCATTTTTTGGAGATTTCCAGATTCTAGAAGGAACTAGGTTGAAAAACCCTTCCAAGATGCTGAAAAAAATCACTTAAAAAGGCTAAATAACTTAGAATTTTTCTAAGTTATTTCCCTTCTTAAAATGAATCTTGTCATAACTCCAAATCTATGCATTTTTTGATCATGGACCACTTTGAGGCTTTTGTAGGACTTGTCAAGATCTTTCCAATGAGCTTTGAACCAGTTCATTTGGATGTCTGGTTGAGGAGTTATGGTCTTGCCCCTTTCGAAACCCTAATTCCCGATTTTTGCAATTACTTCTTAACCCTTGATCCAATGGCCATGAAATTTTATGGGAAGGTGTAATATGACATAAGGAACATTTTTGATTCACATCTTGAAGTCAAATTCCTTGTTGTTGAAGAGTTGACCTTTTGGTCAACCGTTCGATCAATCGGTGACTACCGAGTCGACTGTTGGTGATCTGGGCATTCCGAGGACTTGAAACTCTTTGGATGGACTTTACTAAGCCATAGGAGCTTAATGGAAAAAAATCCCACCATTGAAACACTCTTTAAACAAAAAGTCAAACTACAGTTGACTTTTCTTGATCGAAAACCCTAATAGGGTATCTTGAATTGCACTGATCAAACCATCGAAGCCTCTATTTTGACGGTACGGAACCCTGATTCATCTGCATCCTAACAAAGATAAACTTGAAATGGGTTAAGGTTAGTTAATCAAATGAATATGATCCTAAAATGATGATGAGGATCTAAGGGGTCAAAATTTGGGGTGCAACAGTTGCCCCTATTTAAATATCTTGACTAGATGGCAATGAGAGATGACAATCCTCATAGAATCGCAGTGGAAGGTATTTAAATATAGCAAACCAGAAATTTTGTCCCTTAGATCCGATGGTATGCAAAAGGACAAATACGAATATGCCATGAATCTAAATGATGTTATATGATGCCTAAATGCAAGACGAATGCAGACACACGAGCAAGAATAAAAGAACGGCAATACAACGAGTAACTTACTCACGGGGAACCAACACACTTGGGAAAGATTCAAGACTAAGTAAGCAAGATAGTTAAAACATGACTAAAGATTCTTGTTCGAGGAATCTTTCACACAGGGGACACAAATTCCACTAGGGAAGACACATCTTCATTGGGGAAAGGAGATACAAACCTCACTGGGGATAACCAGATGAGGAAGCCCACCGGGGAAGATGACAATTCTTCACTGGGGAAACGAAAGAAAAGAAATGCAAACCACACTGGGGAAGAAACCCATTGGGGAAAACTTTGCTGGGGAACAAAATCACTGGGGAAGCAAAGCTTCACTGGGGAAAAGACGGAACGAAGACACGAATCTCACTGGGGATAACCAGATGAGAAAATTTCCTATAACGAAGAGTTCAAACGGGATCTTCAGGAAAAGGTTAGAAACAAGACCGGGTGTGCCGGGGAGGTTAGTATCCACTAGTTCTCCGAGACTTGACTGGAAAAGTAAAAGTTTCAACTGGGGAGACTGGTGACGACCAGAATAACAAATAGCTTCAAACAGTGCTAGTTTCCACTAGACTTACTGGGGAGTATGGTGATGACCAATCCAAAGTTCGGTTTCCAAGAAGCGCTAAATACCACTAGACTTCCTGGGGATATGGTGACAACCAAATCAACAACGGTTTCCAAGAAGTGCTAAATACCACTAGACTTCCTGGGGATATGGTGACAACCAAGTCGAAGTTCCAATTTCAATTGGGAATTTCCAAACAATATTGATAAAACACAGGACTTCGGCTAGGGGAATTGGTAACAAGCGACTAGTAACGATTAGCTTTCAAGCAATGCCAGTAACTACTGGACTTAGAGGGAACTGGTGATGACCAAATCAGGATATACCAATAACAATTGGTTCTGGATAATGCTAATAACCACTAGACTTTAGCAAAGATTGGTGAAAACCGAATCAAATGGACTCCAATAACGATTGGTTGGCCTTATAACCGAATCAGTGACAACCGTGTTTGGAATATTGTTGGTGACGACCAGGAAGCACAAATATCTCCCTCAATACTTTAGGAACAAAAACTAATACCCTTAATACATTAGGATATAGAAGAGACACAACCCTCAACACATTAGGATTGGACGAAAACCCTCAAAACTTCAGGATCAAAAACTAAACATCCTCAATACATTAGGATACAACAGAGACGCAACCCTTAACACATTAGGATTGGACGAAGACCCTCAAAAACTCAGGATCAAAAACTAAACATCCTCAATACATTAGGATATAGAACACTTCATGAAAATGCAACCACTTTAGTTTCTGGGAATTTCTGAACTCGGGATTCAAAGTATACATCTCCAATGGTACACAACTGTCGCGGTGAAAATTCAGATACCAAACTATTGATTAGTTTGAATCTTTAATTCATTTTGCAACCGAACTTTGATTTGTCCAAAGGAAGGGATAAAGATCGAAATACCCACAATGCAATGCAAATGCAAGCTAGAGAGTTATAGGTTCGGGGGTCGGTTAAACTTAGGGAAGGTGCTAGCATCCTAAGTTTCTGTAGTACTCTACAGGAACCTCTTGTTTTACGTTTGTTTATTGCTAAGTGTTTATTTGCTTAAGGTATAAAAGACCTAGGGGTTTAATTCTAAGTATACTCGATAAGATGTCACATCTTATACCTACATATCCTTACGGGAGTGGAATCAGAGTATCTGTAGTTCCCCTAAAGGGTTAGAGGAGTCCTTTGACTGTGGTCAAAGTTCCTACGGGTTTAGGATAGTTGATTGATTTGGTTTAGGAGAAGAGATGTGTCTTCATTTTAAGGGAGATATAACCGCCACAAGGTGTAGAAAAATAGTCTTTGCATCGTCTTAAGAAAAGGGCTTAAGTACTCGGATTGTTTAACGAGTATGCCTTTATTTCTCTTAAGGCAAAGTCCCTACGGCTTAATTGTATTGTTGTGGGGTGGAGATTTTATCTCGCTTAAGATGATTGACATCTTTCTCTATTGTGTTTGAATATATTGTTTCGAATGTTGTTGAATGTTTGAATATTGCATGTGGAGTTGATTGTGTTTGTCTAAGTTGTAAAGATAAAGACAAGGTCCTTCCTATGGGGTAGGTCCTATCCTAAAATGATCGACTTGAATGGGATCAAGGATCAATGGGAGAATGATGCAAATGATGTGCACTACACACAAGTGTTGACTTATGTGTAGGTTTTTCCTTTGGACGAAATGCAGTGCAGAAATATAAATTGCGATAATATTAAATTGCGGAAGATAAATTGCGAGTAAGGTAAAGGGAAAATAAATAAGCATACACATACGCATGAAAGCGCTGAAGTGTGTGAGAGTGAATGTGTCGTGAATGTGAGTGTGTCGTGAATGTGCACGATTAGGTTGTATTTATGCTGTGAGTTGATTTTAGTCGGTTGACTTGCTTTTAGTTTGAATTATAAGAAAGTGTTGATTCGAGTGAATTGGTTTTAATATGAATTGATTTAAAAAAAGAGATTGATTAAGTTGTAGGATTGACCTTAGAGCTTATTTGATTAAAAAAAATGATTTTGAGAATTTAATTTAGGGGAAAAAAATACATGAGATTTAGTTTTTAATTATTATTTAAAAGAAACTCACCATTAAAGTTTAAATTAAAAAGGTTTTCGATAATTATCATAAAAAAAACAAGTTAATTAGTTTGAATTTTATTTGATTTATTAGATAGAATTATTTTAAATATGAGAGAAGTGTTTCTTTAAAAAAGGTTTTGATAATTATAAAAGTTAATAAAAGGGATCATTATTAACAAGTGAATATAAGCTATTATGAAAAATGCTTTTTCTTGTTATATAAAAATGTTTTTAAGTTATTATAAAAAAGGTTGTTATTATTAGATGAAAATACATAAAACAAAAAAACATTATTATAACTTTTAGTAGCATTTTATTAGAAATAAAATATGAATAATTTTATTATTATTTAAGAAAAAATTAAAAAAGTTGATTTAAACACTATAAAAGGTGATTAGCTTTTTATTTATTTATAAAAGATTCTAATTAGAATTATTAGATCAATTAGTTAATAAATAAAAGGATTAAATGGTTTGTTAAGTAAAAAAGAAAATCGTTAAATTGCTTACTGGATTAAAAGGGTATTATCTTAATAAAAGGTTGATTAAGATTTAATTATAGTCTGATTTTTCTTATGAAAGAGATTATTAGGAGATTAAATGGCAGATTAGGGGTGGTTTAGTGGTTAATTGTAATTAGTGTGGTGAGTGTGCAGGGTGGTCATGCTGTGTAGGTGATTACAACAGTAAAACGAAATGCAGAAAGACAAAACCATCAGAATCCTAAATCCCTAGATCGTTCTTTCTCTCCGCCGGCCGTTATCGGTCCTTCTTGCTCCCGTCTCCCCCTCGTTCTCGATTTTGCTTCTTGTCCTCAGATTTTCTCAACCTATCAAATTCTTACAAGACAAAACATCAATCATGAATGGAAAATGTCAATTGAATGAAACTTACCCACGATGAACAAAGGCAACGGCTCGCTGGTGGTTTCGTGATAGAGATTTGATGACGGCTGGTGGAAATGATCAAGATTGGTTACTCTGCGACAGAAGGATTAGAGAGATAAGTTCTTTTTTCTTTTTTTTCAATTTGCTGTGTTAGGGTTCTCCCGTCTTTTTCTGTTCCCTTTCTGACTCGATTTCTTATAGGGCTGTAGGGAGCAATGCAGATTGAAGAGGAATAATGAGGTTTCCAAATTCGGCGGGGCATGTTTGGACCGCTTTAGAAGGTAAGGGTAATGTTTATGAAAAGGTTTCCGCTTTCGTCTGATTGTGTTGGAATATGTTCAAATTTTTTTCGATTAGAATTGAATTCCTTTGGAAACTTTCCCAAATTTCTTCTGATATGTCGTAGGATTATCTTCAAAATTCCCTCTTTTGGATTGAAAACTTGATTACGTGTAAATTCCAATTCAATCTTTCTATAAGTGGCTAATGGCATTCAAATACAGTTTTCGCTTATATTTGAAACGTCACTTATGATTTTTGTTGTCTTGACAAGTCTCATGGGTGGGACCAAGCATTAATGATTTGCTAGATGAAGAATGTGCCTTTCCTTGTATGCTCATAACTGGTTGTCGTTTTGAAAGTAAACGAATGTTTTGCTCAAGTTGGTTAGCTCAACATGGTGGATTCATACCAGGTACTTCAGCCACTTTGTACCTTCCTTTCCCTTGTGTCATGGTCTGTTTTAGTAGCATCGACTTTGTTACGCAGATTGCCGGATACGACATCCAGATTATTGTAATGGCTGCATTAATCAACAGAAGGGTGGTACAACTGCAATAGGAAATGGAAGGGACTCCCAACTGCTTGTGATGGCTGGCTTTGATAAAGAGTATCATCTTTGAATAACTCTTTAGGAAGGACCTTTTCCATATCCAAAGACACTTCTGCAACCTTCGACACATCCTCGCGCTCCTGATGTGTGTGCATATCGCCTGGTGTTGATGTTTATGGTTTAAATCTTTGCTCTGTTTTGTTATTTCCCACAATCATGTAAGTCGTGTTTTTTCAATTAAATTGATCATGCTTTGTCTGCTGTTTGAAATGACTCAAGGATTTATTTACTGCATTCAGTCTCTCTTAACAGGTTGCAAAAAGAGGAACTGCATCTGGATGAGTCGAAGTCATGGGTACAAGGACTTCTAGAGGGCATTTGGGAAGTATGACCAAGAAATGGTGCAAGGTATGCGTTGCGCCTTATGGTAGTAGTATCCTATTTGAAGTATGAAATACGGTTGGTGTGCTGCTGTGATGACATTTATGCTCTCTTTTCTGTAAACTTCAGGACTGGCTTTACGCAAGTCCACCCATATTCGGATCTCGTGCTACCCCAACAATGAAGTTTTTTTTTTAGAGAAGACCTGGATATCTCCACTTCAGTTCTTGGGTAAGTTTCATTATGCGCCCTCTTCGAAGTTACTGTTGTGAGGTTTGGCTTCTATTTCGTAGAGATATGTTCAAAACATCTTCGTTCAGTATGTTTGGCTATGCCTTAAAGAATTGATGGTGTGAATTCTTGTCTTCAACAGATGTCTCGCGGTCTTTTATGGCAGACTGGATGCAGTTTCATATATTAACAATGACGAATGACACGACAATGCATTCTTATGTTACCGTGTAGACGAGTCTGGTTTGTGACAGTGGCATCCTGCTTTGAAAGCTCTCCGAATCTCTCTACTAGTGCCAGCCACGGCTGCTAACTGTGTTGTTTAATTTTGCAGCACAATTGATGTTGCTCAGAGGATGGCAGGGGTGACGTCTCAATATGCTTAGATGATGAAAGTGTAAAGTTGAAAAATCCAAGATTGCGTGTCTTTTACAAGTTGACGGCTTGTTAAAGTAGCTGGTTCTGGGCCGTTGGCTTAAAAATGGATCGCACCAAATGGGACACGGCTGAACTCAGTCGAGGTTCTGCGACTAACTGGTGCAGATGCGACATGTGCTGCGATAAGTCGTGCCGACCAAAAAGGTATTGAGCTCTTTTAGAACAGTCTTCTGATGTGTTTGCTGGAACTGATTCCGCATATGGAATTGTTATGAGAACTAAGCATTTCTTTATGGCGTTTAATTTCAGGCTCCGCCTTCACTTGGTTTCTTAGATTAGAGAACAACTGAAATTGTTGTTGTAGTTGCTTCCTTTAGTGTTCTTCTCGCAGGGATCAAGAGGGAAAATAGTTTCCTATTCTTGGTTTCGAAATTATTTTGATGGTAAAGTCCCTCATTTTTACCGAATCATGCTGTGACAGTTATTACTTCTTTGAATTGCTCTTGGTATGGATGAATTAATGTTGCATGTGAAATTGCTTCTAACACTCTCCTCCCTGTTCTGTGCAAGATGTTGGTGAGAGGAACGCATACGGTGCTAAACATAATACCGCTAATCATGTAATTAATGGTGTCTGGTTAGTTTGATCGAGTTGTTCTGTCCTTCGCTGTTTGAAGTTCTCAAGGAACCATCTTTTACTACATCAGCGCCGCGCTCTGAGAGCTCCTTCCTTAATGTTGTTGGCGTTCCTCCTTACCATACAGAAGAAAGTTATCTTCACCTGTTTTAGTTATAAAGTAGTTTTTTCTTGGTGCCGCTAGAAACCAACCGTGTCTGTAATGTTTCTTTGTATTGGGAAATTTTTCAAAAATATGATGAATGGCACGTGACGCTAGTTGCCGGTTCCTTGAAGTAGTTTTTTTTACTCTGAACAGTATTTAATCATACTAAAATGTACCGGTTGTGTTTCTCCTTTTCATGTAAGCAAGATCATGTCAAACATGTACTTGTAAACTTACTCTTGTAATGCTTCAACGTGTAGTTGTAATGCAGCTTTTGGGATGATTATGTCCTTATAATGATCTCTTACTTTAAAACTTGGAATGGCTTGCACTATATCTCCTTAACTCGCAGCGAATTGTAACTTTCTTTAATATTTGGAAATTAAACATGTAAACTTGAGTTGGAAGTAATTCAAGTTCACTTATCAACTTTGAGCTTTGGAGTTCGAGACCTGATGTAAATTACCAATTTGAATCTTGAACCCATGCTATCTTTCCATAGAACTTGGTCAGAGATACCTTAAAAATCAAAATGATCCTGCACACACTCGTTAGTCGTGAAAGCATACATATTAAAATACAGTAAAATAACAATAGAAAACGTGCAAACAGATGTGGGATCTTGTGGTCAAAAATTAGGGTGCGACAACAACCTGTGCTCGGGATGGCAACAAACATCTTCCAAAAGTACAAAACCTGTGCTTGAAATCAAACAATACATCTCCAAAGGTACACAACCTGAGCTTGGGATGGAAACCATCGTGCCTTAATTTGGAATGATACATAACCAAATTGTCAACATTTGTTGTCCATAGATTTTCATAATGTCAATTACCAACGAGCTTTACTTGAAACATGATTGGTCACCACCAAATTATTTATATCAGTATCCACTGGATTTCCAAACAATGTTGGTCACAACCATGCATTAACGTCCTTAAGCTAAGCTTCTCAAATGAGACTGCCACTTATTGCTGATGAAGGTTAAGCTTCTCCTAAGAGATTTCCACTTACCGCTGAAGACGATTAAACTTCTCCGAAGAGACTGCCATTTATCGCTGAAAACGATTAAACTTCTCCTAAGAGACTTCCATTTATCGTTGAAGACGATTAAACTTCTCCAAAGAGACTACCATTTATCGTTGAACACGATTAAACTTCTCCGAAGAGACTGCCATTTATCGCTGATGATGATTAAACTTCTCCGAAGAGACTGCCATTTATCATTGAGGACGATTAAACTTCTCCGAAGAGACTGCCATTTATTGTTGAAGACGATTAAACTTCTCCGAAGAGACTGCCATTTATCGTTGATGCATGTTAAGCTTCTCTACAGAGACTGCCACTTACCGTTGAATATGGTTAAGCTTCTCCCAAGAGATTGCCACTCACCGCTGAAGACGATTAAACTTCTCCGAAGAGACTGCCATTTATCGCTGAATGATGGTTAAGCTTCTCCCAAGAGATTTCCACTTACCGCTGAAGACGATTAAACTTCTCCGAAGAGACTACCATTTATCGTTCAGGACGATTAAACTTCTCCGAAGAGACTGCCATTTATCGTGGAAGACAATTAAACTTCTCTGAAGAGACTACCATTTATCGTTGATGCGGGTTAAGCTTCTCTATAGAGACTGCCACTTAATGTTGAATATGGTTAAGCTTCTCCCAAGAGATTGCCTCTCACCGCTGAAGACGATTAAACTTCTCCGACGAGACTGCCATTTATCACTGAATGATGGTTAAGCTTCTCCCAAGAGATTGCCACTTACTGCTGAAGACGATTAAACTTCTCCGAAGAGACTGCCATTTATCGTGGAAGATGATTAAACTTCTCCGAAGAGACTGCCATTTATCATTGATGCAGGTTAAGCTTCTCTACAGAGACTGCCACTTACCATTGAATAAGGTTAAGCTTCTCCCAAGAGATTGCCACTCACCGCTGAAGACGATTAAACTTCTCCGAAGAGACTGCCATTTATCGCTGAATGATGGTTATGCTTCTCTCAAGAGATTGCCGCTTACCGCTGAAGACGATTAAACTTCTCCGAAGAGACTGCCATTATCGTTGATGAAGGTTAAGCTTCTCCCAAGAGTTTGCCACTTACCGCTGAAGGCGATTAAACTTCTTCGAAGAGACTGCCATTTATCGTTGAAGATGATTAAACTTCTCCGAAGAGACTGCCATTTATCGCTGATGGCGATTAAACTTCTCCGAAGAGACTGCCATTTATCATTGATGCAGGTTAAGCTTCTCTACAGAGACTACCAGTTACCGTTGAATATGGTTAAGCTTCTCCCAAGAGATTGCCACTCACCGTTGAAGACGATTAAACTTTTTCGAAGAGACTGCCATTTATCGTTTAATATGGTTAAGCTTCTCTACAGAGACTGGCACTTACCTCTATTGTAATGTAAGATGTTCTTCTTGATAGATAATGCAAAATAAATGCACGACCAGGTGGGTTTGGCGACCGACAGGGACCAAAGTTCAATCTAGAACCGAGCTAGAAAGAAACTGTTAAACAAGACTCCAACCATTGAGAAATGAACTCGAATGGTGACTTACCTTTTCCAATCATGGAAAAAGATAACTGAAGCAACCATCATCCACGAGGATTAAACTCTGTGAGGAATTGATAAAGGATGGACGTTTTATGCTTAAGGGCTGACAACTCTATTAGAGAGAGACAACACACCCAATCACTGAGGAGGGAACCAAAGTGAAATAGGAACAAGTAACAACCAGAGATAGCAAAAATGCACCGATGATATGCATATGCTTATGCCATGCTTATGCTTATGCTAACGAAACAGACAAAACAAAACTGGAGATGAAATAAACATCTCGACACGGAGACCCAACCAATCTTCACCAAAATTGGACATCAAAGGGGATGATCATAAAGATCAACAGTTCCACTTCAAGGTTACCACCTTCTTTGGGAGAGAGTAATCTTCTTAGGCAAAAACATCATGACTTCACTTGGATTGCCATCATGAGCTTGAATTCTTTGCTGAAGGAAAATCATATCGAGAGATTCCCAAATCAGCTGAAGTAACAACTTAATCGGAGAGCTGACAAAGGGTATCATGAGACCAAAACACTTTTGTCCCATGATGGTACGACAATTCTCTTCAAGTGAGCAACGACTCATGCGACAAACAATCTTCAAACTTTTCTGCCCCAGATTACATGGTCTGTGGGAAGGAACCATCAAGAGAACTAGCATAAAGATGCTTCAATGTCTTCAAACTCTTATAGAGAGAGATTTACAAATCTCGACATGATTGCCGTAGTGTAACGGTGCTTGTACAACAAAGTCTTCAAACTGTGGAAGTAACGACAGGGTAACAAACTTGCCCCTGCTTGCTGGTAACTGCAAAAGATCTGCCCCAGACTACACTGTTTATTGAGAGCTTTATCTGATCTTGACCTGGTCGGCTCTGATTAGCTGAACATTATGACAAATGATTAACAAATCCTTCAAATTGGTTGCCCCAAGCTGAGCTTCTTTTATCAAGTCCAATTCCCTAGCTGACAGCGCTTGTTGGGATTCCTTTGATATTGGATTGTTTTGCACGCAATGTTGTTTCATTGTAAAATTGGCAATTTTCAATGTAAAATTCATGCAATCTTTTGAAAACATTTTTTGATGAAACACACACAGCAGAGTGATCAAGTGATCAAAGTGAAAGCGATCCAATTATTTACAAATGATGGATAAAGTGATTAACACACACAAACATCAAAGATCATTAGGAGTCAGGTTATCCAACCTTGCTGTAATATGCTTTCAAAACAACCTTACCTCAATTAGGTCTTTTAAGGGTTGTAACGTGGTCTAGTTCACAGTTCATGAAACAAAGGATAAAGGCTCAAAGTTATTTGGTCCCACCCACTCTCCATGATGAACTCCAATCCTACACTCAGTTAACTTAAACTACAAATTCAGGTTCTTACAGACTTAAGAATTGTACTGATGATAGTTGGTGTTGGCTTACAAACCTAGGGTAGTCACAACTCACTTACAGTATTCGATAGATTTTGCTATTTGAGGATTTTTAAGAGTAATAACTCTTACAGCATTCCTCTCTTTTGTTATCCCTGACTTTTGTCTGAACTTCTTTGTTCGAATATACAGTCAATGGGATGCCCCATTTTTGCCTAAGTCTCCTTTATAGATTTTGACTTAGCGGGCTTTTCAATTTTGTTTTTTTCTTCTTCTCTTTTTTTTTGAGAAAGGAGGTGACTACCTAGTTTAATGGATACGGTGAACCATCATCGTCTTTTGAACTTCGACACTTGCTTGTTGTGTACGAAGGAAAACCTGAGTGCACCACTTTTATATGAAAAGTGTCTTGTATGCACATATCTTCAAGTTAACTGAGAACTACCCACCCCCAGGTTTGAGATTTAAGGTTTCTGTTTTTGTAAAGAATGAAAAAAACTCCTACTTCTAGGCTCGAAGGGGTTAACGGGGGATTATCTTCCTTATTTCTCCAGTGTTTAGGGATTGAAACAATGCCTTACATCATCGGCAAAGTTACATTTGAAAGCATATCGACAACAGTTATGGATATAATTTTCATCATCCTCCCCAACCTTTGCTTTAAACAACAGTTTAGTAAACAAAAGAAATTTTTTCATTTTTTTGTATTTCATAACAATGAAAGAAAAAGAAAGAGTGAAACGAATGGACTTAATCAAAAGATGCACAAACATTTCATTAATCTTGCCAATTCAAAATGAACAACAACTTACAAGCAATTCAAATGCAAAGAAAACACAACAAAATGCTAAAATAGTCTACAGCTGCCAGCCTTAGGGAATTAAATTTGTCAAAGCAAATTTCAAAATTTAGGCCCATGTGGGGAAACACCTCCAACCACCACTTTCTCCTTGTGATATAGAATTATGAGGGGTCTCGCGGGTCCTTTTCCTTTGGATTTGGGAATCGCAGCACCGTCATTTGATTTATCCTCCTGAGGTTTCAGCAACTCTTACAGTCTCAGTTTAAAACCTTCACACTCTTCAACTAGGTGCCCTGTTGTCCCAGTATGGTATCCGCATTCTACTTCTGGGTGGTCTTCCTCGAGGATCAAGCGTTTGTTAATGATTAGCTCTTGTACAAGATAACTCAATGCTATACATGCATCCAAGTTGTGTCCTTCGGCTCCTTTGTGAAATTCACAAGTCAGGTTCGCATTATGCCATAGTCCTGGCACAGGATTGGATAATCGTGGAGTCACTAGTGAGTTCTGAATCAGTAGCGGGTAAAGTTTGCTTAACGGTACTGGAGTTGATCTACCGCAAGTCTTAATTTTCCTGACATGATTTTTCTTGTTCAATCTCCGGCTTTGATAACCTTGAGGAGGAACAAACACCAACTGGTGAGAGACTTCAGTTGAACGCCCTAGTGCCCCAGTATGATAGTCCCATTTAGCGTTGGTCCCCTAGTTCAGCGGGTAAGGAGGAATTACTGGTTTCAGCTCCTTTGGTATTATCAATTCGTCTTGGATCAAGTCTGGCAATATCTGATTGTGTGACATTGGAAACGGGCTTTCTGGTTTCCTTGGTTTTTGTTGGGCGTGCTGACGCGATTGACGGTTATCTGGTGGTTGACACCGAGAATGTCCTTGAGTTGGAGGAATCATCGGAGATAATGCATCCCTAGTTTCTCTGGACGTCACATGGTCAAGGTGACCCTCTTTTTTCATCATGTTCTGTAATGTCTCTAGAACCCAATTCATCTGACATTTGAAAATTCTGATGTCCTCCTTCAGCATTTCCTGGGCTTTCAAAAGTCCCTCCATTGTTGCCATTTGTCCTAGATATGTGCTAGGTATCCCTTCTCTATCTCTGATCAAAAGCGACGCAAGGCTGAGAAATGCAAATGCATAATGCAAATGCAATGCAAAAGCAAACTGGTTTTACAAAACTCAGAAGATTGACAAGGTCAAAACCCTCATCTCATCAATCGTTGGAAAAGTTACAACTTTTTTTTAACAATACCAGAGATTGACTGAGTTTTACAAAACTAGTTGCAATATGATATGCTTATGGTGATATGATGGGGTGATGCACACATAACATGATGGAAAGTATTCACAAATACAATGCATACATAAAGTCCTCCTAGACTCAAGATCAAAGCAAGGAGTCAAAGGTCTACCCATCCCCCAGGATTTGTACTATGGGTTAATTTGTATCTGCCGAATGGGTTCTTAACAAAGTTCCCAGAGTCATCAACCCATCCTTCGGATATTATCAACTTCCCAAATCACTTGGTAATCGATAATATTCTCAAGATAATCTCGTCTGAGTGTAGTATCGCGTATCAACTATTTCAGAAATACTTCCTTATAGCCATCGCACTACGTCCTAATAAGGCCAAAGTGGGATAAAATGTATTTTAAAAGTCCACAGTGTCATGGGCTCCTTCGTTGAAAGTAGCATTGTTTTCACGAATACTCGATCAATAATACTAAACTTTCAAGAGGGCCTACACTGAGCGGTGGTTTCTCAAGTTAGCTTAGTCGAGAATCAACTCCCTATAAGCCTTCTTGAATATACCACCATCCTATCATAATTACTCTCAAGTCCGGGTATAGGACCATCTCACCACTCAAAGCACCCAATACCCAACATCAAACAAACATATTGACAAATATACATGTTAAGCAAATATTTACAAATATAGCATGCAATTTAACAAAATAGGCTAAACCCTCAAAAGTAAGTTGGTCTCCCCAGTGAAGTCGCCATTTCTGTTGCGGTGAGAATGGTGATACCAAGCTATTGATTAACTTGAATCTTTAATTCTTAAATTACAACCGGACTTTAATTTATCCAAAGGAAAGGTCTAAAGAAAGAAAAACCCTTTTCGCGATGTAACAACAACGCTAAGAGATTCGGGGATCGGGGGTTGGTTATGCATAGGGTAGGTATTTCACATCCTAAACATCTGTAGTACTCTACAGGAACCTTTTGTTTGCTTGCATGCTAAGTTTGTAAATGTTTGCTAAGGTTTGGGTTGGGTAAAGGGTGAAGATTAAAACCTAAAGATAGTTTCTAAGTTTGCTCGCAAAAACATCGCGTCCTCTGCCTATGTATCCTAACTAGGATAGAATCAGAGCAATCGTAGTTCACCTCACTAGGGTTGAAGAACACTCGATTATTATCAAGGTTCAAAGGGGAACAAACATATCCATGCTTGTGTAGAGTTTAACAAAACTCTCTAGATCTATGTTATAACACCCAAGCGGGGAGTAAGTAATCATATCCATGATTCTTACATAGAGTTAACCAAACTCTATCCTAAAGTTCTACGTTTTAAGACCAAATGGTTCTATCCAGACCAAAAGGTGGGAGAAGGGGGAAGGTTGCTCGTCAAGATATTGCATCTTGTGCCTACGTATTCTCATTGTCCAATGAGAAATCAGAGCGGTCGTAGTTCGGGCACAAACTACAGAATAAGGATCAATTGGTTCTTTCCAGACCAAAAGAGGGTGAAGGTTCTATCCAGACCTATGGGTTTAAATCCTATTGGTTCTATCCAGACCAAAAGGGGGAGAAGGTTCTATCCAGACCTATGATTTAAATCCTATTGGTTCTATCCAGACCAAAAAGGGGGAGAAGGTTCTATCCAGACCTATGATTTAAATCCTATTGGTTCTATCCAGACCAAAAAGGGGGAGAAGGTTCTATCCAGACCTATGATTTAAATCCTATTGGTTCTATCCAGACCAAAAAGGGGGAGAAGGTTCTATCCAGGCCTATGATTTAAATCCTATTGGTTCTATCCAGACCAAAAGGGGGGAAAAGGTTCTATCCAGACCTATGAGGTTATCCTATTGGTTCTATCCAGACCAAAAGGGGGGAAGGTTCTATCCAGACCTATGATATAAATCCTATTGGTTCTATCCAGACCAAAAGGGGAGGAAAAGGTTCTATCCAGACTTATGAGGTTATCCTATTTGTTCTATCCAGACCAAAAGGGGGGAAGGTTCCAGCCAGACCTATGATGTAAATCCTATTGGTTCTATCCAGGCCAAAAGGGGAGGAAGGTTCTATCTAGACCTACGAGTTAATGAGCTATCTATGACCCAAGGGTCAATAGAGAGACTTTCCTTTGGAAGGGAAAATAGGAGGCAACTGGGATGAGAACTAAAAAGTTCCATCACTTTGGGGAAATAAACTTAACAAAGCATAATCATTCACACATGGTGAATATAAGGGATATGGTTACAAACAGGAATAATCAAGCATATTACAATAAGCAAGGATTTCAATCAGGATGAATGGTTACAACCAAAGCAGGCATTTAAGATATTACAATATCAGGCAATGATTTCAATCAGGATAGATGGTCACAACCAAAGCAAGTATCAAGATATTATAATATCATGAAATGGGGAAGTTCTTACAAGACTAAACACAAAGGGTGAAAACCACAGACATATCTTGACAAAGAATGGGGTATATCTTAATAAAGATAGAAGGGGATCTTAACAAAGATGCATCCTAACAAAGATAAGGCTTCAATAGGGCTTACAAGATGACGTGTATACTTACAGGCATCATGCCTAACAAATAATGTTACAACAATGTAAGGAAGATAAATGGAGATAGATGGTTACAACCAAGAATGACATATTTTTACAAAGAGAAAGGTAACAACCTAAGGGATACACATTAACAAATATGGGGATAACAATCCTACAAATAAGTCACAACTTAAAGTGATCATGTTATAAGTTCAAGGTATAACAAATGTAGCAACATTTAGGCGTTGATAACAATCAAGTACAAAAGGACTGATCACAACAATTAACTCAAGATTTTAGGAAAGGAACAATAATTCATGGTAACAACCAACAAGAAAATGAAATCTCAACATGTTAACAAACATAAAGAAATCAAATACCAATAAATCTCACAAGATAAAATAAACATGGTATAAGGGAAATTTAATCGAGATGTAAGGTAACGACCTAAGAACGAATCTACTAACAAGCAGGAAAAAAGCATTGTAAAAAAAAGCAATTATGAGATTACAATCCATTTAATACAACTAGACATCACAATGAAAAAGTTGCAAAAAGAACGGGTTCAAAAAGATGAAAAATGAACAAGTTACGAATATTTGAAGTTTGGTTGATTTTATGACAATAAAACAAATAAACAAAGCAAATAAAAAGAAAGTAGCATGGGTGGGGATGGAACCCATGCCCTTGTGTTTACAAACACAAACCACAACCACTTGGGCACCACATGCGCGTTGGATGGAAATGGAAGGAGTGAACAAAATAGTTCAAATACAAATGAAAAATAAAATGCTCAAAAAGGGTTGATCCCAAGGATCGAACCCATGGCTGGCAAGTGAAAGGTGATATGCGCGCAAGTTGATTACCACTGGGGTGGCTGTACATCTAAGTACAAAGCCACCCCCATAAATACATAAGGCAAATATTCATGGTTTTCTGGGCAGGCTTGGAAGCAAGAACAAGTGGAAAATTCAACATACGTTTTGATTTATAACTATGTCAATACTTAATCTTTTTTGATGAAATCTTAGTCAAACTTGACTGTTTTTTAACAAGGAATAAGATACTGTCAATGAAATTTTGAAATAATAAATTGAAATGGAAACATGATAGAAGATGCAAGATTGGCATTTGAGTTGCATTTTGAAAACTACAATCAAATCTGAGTTCATAAACATGTAAATGGCATGGTACACAACACATACATATCAAAACAGAGGCATAGGATCCTTAGGGCTCAAACATGAACTAGTAGAATAGGAAATGGCACATGGGTGGCAAGTGAATAACATGAAAATGCAGCAACTGTCAAGATAGATGGGAAGATAAACATGTCATATACATACAAAGCCTAACATCTCTAAACATGTTATTGATGATGCACTCAAATCAAACAAACCAATTCAAATGCTCAAACAGAAACCAGAAGATAACATGGCAATGTATTGATGAACTTGAGTGAGCTCTTGTGAAAAAAGATGAACTTGCTCTCAAAACCAAAATGATGAAATAACTTTCAAGTCAAAACCAAACTGTTTAGAAACTGAACATGTAACAGTCATGATCAAATGCATTTGTGGCTAAGTCAAAATATGATATGAAGGAGGAAACAACAATTGGCTAGCAATAGCAGCCCAACATCAAACCAACAACCAAAAGGGCCTGTTGCCTAAACTCAAACAGCACACCAATCATGAGTGCAACAACACTTTATCAGAACAGAATCAATATAGGCATGAAGTTTAAAACATCTAGAATGCAATGATAAACAAGAAGATTATAATGCCAAGATTACACACCAAAGCACAACTGTTATGCCAAGTAAAGTTGGAAATGAAAGATGCAAATTGAAAGCCAAATCAAGGAGGGAGCATAATCTGTTTGAATCAACCCCACACACAATCTTCAATCATAATATAAAGTGTGTCTATGCTTTAAAATTATCCACAAACATCATAGAAATGAAATTTACAAGTCAGCTGCTCACTTAAGCATAAAAATTCACAAGTTGACACATATCATAATTGGAACAGATTGAGGTCAGAAAAATGCCACACACAAGTCTCAAATACATTAAGGAATGATTCTAGCACTTAAGATGATCATGAAATGCACAGAACCAGAAAATGGCTATCAAGCTACAATTGTATCAAACATGTGAGGCAGGCTGTTAAGCACAACACAACATATCATTCACAAAGATATTTATATCATGTGCACATACCAAACACATTGTCTAGAAGCCATATGTTCATGAGCTGTCTTGAAACAATCCAAACAGAAAAAAGAAGAAGTGTGCAGCAGTGGTTTTTCAAAATAGTTGCAGCAGAATGATACAAACTGGTCTAACTGTGAATATGGGGGTCTAATGTTGATTCAAAGCATATACACATCATATATATGACATTGGAGGAGTTCAGCTCAGGAAAACAAACATATTGCAAGCAGAAAAGATCTTCACACATTCATGGCAGATTTTGGTGTAAAGGTGCATTTTGCAAGTGGAATGAGAAAGCAGTTGAACATGGATCAAAACAACAAGATACATACATCATAATTATGATAAGGAATGTGATCATGCATAGAAATCATGCTTGTGGCAGTTGGAGCAAAATTTCGTATGTTGTGGTAAGAAATGTGAAAAAAGCTGCCTTGGCAAGTTGATGTGGCAGCAGGTGAATTTTCAAGCAGTGAGGTTTCAAACCAAAATAAACATTCACACACATTATATTCATGATGATAGATGAGATTGAGTTCAAAACGTTAACATTTTTCACTTAAAACAAAAATTGGCAGGTGGTGTGATATGAAGAAAAACTGTTTTGATAGGGCAGTGTGTGAAATTTCAAAAGGTGTGATTTTATGCCAAACCAATGATGCACACATGTCATATATGCAATAACAGATGGTGTTGAGCCCAAAAATTAAACACATTCCCTTTGATTCAAAATTTGGTATGGTGATGGTAGCATGTTGAGAAATTGTAAAGGAGCAAACTGTCAAATAAAGATGCAAGTTGGTATGATCTATGTTATCACCACATACTGATTTCAAATGTGCTATCTAATGAACATAGGCCCTAAAATCTGTCAAGATCAAACTAACATGGAAACTAGTGTATTCATGGTAGGTATGTGTATGCTCATGATGCAGGCAATTCAAAACAGTCTTGGTCATGAAACATATTTATGAAGCATACAAGGGAACTATGTTTTCAGTCAGTCATGGTTAAACAACAGCACTGTACAAACTCACAGTCCCTAAATTCTACAAAATCTTCATGCAAATAAATCATGATTGCAGTACACAGTATGAGGTGTTTACAAACAGCAGGGATATTTCAGAACAAACAAGTACAAGATGGGCAAGTTCAAAGCAAAGCAGGCAGGCATGTGGTGCTTTGGCATAATATACATGAAACTACTAGACATGATAAGCAAACAAAAAGCTGGCAGATTTGTACCAGCCCATCACCATTTCATGTTAAGACCTCTAAAGCTATTCTTGTAGGCAAGCATCTCAAAAACAGTTGGAATAACATACAAAACTTGTAACACCCCCTTTTATACCCCAAATAAATGCATACAAAACATTTAAGCATATACAAATTCATCAGAGTAAAAGTTTTAGAATAAGGTATAAAAGAAGAATGTCACAACTTTACCAATAAAACACTTTAACATTTTGCTCTATAAAATATGTAACATTTTCAAAAGTAAGCGGAAGATCAAAACATTTAAGCAGTTCCAAAATGTTAATTCAAATGCACATAAGTCATCCAGATTAATACATCATATCAGTTAGATTACAAAACCACATCAGCTGACACATCGCAATGTATCACAAAAGAATGACTATACTAGTCTAACTACCCGGTGTTACATATCAGAGCAGCAGACTCAAAAGAATGAAGACTAATCTTCACAAAAGGACTCCAGCATCCTAATCTGCAATGCCTCGTAGAGCATTATAAAACAGCAGAAGGGTAAGAAATATAACCATAATAATCAAGGCATAAGATTACGTATATATAGGTATCATATAACACATACTCACATTTCTCACCATACTTCATTCTCATAATCATAAATCATATTTTGTTCACATATATCAACATTATGAGCATTCACAAGCACATCCCTTCATGCTTAATTTCACAATCATTCACAAGCACATTTGTACAACAACAATATTATGCAATGTGACTCAACATATCCAATGCAACTCATGCAATGCGGTACTGACATTAGTTATCATTTTTCGGTTTTTACTTTAAACCGGGTCCACCCTTCTAGACCGATAACAACCAAGCCCGTCCCCTAGGCTTCAAACCCACCCTTCTAGGCTTGGGACAAGCCACTAGTTTCCACGAAACTAACAGACATTGCCTCTTGACTGAATGATGCATGTACAATCAACCAATCACAATAAATGCACTTAAGACCGTTCCCGCGTCTTAATCCCATGCATTCGAATAATTCACCCCTTCGAGAATTTCATCATGATTGCACATACAACATATATCAAACATTTATCAATGTATTCAGTTCACACATCATCATATTCAACAACAATGCACACATATCACATATGTTCCCATGCATTCATACAACAATCGCATACATATATGCACTCATAATTCATTAGACGATACACATACATTCCTCATTGTATTCCCATGTATCTATAATTATCACAACAATCAAGGTATTCACATTGCAATACCAATCATACAATTATAAGTTATGCACACATATTCAAAATGTTCTCATGCATACTCATTACATAATTGTACACAACAATCAAACATTCACGACTCATCAATTAATACACACATAATCATCATTATGTTCTCATGTATTTTAACCGATTATAATTAATCATTCATATCACAACTCTAGGATTCACGCCCGAAGGCTACCCCCAACACATGTTACCATAATAGATCACATACTCATTCATAACATAGAAGTATAACATATGCGAATCAACCAAACAATCACCATTTGGATAACACAGCAAAGAAAATATACTGCCACATTCGCCTTCATTCGCCTGGCGAACCCTCGCAGCGAACCTTCGCTTGGCCTTCGCCTGGCGAACTCTCTCAGCGAACACTCGCTAGGCTTCGCCTGGCGAGACTTCCCAGCGAGCCCAAGTCAGTAGCTACTGACTTCATTCGCCATCATTCGCCAGCACCTTCGCTGGGCGAACCTTCGCTACTCAACTTCGCCTGGCGAACCCACCAGCGAAGTCCACTGGGACTTAAATATAATTACTCGCCAACATTCGCTAGGCTTCGCCTGGAGAAGCTTCGCCTTCGCTCGCCTGGCGAGAGCCAGCGAACCTGCGCAGAACAGAACCCTATTCTGTTCCTCCTTCACCAATCCATCATCAACCCTCTCTTACACATCCAAATCAGTATAAACAGCATCAATACATGTTACCCGACTATTCTACGACATTATTACTCATTTTCAACCGATTAAATCATCAATCTACCGATTATCCAACATTTTGCCCTAAATGGAAAGTGATGGAAACTCTACCAAAACCCCAACCCAACATACATAACATCATACAATGATCAAATAGAAACATTTCTCACCCTTACCTCGATTAATCGGAGCTTTGATGTTGGTTCTTGATGATTTACACTTTTCCTCTTCTTCTCCTCTCTTTCTCTCCTTTCTTCTTCTTTCCTCTTTCTTTCCAAATGTTTTCTATTTTTTTCTTTTCTTTTCTTTCTCTCTTATATAATTCCTTTATTTTCCTTCCTTCCAATTTCCTTCTCAATTCTCTATTAATCCCAATTAATAAAAATTAATTTTCCAACATTAATAAAATCCCACTAAATCAATTAATTACTATAGTTAATTATTTAATGAAATTTTGGGCTGTTACAACTCTCCCCCACTTTAGGAATTTTCGTCCTCGAAAATGTTACCTGATTCAAACAGTTTTGGATAAGACTCTTTCATCCGACTCTCAAGCTCCCAAGTAACATCTCCACCAGTTGGTCCTCCCCAAGCGACCTTCACTAAAGCAATCTCTTTACCTCGAAGCTGCTTCAATTTCCGATCCTCTATCCGCATAGGTGATGTCTCAACAGTCAGGTTATCTCTCACCTGCACATCATCTATTTGGACTACATGAGACAGATCCGCAATGTATTTCCTCAACTGAGATACATGGAATACGTCATGAAGATTAGCAAGCGACGGTGGTAAAGCCACACGATAGGCCACTTCTCCTATCTTCTGCAACATCTGATAAGGACCAATGAAACGCGGCGACAACTTGCGCGACTTCAGTGCCCTACCAACACCCGTCATCGGAGTGACTCGAAGAAACACATGATCTCCCTCTTGAAATTCAAGTGCCTTCCTCCTCTTGTCATAATAACTCTTCTGACGACTCTGAGTAATTCTCATCTTCTCTTGAATCATCTTGATCTTATCAGTAGTCTGTTGAACTAACTCGGGTCCAACAACCGAACTCTCTCCGGACTCGAACCAACACAATGGTGTCCTACACCACCTACCATACAACGCCTCAAATGGTGCCATACCAATACTCGAATGGAAACTGTTGTTGTAGGTAAACTCAATCAAAGGCAAGTAGCTATCCCAAGCTCCTCCTTTTTCCAATACACAAGCTCTCAAAAGATCTTCAAGCGACTGAATTGTCCTCTCCGTCTGACCATCAGTCTGAGGATGATACGCTGAACTCAAACGCAACTTAGTACCCAAAACACTCTGCAGGCTCTCCCAAAATCTCGAAGTAAACCTCGGATCCCTATCCGAAACAATACTCGACGGAATACCATGCAGACACACAATCCTCTCAATATACAACTTAGCCAACTTCTCCAAAGGGTAATCCATACGCATAGGAATAAAGTGAGCAGATTTTGTCAACCTGTCCACGATAACCCAAATAGCCTCAAAATTACTCGGCGTCCTCGGCAAACCAGATACGAAATCCATGGAGATACTATCCCATTTCCACTCAGGAATAAACAACGGCTTCATCGAACCCGATGGCTTCTGATGGTCAATCTTCGACTTCTGGCAAGTCAAACAAGAATACACAAATTCCGCAATATCCTTCTTCATACTAGGCCACCAAAATACTTTCTTCAAATCCTGATACATCTTAGTAGCACCCGGATGAATACTCAATCTGCTACGATGTCCTTCCTCAAGGATACTCTTTTTCAGCTCAACAACATTTGGAACACAAACTCGATCCCGACATCTCATAATCCCATTCTCATCAATCCGAAAATCACCACCTTGGCCTTGGTTGATTAAAGTCAACCGATTAACTAAGCTCAAATCCGATTTCTGTCCTTCTCGAATTTCATCCAAAATACCACTTGTAAGCTTTAACATACCCAACTTAAATCCAAAAGAAGTTCTCTCACATACCAAACTCAAATCCCGAAATTGCTCAATCAATTCTAACTCTTTCACCATCAACGCCGACATATGCAATGATTTCCGACTCAATGCATCCGCTACTACATTCGCTTTACCCGGATGGTAATTCAAGCCAAAATCAAAATCCTTCAAAAGTTCAAGCCATCTTCTTTGTCTTGCATTCAATTCCTTTTGATCAAAAAGATATCTCAAACTCTTGTGGTCACTAAACACTTCAAATCTTGCGCCAAATAAATAATGCCTCCAAAGTTTCAACACGAACACAACGGCGACCAACTCTAAGTCATGCGTCGGATAATTCTTCTCATGCACTTTGAGTTGCCTCGAAGCATAAGCTACAACTTGGTTATTCTGCATCAACACACCTCCTAAACCCATCAAAGAAGCATCACAATACACAACGAATGGTTCTTCCGGATTTGGCAAAATCAAAACAGGAGCTGTCGTCAACCTTCGCTTGAGTTCTTGAAAACTCGCTTCACACTTGGCGTCCCAAACAAAGGCTTGACCTTTCCTAGTCAACTGTGTCAATGGCAACGATAACTTAGCAAATCCTTCAATAAACTTCCGATAATAACCGGCTAAACCAAGAAAACTTCTGATCTCAAAAACTGACTTCGGAGTCTCCCATTGCGACACCGCTTCAACCTTCGACGGATCAACCGCAACACCACTACTAGAAATCACATGACCAAGGAAACTAACTTCCTTCAACCAAAATTCACACTTAGAAAGCTTCGCGAACAACTGCTTCTCTCTCAGCACAGATAACACAATCTTCAGATGCTCGGCATGCTCTCCTTCGCTCTTCGAATAAACCAAGATGTCGTCGATAAACACCACCACAAACTTATCCAAATAAGGATGGAAAATCCTATTCATGTACTCCATAAATACACCTGGTGCATTAGTCACACCAAATGGCATCACAGAATACTCATAGTGTCCATACCTCGTCCGAAAGGCCGTCTTCTGAATATCCTCAGCTTTCACACGGATCTGTTGATACCCAGATCTCAAATCAATCTTGCTGAACACGCTTGCACCAACCAACTGATCCATCAGATCATCAATCCTTGGAAGTGGATACTTATTCTTAATAGTCACCTTGTTCAACTGTCTGTAATCCACACAGAGCCTCATAGAACCCTCTTTCTTCTTAACCAATAACACCGGTGCACCCCACGGTGACACACTCGGACGAATAAACTTCTTTTCAAGCAAATCCTCAAGTTGACTCTTTAACTCTTTTAACTCCGAGGCCGACATACGATATGGAGCCATCGATATCGGACTAGTTCCAGGAATCAAATCTATCGAAAACTCCACTTCTCGCTCCGGCGGTAAATCCTTTATCTCATCAGGGAATACTTCCGGAAAATCTCTAACAATGGGCAAACCATCAATCTCTTCACTCCCACCAGTCCTCAAAGTTGCCATAAGCATAAATACCTTAGCCCCATCTTGCACCGATTCTTTCACTTGTTTCCTCGTCATAAACAATTCCCTTTCAACATCCGAGTCGGGAAAAATAACTGTTTTGTCAAAACAGTTAATATACACACGATTGAATTTTAACCAATTCATTCCAAGAATGACATCCAGTTGATCTAAATGAAGACACACTAAATCAATCCCAAAATCTCTCCCGAAAATACTCAACGGGCAATTCAAGCAAACATACGGTGTAGTTACCGAACCCATAGCAGGAGTATCAATAACCATACCGCCACCAATCACAGACAACTCAATATTCAACCTTCTAACACAATCCAAAGAAATAAAAGAATGCGTAGCTCCGGTATCAATTATAGCGATCAAAGGTATACCATTAATAAAACACGTACCTCTGATCAATTGATCGTCACTAGCAGTCTCAGATCCAGATAGAGCGAACACTTTCCCGCTCCCTTGATTCTTCTTCGGCTTATCACATTTCGTACTAATGTGTCCTTGCTCACCACAGTTATAGCAAGTAACACCCGTACCGCTTCTGCACTCAAGCGCCTTGTGGCCTGGCTTGCCACACTTAAAACACGCCTTCTCAACACTTTTGCATTCGGGAGCATGATGTCCCGCTTCACCGCACCTATAACATCTCACCGGAGTAGAAACTCCCCCACTTGGCCTCTTGCCATAACCCATTCTCTGCTTCCCTTTATCCGCAGGAGTCACATAAGGTTTTCCTCTGAATTGACCTTTTGCTTTCTTATCACTTAGGCTCTTGTAGTGGCTAGACCTAGCCCTACTGTCTTCGTCATAAATTCTGCTCTTGTTAACCAACTCAGAAAACCGCCTGATTTCCTGGTATCCAATAGCTTGTCTAATCTCGGGTCTCAAACCGTTCACAAACTTGAGGCACTTAGACCTCTCAGCATTACCAGTATTATAGTGAGGACAAAATTTGATCAACTCCTCAAATTTCGCCGCATACTCAGCAACCGTCGAATTACCTTGCTTCAACTCAAGAAATTCGATCTCTTTCTCCCCCCGCACATCCTCTGGAAAATACTTCTCCAGAAAAGTTTCTCTAAACAAATCCCACGTAATCACAACATCATCTTCCTCAAATCTTTGGCGAGTATTACCCCACCAATCTTCAGCTTCTTCTTCGAGCATATGGGTCCCAAACTGCACCTTTTGTGCATCCCAGCAATTCATAACTCGAAAAATCTTTTCCACAGCTTTCAACCAAATTTGTGCCTTGTCCGGTTCATGAGTTCCCTTGAAGACCGGAGGGTTATTCTTTTGGAATTTCCCCAAAGCACGGAATCCATCATCAGCATGATCCCTCACATTCACATTGGCCGGAGGATTCTGCCCAATTGCCCCCGCCAATCTCGTCAATGCCTCCGCAATCGCTTCGTCGTTCCTTCTTGCAACCATCTTACTAATTCCAGCAACAGAACCACGTAAGAACAACCAATATTGATAATGCATCACACGCATATCAATAACACACAGGGAAAAACACTCTAACAACTTGGCCGGACGGACCGACCTGCTCTGATACCACTATTGTAACACCCCTTTCTATACCCCAAATAAATGCATATAAAACATTTAAGCATATACAAATTCATCAGAGTAAAAGTTTTAGAATAAGGTATAAAAGAAGAATGTCACAACTTCACCAATAAAACACTTTAACATTTTGCTCCATAAAATATGTAACATTTTCAAAAGTAAGCGGAAGATAAAAACATTTAAGCAGTTCCAAAATGTTAATTCAAATGCACATAAGTCATCCAGATTAATACATCATATCAGTTAGATTACAAAACCACATCAGCTGACACATCGCAATGTATCACAAAAGAATGACTATACTAGTCTAACTACCCGGTGTTACATATCAGAGCAGCAGACTCAAAAGAATGAAGACTAATCTTCACAAAAGGACTCCAGCATCCTAATCTGCAATGCCTCGTAGAGCATTATAAAACAGCAGAAGGGTAAGAAATATAACCATAATAATCAAGGCATAAGATTACGTATATATAGGTATCATATAACACATACTCACATTTCTCACCATACTTCATTCTCATAATCATAAATCATATTTTGTTCACATATATCAACATTATGAGCATTCACAAGCACATCCCTTCATGCTTAATTTCACAATCATTCACAAGCACATTTGTACAACAACAATATTATGCAATGTGACTCAACATATCCAATGCAACTCATGCAATGCGGTACCGACATTAGTTATCATTTTTCGGTTTTTACTTTAAACCGGGTCCACCCTTCTAGACCGATAACAACCAAGCCCGTCCCCTAGGCTTCAAACCCACCCTTCTAGGCTTGGGACAAGCCACTAGTTTCCACGAAACTAACAGACATTGCCTCTTGACTGAATGATGCATGTACAATCAACCAATCACAATAAATGCACTTAAGACCGTTCCCGCGTCTTAATCCCATGCATTCGAATAATTCACCCCTTCGAGAATTTCATCATGATTGCACATACAACATATATCAAACATTTATCAATGTATTCAGTTCACACATCATCATATTCAACAACAATGCACACATATCACATATGTTCCCATGCATTCATACAACAATCGCATACATATATGCACTCATAATTCATTAGACGATACACATACATTCCTCATTGTATTCCCATGTATCTCTAATTATCACAACAATCAAGGTATTCACATCGCAATACCAATCATACAATTATAAGTTATGCACACATATTCAAAATGTTCTCATGCATACTCATTACATAATTGTACACAACAATCAAACATTCACGACTCATCAATTAATACACACATAATCATCATTATGTTCTCATGTATTTTAACCGATTATAATTAATCATTCATATCACAACTCTAGGATTCACGCCCGAAGGCTACCCCCAACACATGTTACCATAATAGATCACATACTCATTCATAACATAGAAGTATAACATATGCGAATCAACCAAACAATCACCATTTGGATAACACAGCAAAGAAAATATACTGCCACATTCGCCTTCATTCGCCTGGCGAACCCTCGCAGCGAACCTTCGCCTGGCCTTCGCCTGGCGAACTCTCTCAGCGAACACTCGCTAGGCTTCACCTGGCGAGACTTCCCAGCGAGCCCAAGTCAGTAGCTACTGACTTCATTCGCCATCATTCGCCAGCACCTTCGCTGGGCGAACCTTCGCTACTCAACTTCGCCTGGCGAACCCACCAGCGAAGTCCAATGGGACTTAAATATAATTACTCGCCAACATTCGCTAGGCTTCGCCTGGCGAAGCTTCGCCTTCGCTCGCCTGGCGAGAGCCAGCGAACCTGCGCAGAACAGAACCCTATTTTGTTCCTCCTTCACCAATCCATCATCAACCCTCTCTTACACATCCAAATCAGTATAAACAACATCAATACATGTTACCCGACTATTCGACGACATTATTACTCATTTTCAACCGATTAAATCATCAATCTACCGATTATCCAACATTTTGCCCTAAATGGAAAGTGATGGAAACTCTACCAAAACCCCAACCCAACATACATAACATCATACAATGATCAAATAGAAACATTTCTCACCCTTACCTCGATTAATCGGAGCTTTGATGTTGGTTCTTGATGATTTCCACTTTTCCTCTTCTTCTCCTCTCTTTCTCTCCTTTCTTCTTCTTTCCACTTTCTTTCCAAATGTTTTCTATTTTTTTCTTTTCTTTTCTTTCTCTCTTATATAATTCCTTTATTTTCCTTCCTTCCAATTTCCTTCTCAATTCTCTATTAATCCCAATTAATAAAAATTAATTTTCCAACATTAATAAAATCCCACTAAATCAATTAATTACTATAGTTAATTATTTAATGAAATTTTGGGCTCTTACACAACTCATACTTGACAGAACCACATTAGTATATCCTTTCTTTCATACACATTATACTTTAACGAGAGTAAAAACAAAGCAATGAACACAAGCTCTTGACAAAGAGCAGTTTTGGGGCAGCAGGACCATAGTTTTCAAAACAACACCTCAAAATGCAAAACATGACAATGTAGTGTAAAATGAGGAGTTTATGGACTACATACCTCTTGTAGACTATATTAAGCAAGCTAGCCAACAAAGAAATCCAGAGACCTTCTTCTTTGGCACAAACCTAAAGCTTGCTTCCTCTTGAAGCAATATGCAATCTTTAGGACAGTTTGAACAATGAGCCTCCCAACTGACCTTTAGTGTTTTGGACAGCTGCAACAAGGTATATATATGAGGTGTATGGATGGTTAGAATAGCAAGAGTAGGCCTGGACAAAGATTTGGCAAGTTTTGTATATGGAGTCAAACTTGATTTGGTTGAGAGTTGACTTTTTAGGAAATGGTGGTTTTGAGTGGTTTGAATGTATGGACACCTTCTACACAATGTTTATGGATTGTGTAAATGGTTTTGGGTGGCTTGGAAAGGGTAGAACTGAGTTTGAGCAGAGTTTTGCTCAAGACAGTTTTTTAGTGAAAAATGGATGTTTTGAAAAATGAGATTCTTGAGGAAATGAAAGAGAGTTGAGAGCTATTGTTTCTATTGGTTTTGGAGATTGCTCTAGTGTCTCTAACATCAATGAGGATGCCTCTATTTATAGTGAAAGCAAGGGTGAGGGCAGCTTTGTATTTTACCACTTTTGGAGGGAGTTTATGAAGATTTTCGAATGAATCTTGCCAAGATCTCTTCCTATCAGTTCCATGGCTCAAAGAAGATCAGAAAATTAAATGGAATGATGGACATGAAGTGACTGAGGTGAGCTTAGGGTGTAGAGTGAGCAGCTGCGTAGTCCTTGGAGGGAAAGTTTCTCTTTCCTCTTACACATTTGAATATTTTAATGCAAGTTGCTTACAACTTGCCTCTCTCTTCAAACCTCTCATTTTTCTGCATTTTCCTTCATCCACACATCTAATTATCATATTGAATCATGATCCAAGGATCAAGGATAGTTCAAGTTGTGGAAATTTGAATTTTGAGAAGTCTTGACATAGTGGTTTCAAGTGTTGGCAACCCTAACTTCCATGGTTCATAACTTTCTGCTCACACATGCTATTGAGGAGTTCTACCACAATTTAGAAATCCCTTAAGTAGCTCTATAACTTTCATATTTTGGATATTTCTAGATTCTAGATGGAACTAGGTTGAAAAACCCTTCCAAGCTGCTGAAAAAATCACACAAAAAGGCTAAATAACTTAGATTTTTTCTAAGTTATTTCCCTTCTCAAAATGAATCTTGTCATAAATCCAAATCTATGCATTTTTTTGATTATGTACCACTTTGAGGCTTTTTTAGGACTTGTCAAGAGCTTTCTAATGAGCTTTGAACCACTTCATTTGGATGTGTGGTTGAGGAGTTATGGTCTTGCCCCTTTCGAAACCCTAATTCCCGATTTTTGCAATTACTTCTTAAACCTTTATCCAATGGTCATGAAATTTTATGGGAAGGTGTAATATGACATAAGGAAAATTTTTTATTCACATCTTGAAGTCAAATTCCTTGTTGTTAAAGAGTTGACTTTTCGGTCAACCGTTTGATCAATCAGTGACTACCGAGTCGACTGTTGGTGATCTGGGCATTCTGAGGACTTGAAACTATTTGGATGGACTTTACTAAGCCATAGGAGCTTAATGGACCAAAACACCACCATTGAAACACTCTTTAAACCAAAAGTCAAACTATAGTTGACTTCTCCTGATCAAAAACCCTAATCGGGTATCTTGAATTGCACTGTTCTCAATTCTTGGGTGACCTCCTCAAATTGATTTCATACTTGAACCAATGTAGTATCCTTGATCTTGCTTGAAGTTGAATCAATCCAAAACATTGGTTGATCAAACCATCGAAGCCTCAATTTTGACGGTACGGAACCCTGATTCATCTACATCCTAACAAAGATAAACTTGAAATGGGTTAAGGTTAGTTAATCAAATGAATATGATCCTAAAATGATGATGAGGATCTAAGGGGTCAAAATTTGGGGTGCAAATGTAGGAACTCTCCTGATGTCAAGTGCTTACTCGCAATTAAAACAGTTCGTTTTGCAAATAAATGAAATCACACAACTGCACCAAAAGTATAATGAAATGGCCTAAACCATTCAAACATCAACCACCAAACCACAAAGCAAACAACATGAAAAGAGAAAAGGAAATAACCCCAACTCAAAGAGGGGTTAGAACATGAAAAGAAAACAACAAGGTATCCCCAAATATCATTCAACCAAAGCATCATCATGATTTGTGCAGAATATGCTACAAAAGCTCCTAAAAGGTTCATCCTTTAAGACATGCTTCAAGTACCTCCTAAGAAGGGACTAAGCTATCTCAAATGTGATCCTTAAGTCATGGGACAAAAGTGGGGATGAGAGGAGAGTGCATAAAAGCAAAAGGATTCACACCAAAAGAAAATGCAAGCACATACACAAAAGAGTGCAAAACAAACCACATATGAAAACCCTAATTGAAAGCTCTAAAGGATGCACAAACTTGAACAAGTAAAACACAATATTATGACCTAAAATTTAGCAAGCAGAAAATTTAACATGTTAGAAAAATGAATCCAAAAGGATTGAAGGCTCAAAGGATCCATAAATGTCATCTCCAAAGCAAACTAGGTCAATGTGTATGTATGAACCTCCCTTAGGGGTAATTTGACTTGCAAGTTACCTCAAAATTAGGAAAAAGATTCAAAAATAAGTAAAAAAAATGCAAGAAGCAAACTAAAGTGTTAGAAACCAGAGGCCAAGAAATTACAACCAATGTCACTTTATAACATCACCAAAGAAATTGATTCACAAGGGTGCACCATTGTAAAGGAGGGTTATCGAGGGTCAAATAAATCAAGGTCAAAGTCAAACCAAAAGTCAATGAAACAGGGGCAAAATGGTCCTCAAAAATCACTCAACTCATTGTCAACATGAGGATTGATTTTCAGTAATTGGATCAAAAAGAAGAATTAAAAACAAATCAAGAACAAGAACATGTCAAGAAATATTTTAATTAAAATACTTCTAATGGATAAATTTTTTTTAAATTGAAAAATAATCCAAAAAAATAAGATAAAAATTTCTAAAATCAGAAGATATCCCAAAATGCTTAGAAAATAATTTTGTGAAATTTTATCAACATTGGAAATATTTTATTTGGAATTAAATCTAAACAGATCCAAAAAGAAAAATAAAATAAAATAAAATAAATGCACGGTGTGAATAGCAACAGAAATAGGCAAAATCAATTAGGCTGCGCAAGGGGGGGGGGGGGGGGTAAAAAAGCAAATCCAACATAAGCAAGGGGGTTCAAACAATCCTAGTAAGCGAGCCACATAAGAAAAATGGAGAAAAACACAGATGCCGGAACCACTGTTCCGGTCATCTTCTCCGACCAAACTCCGGTGGACCAGATCCAAAAATCCACCAAATCATGTAAAATTTGAGTCTAAACTCATCCTCGTGTTATGTAGAACACGAATCCAAGCTTATTTTTCAATAATCACGCAAGAATAAGCCAAATCTAAGGAAACAAAAAACAAGCTCAAATCTGAAAACACACCAAACATGAACAACTATGATCTAGAAATTACCTATACACATAGGACTTCAGCACAAACCAACAATAACACAATATAGATGCATAATGAGAGAGAAATTTGGATCTAGAGTTTACCTAACGGAGCCTTTCCGTTGGAGCTTCGCAGTTGCTTAAACTTGATGAGAATGATCCAAAAACACTCCAATTCACTTGAGGAAGAAGAATGATGCTTCGATTCTGCTTGAAATGGCTCAAATCAAGATTCACGATTTTGAATTTCAACTTGCTTGCTCCAACTATGCTCTGCCCAACTCTTCACGAAAATGCCTCTAAAATGATTCAGAAATGATTTTCACCTTATATATGATGGATTGGGAATGGTTTCGAGGCCCAATTGCAGCCGAATTGTGAGAATTGCAAAATTATCCAATTTGAATTTTGGAGCTTCATGCACACGTTAAAACTCTATCTAATTGCCTTGTTTTTCACTCAAATTCACTGCTGGGATTTCACTTTGATCATGTGGATAGGATTCATCCCTTGATTTGATCAAATGGTTGATATTGGATTATGAAATTTGCACTTGAAATAGCCATTGAAATACACATGAAAACAACACCAAAAATTAAATCCAATTTATGCATCTTGTTTTTCATATTCTTGTGACTCAAAATATGTATAAACATGCCTTGTAATAGTTCAAAATCAAATTAATTGAATTTCGCCTTTTAATGCTTTTTCATGAAAATTCTCTCACCAATTCTCAAACCCTAGCCAAATCCATGACAATTGAGGGTTCTAATATGAAATTGGGCCTATTCGGAGTAAGTTTCATGTTGGGAAAAGTTGCATTTGAAGTGTCCAAAGTCATGAAATGGACCTATAATGAAAATGACCTGTAACCTTACTTTCCCAAAATACCCCTGCCTTGCAAGCTTCATAACGTGAGCTCTACAAATCAGATGAAGGACTTCTAATAATTTTTAGAAAGCTAAGATCATGAGGAACAATTTTCATGTTTGGGTCAAAGTGAGATGAAACATGATTCTAGGTCAAAAATGCCGTAGAAGTTGGTTGAATTTTATTGACTAAAGTCACATTCATCTAAGGACCTGTAACTTGTCAGCATCATAACTTGAGTTCTAGAAATCCAATGGATGATTTCTAGTACTCAAAAGAAAGCTAGAAACATGCTATACAATTTTCATGTTTTCATCAAAGTTAGGATATGTGGTCTTGAAGTTAGGCACTAAATAGGGGATTTTACACTAAGAACCCTAATTTAGTAACTTCTTACACTCTTGATTCTTCTTGAATGGATCTTGGAATAAAATCTTAAATGCCTCAACAAAACATTCCATGATCAACATGACTTAGGGCCGAGTCTTAATCTCCTTCAAAAACACAGTTGACTTAGGATTGACCAGATGGAAACCCTAGATGCACCACTCTTGACTTTGGCTTCTTACACATGATACAATGACTTGGATAAGCTCCACCATGGCCCTCAAAGCACTCATTGAGCTTCCTCAACATCCCATATCCATAATCATGAATTCACAAACCTATGATGATCCCAATTGGTCTCCAAGCTAGGAGATAAATCACATACATCCATCAACTCTTTCAGAGAGCATTGACCACTTCTTAGTGACTTGATGAGCACTCATGCTTGAGTAAAACCCGTTGCTTAGGCTCAGAACTCTTGGTAAACTTCTCTTGTTATGCATACCTCTCCTGATCCCCTGCTAAATGAGAAATGCTATACAATGCAAATGCTAGAAGAAAAAAAATGAAATGAAACATAAACCAAGCTAAGAAAAGGTTAGGCAAATTTTGGGGTACAACAGCTGCCCCTATTCAAGCGACTTGGACCTGACTAGGTGAGAAGCGGACGACTTTCAAACAATCAAGGTAAAAGACGGTTGAATATCAACAAAACCCGTAAATTTGCCTACCGGAGATAACTGAATCTGATAAACAATAATGATACGTAGTCTGAAGAAACATATGACTTCGCCGTCAGGCATTAACATCAGGTTGGTAATCGTCTGGCATCGCCGCCAGTCAATGATATTAAGTCGAAAAGATCATATGATATCACACAGTAGATGATGAACCTCTGACTTCGTTGTCAAGCCTCTGCAATACTATTGGAAAAGCACCTGACCTCGCTGTCAGGCATTTGCATTAGGTTGGTGAACCTTTGGCATCGCCGCCAGTCCTCTGCATTAATTTGGAAAAACGTCTGACCTCGCCGTCAGACACCAACATCAATTTGAAAGAAAATATCCCCGACTTCGCTATCAGGTGCCTGACCTCACCGTCAAGCGTTAACATCAATTCAATAACTTTCTGGCATCGCCGCCAGTTTGGAGAAACATCTGACCTTGCCGCCAGTTATACACATCAAGTCTGTAAAAGCATCCGACATCGCCGTCAGCCCTCTACCTCAAGTCGGTAAAATATCTAACATCGCCGTTAGTCCTATGTTAAGTAAAATCAGACATCAAATCCAAAGATACGGTCCTCTGACATCACCGCCAAACCATCTCTAAATAAAAGCGAGTGACAAATCCGAAGATCAAATCCACACATAATATCTGACATCGCTGCCAGGCATCTATTGAGCTGATACACCTTTGACATCGCTGTCAATAACCTGTGGGGTTGATATGCATCTGACATTGCTGTCAATAACCTGCGGGGAATAAAACAACCTGACCTCGCCGTCAGTAATCTTCAGTTAAGAAACAACATGACCTCGCCGTCAATAATCTGCAGTTAAGAAACATCTGACATCGCCGTTAGATGTCAATATTCAATCAGTAAATCACATGACATCGCCGTCAGTCATTCACAAAATTAAAGCGTCTAACATCGCTGCTAGACAACCACAACGTTGATAAACATCTGACATCGCCGCCAGAAAACCAAAACACCTGACATCACCGTCAGATAACCACAACTCTGAGAAACCTCTGACATCGCCGTCAGTAACCATAAAGCTGAGAAACATCTGACATCGCCGCCAGTAAAACATAAACTTGAGAAGGATCTGACATCACCGCCAAGTATCTGTAGGGGATAATAGTTTCTGACATCGCTGTTAGGCAACCACAAGGGATACAACCTGCATCAGATCCGAAGATAAGGGCATATGACATCGCCGTCAGGCCTTCTCTAAATAAAAGCGAACATCAAGATCCACACAAAGCTAAAATCATCCAATGATGACAATCACAAGGAAGCTCCGTTGGGGAAATAACATAAGTCGGGGTCTAGATACCACGCGGGCGAAGATATCAACCATTTGAGAGATACACTTGAAACAAAGAGGTAAGAACCTAGCCTATGTTTCACATGCATATGTTTGAAAATGGTGTAATGCTCCATACGAAATGGAAATGCTACGAGTTTGGGTAGATGCTATACACGCATGCAGATGTAACGGAACCAAACTAGCAAAATAATTGATGAAGATACGGAAACCACCCTACTGGGGAAAGAAAACAAAGCTCCTGGGGAGACAGCTTGCCCATGCCAATAACAATTGGACTTATGCTGAGGAAACGAGCCCTGGCTGGTTTCCTGCAAAGAAAATGCCGGGGTAACAACATTCCTTCAACCTGCTGGGGACTACTCAGCTGGGGACGAATCTACCTTGGCTGTAGATTACTCAGTGGGAAGAAAAAAACCAATCGTGACTCACTGGGGAGTACGTACAAACCTGCATACAACTCTATTAGGGATAGAGATGCAAACTCTACTTACTGGGGAATAGACTCTAGCTGGAGATAAAAATAATTTCATCCATACCTCTTTGCCCCAAGGGTAACGACCCTACAAAAATGAACAAACAGACAGGATATCCTATGCAAACGGAACTATCTCAGTCATCATTCGTGACGTTGTTCAATTAACTCAAAGTTTTAACAATTATTGGCAACGGCCTGCAAGTTTATGTATGTGCAAGTTTATCAAAACATTGGGCATTTTTCACAAACAAAATAGTAAAAGTTAAAGCAAAGCAGACAAGATACTGAATAGTATATGTTTATTGACAGATGGCCTGTAAATAGGCAAAGTTTTTCAACAGATGCAACTCCTAAAAAGAGGAAGATGCGCAAAAAAATATACAGATATGCACAGAAATATACAAAACTGTACAGAAATGTCGGCAATGTGGCACAGACAAACACCATGAGCTGATCCCTCTATGACTCGCCTGACCTCGATGCTTTCCCGATACTTCGTCTTCAGAAGATATTGATTCGGATAAACGGCCCTCAGGTCCTCCCAATCCACTAAGAAATGAAGTTCAAACGCAGACCGCAGTCATTTGCTTTTCAATCCCTAACTTTTGCCTGAATCGCCCTTTCAGGTTTTCAATTCACCAGGATACCCATTTTTGCCAAAGTCGCCTTTTCAAGTTTTTGACTTTGCGGGTTTACATCTTTTCATTTTTATCCCTAATTTTTGCCCGAACCCATTCTTTTCATGGTTCGCCAGGATGCCCCATTTTTGCCTGGATTTTTTTTTTTCCCAGCGGGTCTCTTTAAGCAAAGTATTTTTTAACTGCGTCTACGTTCACAGGGGATGTGAAATCTTCACCATCCATGGTGGATAATAGTAAGGCTCCTCCAGAGAAGACCTTTCCCACGACATATGGACTTTCATAGTTGGGAGTCCATTTGCCCCTGTGATATGATTGTGGTGGGAAAATCTTTTTCAGCACAAGATCGCCCGTCTGAAAGCTTCGAGGGCACACCTTTTTGTCGAAAGCCTTCTTCATCCGGCTGTGATACAACCGACCATATGCAATAGACGCTAGCCTTTTCTCATCCATCAGGCTAAGATGATTCAATCTATTCTTTATCCATTCTGCCTCATCGAGCTTGACGTCGACCAGAACCCTTAAAGAAGGAATCTCGACCTCCAATGGTAGGACAACTTCCATACCATATACCAGCGAAAAAGGAGTTGCCTCAGTTGATGTATGTACCGTAGTACGATAACCGTGTAAAGCAAATGGCAACATCTCATGCCAATCCTTGTAAGTGACAACCATCTTTTGCACTATCTTCTTAATATTCTTGTTGGCTGCTTCAACAACGACATTCATCTTCGGACGATAGGGAGATGAGTTATGATGCTCGATTTTGAAATTCTGGCACAATTCCTTCATCATCTTGTTGTTCAAATTCGAACCATTGTCAGTAATAATTCGTTCAAGCACTCCGTATCTACAGATGATGTCCTTCTTTATAAACCAGGCTACGACTTGCTTTGTAACATTGGCATACGAGGCTGCTTCAACCCATTTGGTAAAGTAATCAATGGTGACCAAAATGAAACGATGACCATTGGACGCGGTCGACTCAATCCTGCCAATCATGTCGATGCCCCACATGGAAAAGGGCCAAGGAGATGCTATGATGCTCAAAGGACACGGCGACACATGAATCTTGTCTGCGTAAATCTGGCATTTATGGCATTTCTTCGCAAATTTGAAACAATCAGACTCCATGGTTAGCCAATAATACCCTGCTCGTAATAGTTTTCGAGACATGGCATGCCCGCCGACATGCGTACCGAATGCACCTTCGTGGATCTCTTCCATAAGTAAGCTAGCTTCCTTTTCGTCCATGCATCTGAGTAACACCAAGTCATAGTTTCTCCTATAAAGCACACCATCCGAGTTTAGATAAAAGTTTCCATCTAATCTCCTCAGAGTCTTCTTATCCTGGGTCGACGCCCCTGGCGGATACTCTTGGTTCTTAAGGAAATTCTGTATGTCGTAAAACCATGGCTTGCCATCAGCAGCTTCCTCAATAGCGAATACGAACGTGGGCCTATCAAGGCGTGAGATGACTATTCTTGGAGCATCATTCCAATAGTTCACCTTATACATCAAAGATAACGTTGCCAGAGCGTCTGCCATCTGATTCTTTGCTCTTGGCACATGCTGGAACTCTACATGATCAAAGAATGGTAGCAGCATTCTTGCATAATCCTTGTAAGGAATCAGATTAGGTTGCCGGGTCTCCCACTCTCCCATGATCTGATTAACCACTAGCATTGAATCGCCATATACATCAAAATCCTTGATTCTCAAATCAATAGCCTCTTCCAAACCCATGATGCACGCTTCGTACTCGGCTTCATTATTAGTACAAAGGAATGTCAACCTGGCAGTGAAGGGGATATGAGTACCATGAGGCGTTGTGATAATTGCCTCAATTCCACTATCATAGGAGTTGACAACGCCGTCGAATATCATCTGCCATTAAGAACCCTTCTTTGGACCTTCGTCAAGTAATGGCTCTTCACAGTCCTTCATCTTGAAGAACATGATGTCTTCGTCAGGAAATTCAAACTTCATCAGTTGATAGTCTTCGATTGGCTGTTCAGCGAGGTACTCTGACAGAACACTTCCCTTGATGGCTTTCTGGGAAACATATTGGATATCGTACTCTGTCAGTACCATCTGCCACCTAGCAATTCTTCTTGAAAGCGCTTGCTTCTTGAAGACATACTTAATCAGATCCATCTTCGAAATCAGCATGGTTGTATGGTTAAGCATATACTGTCTCAAACATTTGGCAGCCCATGCGAGTGCACAACACGTTTTCTCAAGTATTGAGTAACAGGGCTCACAGTCTGTGAACTTTTTACTCAGATAATATATTGCGTACTCTTTTCTTCTAGTCTCATCGTGCTGACTGAGAACACAACCCATGCTGTTCTCAAGAAGCGTTAGATACATTATCAAAGGTCTTCCAGCTACTGGGGGTATTAGTATCGGAGGCTCCTGCAAATATTCTTTTATCTTATCAAATGCTTTTTGACAATTTTCATTCCAGACGACCGCCTTATCTTTCTTTAGCAATTTGAACAATGGTTCACACGTGGCTGTGAGATGAGATATGAACTGAGCAATGTAGTTCAATCTCCCCAAGAAACCACAAACCTCCTTTTTCTATTTTCGGTGCTGGCATATCTTGTATAGCTTTTATTTTGCAGGATCGACCTCGATTCCTTTTTCACTGACAATAAACCCCAATAACTTTCCGGGCCGAACTCCAAAAGTGCACTTATTTGGATTCAACCTCAATCTGAACTTCCTGAGCCTCTCAAATAGCTTCAACAAGTTGACCAGATGCTCTTCCTCCGTTTGTGACTTTGCTATCATATCATCAACATAGACTTCAATTTCATGATGAATCATATCATGAAACAAAGTGACCATAGCCCGCTGGTAGGTTTCCCCTGCGTTTTTCAACCCAAAAGGCATTACCTTGTAACAGAAAGTCCCTCACGGCGTAATGAACGTCGTTTTCTCCATATCTTCCGGTGCCATCTTGATCTGATTATAACCGGAAAAACCATTCATGAATGAAAATACAGAGTATTGAGCAGTATTGTCAACCAATACGTCAATGTGAGGGAGTGGGAAGTCATCCTTTGGGCTCGCCTTATTCAAATCTCTGTAATCTACACACATCCGTACCTTCCCGTCCTTCTTAGGTACAGGCATGATGTTGGTGACCTACAGAGGGTAATTTGTTACAGCTAAAAATCCTGCGTCCAACTGCTTCTGGACTTCTTCTATGATTTTTACAGCCATGTCTGGTCTCGTCCTTCTGAGCTTTTGCTTGACCGGCAGACATTCTTCGTGCAACGGCAAGCGATGAACCACTATATCAGTGTCAAGCCCGAGCATGTCTTCGTACGACCAAGCAAATATGTCACTATACTCTCGAAGCATCTCAATCAGTCTTTGCTTGATGTCATTCTGCAGCACAACCCCTATTCGAACGTTTCTGACAACTTCTTCAGAACCCAGATTAATAACCTCGATTTCCTTCTGATGAGGCAGAATAATATTTTCTTCTTGTTTCAAGAGTCTAGCTAGTTCTTCTGGAAAGTCTTCATCTTCATCAATCTCTTCTTCAGCTTGATATATCGGGTGATCAAAGTCGAAGTGAGTCATAGGAGGTTCTGAATCAGTGTCATATGCAATGGGAATCCTGCAATAAAAATGGTTAAACGCTTCAAATGATATACAAACAAGCACAAACCACATTGCCATTTTACTGTGAAAGACAAAATAAGAAAGACAAGGATCACAAAATTTGAATGATAAAAACGCCCTTTGATTAATTGATAAAGCAATATTCAAGCATAAATAATAAGGCCCTGAAACAAAATACCGCTATGCTCCGAGTAGAACATAGGGTAGTACAATAATCGGGAAAACAAAGAATTATTGTTCTGTTGTCACTTGAATGAATTCTTCAATAGACCAATTGCGCAGACTCTATCCTGGAGTTCAAGGCTTGATCCAAGCGTCCATGTCGCAATCATTATCTCCCTCTTCGTCTGAAACCGTGTTGATCCTTTCGAAGATAACTCCTCCTTTAGTGAACTGCACAAGTCCCTTATAGCGCGGCACGCTCTGCGAGGATGAAGAAGAAGAAGATGACGGGCGGTACCCCAAACCAAACTGATCCTGTTTGTTAGGAATCTCCAATACCTAGCCCCAACCTTGCGCTACCCCAGCCTGCACTGCTGCTTGGGCCTCCTTAAAAGAAGACATGGTAACCTCTGGCGCCTTGTTCACAACAGGAGATTTATTTTTAATCTGGACTGTTTCAAAAGCCTAACAAAGAGTTTCGTGGATTTCTCCATCCACCTCGACATATTTGAAGGATGATAAGTGACTGATCATTATGTCCTCTTCTCTGCACACTATAACAACACTACCGACAACCATATACATTAGCTTCTGATGCAACATGGAGGTTACAGCTCCTGCTGAATGAATCCATGGACGGCCTAATAAACAGCTATAGGCAGGTTGGATGTCCATAATGTAGAACGCTGCATCAAATACTTCAGATCCCACCTGAATAGGCAGTGTCACCTCTCCGAACACAGACCTTCTAGTACCGTCGAAAGCACGTATTACCCAATCACTTGGCGTTCAGATCAGATCTTGCATGTCCAACTTCATTAGGGCTTTCTTCGGAAGTACATTTAAAGACGAACCTGTATCAATGAGTACATGAGACATAACAGCCCCTCGGCATTCTATTGATATGTGCAACGCACAGTTATGGTTCCCGCCCCTTGACGTTAAATCCAAGTCCGTAAAACTCAATCCATTCCCTGCGTTTACGTGTGCAACAACCCCTTCAAGTTGATTAACCAAAATCTATTGCGGCATGTAAGCAGTATTCAGTATTCTCAACAACGTGTTCCGATGCGCCTCTGAACATAGTAACAAAGACAGGATTGATATTTTAGAAGGAGTTTGCTGCAAATGATCGACTATCTTGTAGTCACTCTTTCGTATCAGCCTCATAAACTCTTCTACATCCTTTAATAAAGATTCCTTTTCCCCAGTCTGAGAAGTTTCCTCTACCACGACTTTACTTTTTCCTTTGTCAACCTTATCAACAACCACTTCAGATGACGAAAAGACTCGGCCACTGCGGGTAATTCCTCCGGCTCCCACAAGAATATCCACTGAATCCACAGGGGGACCATTCAAATCTAGTTTTTGTCTGTTGCAATACACTTCAGCTCCGTAGTTCCACGGAATAGCCTTGGTGCTTTCAAACGGTACGTGACTTGCTTTAGTTATGATTATTGTTGGTGGTATTGGAGCAAAAATGGTAACTGTTTTGTACGGAATGGAAATCGTTGCAATCTCATCCCTTTCCTCAGCTACCAACTCTTCAGACTTACTCTCAACATCCCGATCAAACTGCAAGACCCCACTATCCATCATATCTTGAATATAGCCCTTCAAATGCACACATCCCTCAGGATCATTCAGACATTCAGCACAATCTTCAGCACAACCTGGGAAAACACCCCCTTCAACAGTTTAGCCTTCACAAAGCTCAATGGTGTCTTCAGCCCACTATTAGACATTAAGCACAATCTGGAAAAACACCCCCTTCAACAGTTTAGCCTTCACAAAGCTCAATGGTGTCTTCAGCGCACTAACATCTGTTACAAAATCTAAACCATCATCCTCGATGATTTCATTAACTCCGGCTTGCCCATGATTTGGCATAGGATTTTGTATGACGTTGGGAACGTCATTGGAGAAGTTAATTGCCTTGCTGTCAATCATGTCCTGCACTTTATGTTTAAAGGCCTTACAATTATCGATACTGTGCCCCGGGGCACCTGAATGAAACTCGCAGCGAGCGTTCGCATCATACCCGGGTGGAGGTGACCCAGTCAAGGGAGCCATAGTCCTCTTTTGAACCAACTGCAATTGCAACAAAGCTTGCAATAACTGGGAATACGGCATGGGAGGAGCGTCAAAATGTCTATTCACTGCCGCCTGGCCTCAGTCCTGATATCTTCTATAACCCTACTGCGGTGGTTGTTGTTGTTGTTGACGTTGTTGTTGTTGTGGTTGCTGCTGAACTGCGAGAATTGTAATACTAGCAACCTGCTGTTGCTGACGATTCTGACCTCTACCTCTCCCATGAGAATTGGACACTGAATTAGCATCTCCTTCTCGTTTTTTGTTACCGAATACCTTCCTACCCCCTCCTCCAGCTGAGGGCATTTCACCAGCACTAATCTTCCCTAACTTGATACCATTTTCCACCCTCTCTCCGGTGATGATTAAGTCAGAGAAACTACCCGACATGCTGCTAATGAGCTTCTCGTAATAAACACCAAGAAAAGTGGCGATGAACATATCAATGAGCTCACGTTCCACCATGGGCGGATGCACCCTGGCTGCTACCTCCCGCCACCTTTGGGCATATTCCTTGAAACACTCATTGTTCCTTTTTGAAAGATTCTGAAGCTGGACCCTGTTAGGAATAAGGTCGCTGTTATATTGGTAATGTTTCATAAAGGCCTCAGCCAATTCCCTCCAACTGCGGACATTCACAGGTTCCAGACTCATGTACCACTCCAACGAAGGACCAGACAAACTGTCCTGAAAGAAATGTATGAGCAATTTCTCGTCGTTCGAGTAGGCAGACATTTTACGGTAGTAGGATCTCATATGAACTCTTGGGCAGGTGGTACCCTTATATTTGTCAAAGTCTGGGACTTTGAACTTCAGTGGCACTCTCATATTCGGGATCATTCCCAGATTAGCCATATCAAGGCCCATGGAATTTTGACTTTCAAGAGACTTCATTTTTTCTTCAATCATCTTGGTCCTTTTATCAGCTTTAGAGGGCAACTCAGCAACCACAACCCTCGGTGAGAACACATCATCTTGTCTGTCTTTATTCCAGAGTTGATCTATATTACCATGTATAGCACAAGTGGTATCAGGACCATAACCATTCCCATTAACATTACCATTTCTAGCATTACCAAAACCAGTGTTGTCGAAACCAACAGCATTACCAGAACCAGTAGCATTACCATTCCCTCCAGCAGTAGGGATAACCAAAGTAGGCATAGAGTTATCAGCTCGAGGAGTCTCAACATGTGGAGGGTTGGAAGCATTCCCACCATGCAACACACTGCTTCTATCCACACGTGCAATTAAGGGCTGCACCAAAGTACGGAGTTGCTCTTGTCCGTTAGCCACTCCCTGCATTACCTCCCTAAACTGGGCCATCCAGTCCCTCATTTCCTGCATCTCTGCTTACATTTGCTCCATCACTCTTCTCCGATTCCCCCTGGTAGCGTACCAGTGAGTTATTTGATCGGCAATCCTGAAACACACTAACGGACCACAGGAAATAAGATTAATAGTTCCGATGCACCTGCAATGCAAAAATGCAAAATGCAAACATGTATGTATGCAACAGGGAAATTTCCCCCTCGATTCTAGTTTCCGGGAGAAACATACAACAATGGAGAACCCTACAGACAAGCATATAACGGAAACTCCTCTTATATAATCATAGGCCAACATGCACTATACAAGCAACAACAACTGAGTACAATAGAAAGGACCTCAACCAACGAGCTTGATGATGGTCGGTACAACAAGCAAAAAGCAACAAAGCTACAAAGAAAAACAAGATAGTCAAGTTGGATGACGAGATCGGAAGTCCTCTAGCAACTCCTATGTCTCAGGATGATCTGGTCTAGCAAGTAGTCCCTGAATAAGTAGCTTTCGCTGGCTAATAGTGTGCTGTAGACCCTCAGCATAGTCTTCAAAGGCCCCTTCCCCAAAGTATTCCTCAAGCCTGCACCTTTTGGAATCAGCTCTCAACCTGCAATCCTTCAAGTTTGCAATAGCTTCGTTCAGTCTGTACTCACTGTCCCGTCTGAGTGACGCCTCTTCTGAAATCTTCTCGTCTTTTGCTCTGAGCTGAGTCTTCAACTTGTTGATCTGCAACTTCAACTTATCCTCGCGCTCTTTGTTGTTGGTGAGCGTAGCATTCCATTGGTTGTTAAACTTATAAATCTCTAAGTAAGCTCTATCCAAATCTTCCTTCTTGGAAGCAAGAACACTACTAACAGCTTTGAAATCCAAGCCCAAACGCTCCCGAGAACTGGTCTCCTTGGTTAAATCTGTACCCAATTTATTCACAAGCTCAGTTTGTTTCTTGAAAGAATGAACAACCTCAATCTTCTCACTTCGAAGCTGAATAATTTCTTTCTCCAACTCCTCATTAGCTTTTCTCAGCTCTTCCTTCTCAAACCATAACTGATTGTACTTCTGAATGTCCACGGTGGTAGGCTCCTCAATCATGAGAGGATACAAAGGCTCCACAGAAGGAAACGACATCAAAAACTTTGCAGCTCTCTCACGAATCCAAGTCAGGTAAGGATCATAGGCTCGGCTATTACTCTTTCCCAACAATGCTTTTCCTCTCCTGTGAATATTGTTCCAAGCATGCTCAAGTCTGGCTAAGGTGTCACCCTCCAACAATCTGGTGAGATACAGAGATTCCTGTATTTCCTCTTCCTTAGGAGGATCCCTCAGCGCGTATCCAAACTGCCTAACCAACAAAGATGGGTTATAATTGATGCATCCTTTCCTTCTGACCAAAGGGACGTTAGGAAATCCACTACAACTATAAACGATATCTGTACCAAGCATATCCCTGTCAAACCAAGTAATGTTCTCCGCAGATAGACCCATCAACCTCTCCAACCACTATAAAGTACCAGCAATAGCAACAAACGGACCTGTCTTGGGCATATGACTAGCAAACCACCTGTACAATAAAGGAACACAGTGAGCTACATTCTTTCCCCTTCGGTTCTCATTCTTGTGATGAACAGAATGATAGATGTCGCCTAATAGAGTAGGTACCGAATTCCCAGAAGAAAATATGTGGAAAGATCTGCATCTACAAAATCTGGAAGGTTAGGGAACAACATAATACCATAGATATAGAGAGCTAGAATGATGCTAAACACAATCCAACACCCCTCTTTGGCGAACTGCTGAGCCTTCTCAACCAGAAAAGGAAAAAGAAAACTAGATATCCCACTCCTCTTGACATACTTCCCCTCCAACTCGGATACATCCAAACGCAGTGCAGTAGCAAGCTTAGCCAGATCAGGCTCAACATCAATATGATAGAATGACATTTGGTCTAAGACAGGAACACCTAGCATCTCAGAATACTCCTCTAGGGTGGGCGCCAGAATATAATCCAGAAAAACAAAGAACCTCAGCTGCAGGTCATAGAACTGCAAAAGAGTGTAAATACCACTGATCTCATATGCTGAAGGCTTACAGACACATCTCAACAATCTCCCATAGCATTGCCTGAAGTCTTCCATCACTTTGCCATCAACCATGGCAATCAAACTCCGCAAAGAAATAACATCTGGAGTAGGGAACCTGTAGGCTATTGTCCTCTTCAAGGGCTCCATGTCAGAAATAATAACAAGATCACTAGAATCGCGGAGGGAATATGCACCTGCAACATAAATACATGTTAATGAAATGCAAATGAAAATGCAAATGCAAATGCACACAAGGGATCAAGATTGATGTGCTGTTGATCGAGAATAACCAGCGCTCCACTTTAGCAAGAACATAACACTGACATTAGGACCCCTTGTATCAAGAACACAGATGCACACTGTAAAGAAAACCAGGTAGTCTGAAAGTCAAGGTTTCTTGCATAACCCAATCCCTCTAACAGGTATGGACCTATCCACTGATAAGGTTTGGTATCCTATGCGTTCATCAGTGTCACAAACTTTCGAGAAATGATGATACGTTCACCATTTATGGTTTGGCATCATCATCTCCTGAAGAGGCCTTACTTAGCTGAATCACAGATGATCGGTCCCCAGAGTCGACAACCCTCAGATCCTAAGGACTGGAGAGGAAATCATCAAAGAGAATCTCGTCTGAGCGCAAATTTCATGGGGAAATGTGCCTGCTAAGCAAGTAGGTCCCCCACTAATCTCCAATACTAATGCTAGGTTTGTACTCAAGCCCGGGTCTGACTTATCTCTCAATGAAACATTCCCTCCCCACAACACAGCAATAATGATACAATGTGGAAAGTAAAATGCGAAAGTAAATAAAGTACATATATACAACACCCAAAAAGACAAATAAACAAGTGCTAGGATTGACTCGCATAGGGGATATGTCTGTCCCCAGCAGAGTCGCCAGCTGTCGCTACTGCGAAAAAAGGTGCCGGCAATGACAGAAGAGTCGCCACTATTTGTTATTTATCCCAAAAGAGGGAAAGGAAACGAGAAGAGAAAACCTGATAAAAACGGGATAAGATTGGTCATCGCAACCAAATCTCGGGTTCGGGAGTCGGTTACGCAAGGGGAAGATATTAGCACCCCTCACGTTCGTCGTACTCGACGAGATCCACGCTTGGTTGTCTATCTAGAAAGGGTGATTGAAACTATCTAGCTAAAGGTTTGGGACAAAAGAAAAGAGACTTGGCAGAGCATCGCCACTCTGTGCCTACATACTCCCTCGTGCAATGGGAAAGTCAGAGCCAACATAGTTCGGCTAACTACGGGTGAAGGGGGGAAGGTTGCTCGCCGAGACATCGCCATCTCGTGCCTACGTACTCTCAACATGTATGATAGATCAAAGCAAACATAGTTCTAGCAAATAGGAACACAAGTTCGTTCAACTGTTTTTACCCGAGTAGGGTTAACAATCAGTTCCAACAGTTAGGTGTATGCAGCTCGACCCTTAGAGACTTAGGCATTAGCTGTTTGCGGTAGAACTAAGAGTTAACGAAACTCTTTTTCATGAAAATGTATTCCATTATTAAAGGTCCCAAAGGACAAAAGAATTTTGATGATACATTTTTGTGTTTTTTAGAGAAGAAGTGTTTTGAGTTTGATTTGTAACTCATGTTGCACTAGAGACTATGACTTAGGAGCGAATGCGTCGCATATCACCCTAAGGGTGTACACTAAACACTCTAGGCAATTGAGAGGAATCCACTCAATCACCATTTCCCAAGTAGCTTAAGGCTCGTATCGTACAACATTCATTAGCCTTTATTATGTGTTTTGAATATGTTTGAAGATGAGGAGAGAAAGGGCACACTAAATGGAGACTAACTCAAACCTAATAGTTGTCATGCAAAGTGGACTTAGAGTTGGGATACAAAAGGGAACTACCTAATGTTATCATGCATGGTTTAGCACCTAATGTCTATCATAATCCTCTCTTGAACAAGAGAGACTAGAGATTCTAAGGGAAGAAAGACAAAAGAAAAAGAAAAAGAAAGGAACATGAAAATGCAATTATGCAAACAGAGAATGCACAAATAGGATGAAAGTGAGGGGAGGAAAATAGTGTGGGGCAGTAGTCTCCACAAGCCCATCTCAACCTCAAGCATGCATATGATAAATGCAAAGAAGAAAGTAAGAGAAATTCACATAAATGAAATCACACAACTGCAACAAAAGTAGAATGAAGTGGCCTAAACCATTCAAACATCAACCACCAAACCACAAAGCAAACAACATGAAAAGAGAAAAGGAAAGAACCCCAACTCAAAGAGGAGTTAGAACATGAAAAGAAAATAGAAAGGTATCCCCAAATATCATTCAACCAAAGCATCATCATGATTTATGCAAAATATGCAACAAAAGGTCCTAAAAGGTTCATCCTTTAAGACATGCTTCAAGTACCTCCTAAGGAGGGACTAAGCTATCTCAAATGTGATCCTTAAGTCATGGGATAGAAGCGGGGATGAGAGGAGAGTGCACAAAAGCAAAAGGATTCACACCAAAATAAAATTCAAGCACATACACAAAAGAGTGCAAAATAAATCACATATGAAAACCCTAATTGAAAGCTCTAAAGGATGCACAAACTTGAACAAGTAAAACACAATATTATGACCTAAAATTTAGCAAGCAGCAACCTTAACATGCTAGCAACATGAATCCAAAAGGATTGAAGGTTCAAAGGATCCATAAATGTCATCTCCAAAGCAAACTAGGTTAATGTGTATGTATGAACCTCCCTTAGGGGTAACTTGACATGCAAGTTACCTCAAAATTAGGAAAAAGATTCAAAAATAAACAAAAAAATGCAAGAAGCACATTAAAGTATTGGCAACTAGAGGCCAAGAAATTACAACCAATGTCACTTTATAACATCACCAAAGAAATTGATTCACAAGGGTGCACCATTGTAAATGAGGGTTATCAAGGGTCAAATAAATCAAGGTCAAAGTCAAACCAAAAGTCAATGAAACAGGGGAAAAATGGTCCTCAAAAATCACTCAACTCATTGTCAACATGAGGATTGATTTTCAGTCATTGGATCAAAAAGAAGAATTAAAAACAAATCAAGAACAAGAACATGTCAAGAAATATTTCAATTAAAACACTTCCAATGGATAAATTCATTTTAAATTGAAAAATAATCCAAAAAAATAAAATAAAAGTTTCTAAAATCAGAAGACATCCCAAAATGCCTAGAAAATATTTTTGTGAAATTTTATCAACATTGGAAATATTTTATTTGGAATTAAATCTAAACAGATCCAAAAAGAAAAAGAAAATAAAATAAAATAAATGCACGGTGTGAATAGAAACAGAAATAGGCAAGATTAATTGGGCTGCGCAAGGGGGGTACAAAAAGCAAATCCAGCCCATCAGAACTCACTAAACGAAACACATCATTTCATTTAGCTGACTGGGAAGTTAGCCATCCACGCGTGCAGTCAGACACAATCTGAGCCGTTCATCTCTCCAGTTAATAATTCAAACAATCCCAGTAAGCGAGCAACATAATCAAAACAGAGAAAAACACAGATGCCGGAACCACTGTTCTGGTCATCTTCTCCGACCAAACTCCGGTGGACCATATCCAAAAATCCACCAAATCATGTAAAATTTGAGTCTAAACCCATCCTCGTGTTATGTAGAATACAAATCCAAGCTTAGTTTTCAATAATCACGCAAGAATAATCCAAATCGAAGGAAACAAAAAACAAGCTCAAATCTGAAAACACACCAAACATGAACAACTATGATCCAGAAATTGCCTATACACATAGGAATTAAGCACAAACCAACAATGGCGCAATATAGATGCATAATGAGAGAGAAATTTGGATCTAGAGTTTACCTAACGGAGGCTCTCCGTTGGAGCTTCACAGTTGCTTAAACTTGATGAGAATGATCCAGAAACACTCCAATTCACTTGAGGAAGAAGAATGATGCTTCGGTTCTGCTTGAAATGGCTCAAGTCAAGATTCACGATTTTGAATTTCCACTTGCTTGCTCCAACTATGCTCTGCCCAACTCTTCATGAAAGTGCCTCTCAAATGATTCAGAAATGTTTTGCACCTTATATATAATGGATTGGGAAAGGTTTTGAGGCCCAATTGTAGCTGAATTGTGTGAATTGCAAAATTGCCCAATTTGAATTTTGGAGCTTCATGCACACGTTAAAACTCTCTCCAATTGCCTTGTTTTTCACTCAAATTCACTGTTGGGATTTCACTTTGATCATGTGGATAAGATTCATCCCTTGATTTGATCAAATGGTTGATATTGGATTATGAAATTTGCACTTGAAATAGCCATTGAAATACACATGAAAGCAACACCAAAACTTAAATCCAATTTGTGCATCTTGTTTTTCATATTCTTGTGATTCAAAATATGTATAAACATGCCTTGTAATAGTTCAAAATCAAATTAATTGAATTTTCCCCTTTTAAAGTTTTTTCATGAAAATTCTCTCACCAATTCTCAAACCCTATCCAAATCCAGGACAATTGAGGGTTCTAAAATGAAATTGGGCCTATTTGGAGTAAGTTTCATGTTGGGAAATTTTGCATTTGAAGTGTACAAAGTCATGAAATGGACCTATAATGAAAATGACCTGTAATCTTACTTTCCCAAAATACCCCTGCCTTGCAAGCTTCATAACTTGAGCTCTACAAATCAGATAAAGGACTTCTAATACGTTTTAGAAAGCTAAGATCATGAGGAACAACTTTCATGTTTGGGTCAAAGTGAGATGAAACATGATTCTAGGTCAAAAATGGCTTAGAAGTTGGTTGACTTTTGTTGACTGAAATCACATTCATCTAAGGACCTGTAACTTGTCAGCATCATAACTTGAGTTCTAGAAATCCAATGGATGATTTCTAGTACTCAAAAGAAAGCTAGAAACATGCTATACAATTTTCATGTTTTCATCAAAGTGAGATTCCACTTACATCTTAAGATATGTGGTCTTGAAGTTAGGCACTAAATAGGGGATTTTACACTAAGAACCCTAATTTAGTAACTTCTTACACTCTTGATTCTTCTTGAATGGATCTTGGAATAAAATCTTAAATGCCTCAACAAAACATTCTATGATCAGCATGACTTAGGGCCGAGTCTTAATCTCCTTCAAAAACACAGTTGACTTAGGATTGACCAGATGGAAACCCTAGATGCACTACTCTTGACTGTGGCTTCTTACACATGATACAATGACTTGAATAAGCTCGACCATGGCCCTTAAAGCACTCAATGAGCTTCCTCAACATCCCATATCCATAATCATGAATTCACAAACCTCTGATAATCCCAATTGGTCTCCAAGCTAGGAGATAAATCACATATATCCATCAACTCTTTCAGAGAGCATTGACCACTTCTTAGTGACTTGATGAGAACTCATGCTTGAGTAAAACTCCTTGCTTAGGCTCAGAACTCTTGGTAACTTCTCTTGTTATGCACACCTCTCCTGATCCCCTGCTAAATAAATAATGCTATGCAATGCAAATGCTAGAAGAAAAAAATGAAATGAAACATAAACCAAGCTAAGAAAAGGTTAGGCAAATTTTGGGGTACAATAGGTGACAATCACTTGTTTTTCGTCTTTGGTGCCTGGAGTCACACAACTTGTTCCTCGTTATTTTTTCGATTTCCCTACTTTTTCCTGGACTGACTCTTTGGAGTATATTTTCTCTTGAAGTCCAGCGGGATGCCCTAATTTTTGCCTAAGCCACTTGTTTTCAAGTCATCGACTTAGCGGGCTTTTTATTTTTTTTTCTTTTCTTTTGATTGATTTTTTTCGGGGACAAATCGTGTGACACCAGCTTGTCTGACTTGTTGAAGGGATCGTAACCGTCTCACTCCTTGGTTGGCAAGGGACAAAAACTGTGGTTTTTTAGGTACGACCTCTACGGGTGTGATTGATCCTTGAACGGGAACACTCCTTCTGCAATTTGGATGTTCGGCTGAATTAACTGACACCTACCCTTCCCCAAGTTAAAATTGAGGGTTTTTCGCTTTCAGAAAGAAACTCCTACTACTAGGCTCAAAGGGGTTGACAAGGGATTCTCATCCTTATATCTCAGGTGTTTAAAAATTGAAACAATGCCTGTACATCATCAGCAGAGGTTATTTTCAAAAGCACACATTCGGAAGCTTGCGTCTTTAAACTTCGTCATCCTCCCTCGGATTCCGCTTAAACAAGCGTTTGACAATAATAAAAGCATTGAGTGAACACGAATGGATTTAATCAAAACAATCATATTTAATTCATTATCATTATCAATTTGAAATAAACAAGTTCTATAGATGAGATTCGCAAATAAGTTCAAACTTAAGCAGAAAAGAAACTACAAATGCAAAGAAATGACATGATAAAAAAATTGCCAGCTTCGGGGAACTGGGTTTTTCAATTTTGATTGGCTGCTGAACCAACCATCTTCAAAATTGCTCGTCGAAATCAGTCTGATACCCTTATGAACCCCTGCCCTTGGTGAATCCCTCCATAACATGAGCTGCTGAATCCGCATTACTGGATGAAGGAGGATTGTTGATCTGGATTCCCTGAGGCATGACAGAGAACACGTCAGAGTCAAGCATAGTCTGAACCTTGCTCTTAAGTGTCTTACAGTCTTCGGTCGAGTTCCCCTGTGCCCCAACATGGTACTCACAGCGGGCGTTAACATCATAACTTGGCAGATATGGAGGAATCTTAGGATTAATCTTATTCGGCATTATCAACCCACCTCTGATCAAATCAGGCAACATCTGATTGTATGACATTGGCAACTGAGTGAAATGCCTCTCTGGCTTTCTTGGTCTTCGTCGGGCATGCTGACGCGGCTGATGACAATATGTTTGTTGGCTCTGAAGGGGAACATGTAACACCCCCTTCTATACCCCAAATAAATGCATATAAAACATTTAAGCATATACAAATTCATCAGAGTAAAAGTTTTAGAATAAGGTATAAAAGAAGAATGTCACAACTTCACCAATAAAACACTTTAACATTTTGCTCCATAAAATATGTAACATTTTCAAAAGTAAGCGGAAGATCAAAACATTTAAGCAGTTCCAAAATGTTAATTCAAATGCACATAAGTCATCCAGATTAATACATCATATCAGTTAGATTACAAAAGCACATCAGCTGATACATCGCAATGTATCACAAAAGAATGACTATACTAGTCTAACTACCCGGTGTTACATATCAGAGCAGCAGACTCAAAAGAATGAAGACTAATCTTCACAAAAGGACTCCAGCATCCTAATCTGCAATGCCTCGTAGAGCATTATAAAACAGCAGAAGGGTAAGAAATATAACCATAATAATCAAGGCATAAGATTACGTATATATAGGTATCATATAACACATACTCACATTTCTCACCATACTTCATTCTCATAATCATAAATCATATTTTGTTCACATATATCAACATTATGAGCATTCACAAGCACATCCCTTCATGCTTAATTTCACAATCATTCACAAGCACATTTGTACAACAACAATATTATGCAATGTGACTCAACATATCCAATGCAACTCATGCAATGCGGTACCGACATTAAACCGGGTCCACCCTTCTAGACCGATAACTTGTTATCATTTTTTTCGGTTTTTACTTTAAACCGGGTCCACCCTTCTAGACCGATAACAACCAAGCCCGTCCCCTAGGCTTCAAACCCACCCTTCTAGGCTTGGGACAAGCCACTAGTTTCCAAGAAACTAACAGACATTGCCTCTTGACTGAATGATGCATGTACAATCAACCAATCACAATAAATGCACTTAAGACCGTTCCCGCGTCTTAATCCCATGCATTCGAATAATTCACCCCTTCGAGAATTTCATCATGATTGCACATACAACATATATCAAACATTTATCAATGTATTCAGTTCACACATCATCATATTCAACAACAATGCACACATATCACATATGTTCCCATGCATTCATACAACAATCGCATACATATATGCACTCATAATTCATTAGATGATACACATACATTCCTCATTGTATCCCATGTATCTCTAATTATCACAACAATCAAGGTATTCACATCGCAATACCAATCATACAATTATAAGTTATGCACACATATTCAAAATGTTCTCATGCATACTCATTACATAATTGTACACAACAATCAAACATTCACGACTCATCAATTAATACACACATAATCATCATTATGTTCTCATGTATTTTAACCGATTATAATTAATCATTCATATCACAACTCTAGGATTCACGCCCGAAGGCTACCCCCAACACATGTTACCATAATAGATCACATACTCATTCATAACATAGAAGTATAACATATGCGAATCAACTAAACAATCACCATTTGGATAACACAGCAAAGAAAATATACTGCCACATTCGCCTTCATTCGCCTGGTGAACCCTCGCAGCGAACCTTCGCCTGGCCTTCGCCTGGCGAACTCTCTCAGCGAACAATCGCTAGGCTTCGCCTGGCGAGACTTCCCAGCGAGCCCAAGTCAGTAGCTACTGACTTCATTCGCCAGCACCTTCGCTGGGCGAACCTTCGCTACTCAACTTTGCCTGGCGAACCCACCAGCGAAGTCCACTGGGACTTAAATATAATTACTCGCCAACATTCGCTAGGCTTCGCCTGGCGAAGCTTCGCCTTCGCTCGCCTGGCGAGAGCCAGCGAACCTGCGCAGAACAGAACCCTATTCTGTTCCTCCTTCACCAATCCATCATTAACCCTCTCTTACACATCCAAATCAGTATAAACAACATCAATACATGTTACCCGACTATTCTACGACATTATTACTCATTTTCAACCGATTAAATCATCAATCTACCGATTATCCAACATTTTGCCCTAAATGGAAAGTGATGGAAACTCTACCAAAACCCCAACCCAACATACGTAACATCATACAATGATCAAATAGAAACATTTCTCACCCTTACCTCGATTAATCGGAGCTTTGATGTTGGTTCTTGATGATTTCCACTTTTCCTCTTCTTCTCCTCTCTTTCTCTCCTTTCTTCTTCTTTCCTCTTTCTTTCCAAATGTTTTCTATTTTTTCTTTTCTTTTCTTTCTCTCTTATATAATTCCTTTATTTTCCTTCCTTCCAATTTCCTTCTCAATTCTCTATTAATCCCAATTAATAAAAATTAATTTTCCAACATTAATAAAATCCCACTAAATCAATTAATTACTATAGTTAATTATTTATTGAAATTTTGGGCTGTTACAACTCTCCCCCACTTTAGGAATTTTCGTCCTCGAAAATGTTACCTGATTCAAACAGTTCTGGATAAGACTCTTTCATCCGACTCTCAAGCTCCCAAGTAACATCTCCACCAGCCGGTCCTCCCCAAGCGACCTTCACTAAAGCAATCTCTTTACCTCGAAGCTGCTTCAATTTCCGATCCTCTATCCGCATAGGTGATGTCTCAACAGTCAGGTTATCTCTCACCTGCACATCATCTATTTGGACTACATGAGACGGATCCGCAATGTATTTCCTCAACTGAGATACATGGAATACGTCATGAAGATTAGCAAGCGACGGTGGTAAAGCCACACGATAGGCCACTTCTCCTATCTTCTGCAAAATCTGATAAGGACCAATGAAACGCGGCGACAACTTGCGCGACTTCAGTGCCCTACCAACACCCGTCATCGGAGTGACTCGAAGAAACACATGATCTCCCTCTTGAAATTCAAGTGCCTTCCTCCTCTTGTCATAATAACTCTTCTGACGACTCTGAGTAATTCTCATCTTCTCTTGAATCATCTTGATCTTATCAGTAGTCTGTTGAACTAACTCGGGTCCAACAACCGAACTCTCTCCGGACTCGAACCAACACAATGGTGTCCTACACCGCCTACCATACAACGCCTCAAATGGTGCCATACCAATACTCGAATGGAAACTGTTGTTGTAGGTAAACTCAATCAAAGGCAAGTAGCTATCCCAAGCTCCTCCTTTTTCCAATACACAAGCTCTCAAAAGATCTTCAAGCGACTGAATTGTCCTCTCCGTCTGACCATCAGTCTGAGGATGATACGCTGAACTCAAACGCAACTTAGTACCCAAAACACTCTGCAGGCTCTCCCAAAATCTCGAAGTAAACCTCGGATCCCTATCCGAAACAATACTCGACGGAATACCATGCAGACACACAATCCTCTCAATATACAACTTAGCCAACTTCTCCAAAGGGTAATCCATACGCATAGGAATAAAGTGAGCAGATTTTGTCAACCTGTCCACGATAACCCAAATAGCCTCAAAATTACTCGGCATCCTCGGCAAACCAGATACGAAATCCATGGAGATACTATCCCATTTCCACTCAGGAATAAACAACGGCTTCATCGAACCCGATGGCTTCTGATGCTCAATCTTCGACTTCTGGCAAGTCAAACAAGAATACACAAATTCCGCAATATCCTTCTTCATACTAGGCCACCAAAATACTTTCTTCAAATCCTGATACATCTTAGTAGCACCCGGATGAATACTCAATCCGCTACGATGTCCTTCCTCAAGGATACTCTTTTTCAGCTCAACAACATTTGGAACACAAACTCGATCCCGACATCTCATAATCCCATTCTCATCAATCCGAAAATCACCACCTTGGCCTTGGTTGATTAAAGTCAACCGATCAACTAAGCTCAAATCCGATTTCTGTCCTTCTCGAATTTCATCCAAAATACCACTTGTAAGCTTTAACATACCCAACTTAAATCCAAAAGAAGTTCTCTCACATACCAAACTCAAATCCCGAAATTGCTCAATCAATTCTAACTCTTTCACCATCAACGCCGACATATGCAATGATTTCCGACTCAATGCATCCGCTACTACATTCGCTTTACCCGGATGGTAATTCAAGCCAAAATCAAAATCCTTCAAAAGTTCAAGCCATCTTCTTTGTCTTGCATTCAATTCCTTTTGATCAAAAAGATATCTCAAACTCTTGTGGTCACTAAACACTTCAAATCTTGCGCCAAATAAATAATGCCTCCAAAGTTTCAACACGAACACAACGGCGGCCAACTCTAAGTCATGCGTCGGATAATTCTTCTCATGCACTTTGAGTTGCCTCGAAGCATAAGCTACAACTTGGTTATTCTGCATCAACACACCTCCTAAACCCATCAAAGAAGCATCACAATACACAACGAATGGTTCTTCCGGATTTGGCAAAATCAAAACAGGAGCTGTCGTCAACCTTCGCTTGAGTTCTTGAAAACTCGCTTCACACTTGGCGTCCCAAACAAAGGCTTGACCTTTCGTAGTCAACTGTGTCAATGGCAACGATAACTTAGCAAATCCTTCAATAAACTTCCGATAATAACCGGCTAAACCAAGAAAACTTCTGATCTCAAAAACTGACTTCGGAGTCTCCCATTGCGACACCGCTTCAACCTTCGACGGATCAACCGCAACACCACTACTAGAAATCACATGACCAAGGAAACTAAATTCCTTCAACCAAAATTCACACTTAGAAAGCTTCACGAACAACTGCTTCTCTCTCAGCACAAATAACACAATCTTCAGATGCTCGGCATGCTCTCCTTCGCTCTTCGAATAAACCAAGATGTCGTCGATAAACACCACCACAAACTTATCCAAATAAGGATGGAAAATCCTATTCATGTACTCCATAAATACACCTGGTGCATTAGTCACACCAAATGGCATCACAGAATACTCATAGTGTCCATACCTCGTCTGAAAGGCCGTCTTCTGAATATCCTCAGCTTTCACACGGATCTGATGATACCCAGATCTCAAATCAATCTTGCTGAACACGCTTGCACCAACCAACTGATCCATCAGATCATCAATCCTTGGAAGTGGATACTTATTCTTAATAGTCACCTTGTTCAACTGTCTGTAATCCACACAGAGCCTCATAGAACCCTCTTTCTTCTTAACCAATAACACCGGTGCACCCCACGGTGACACACTCGGACGAATAAACTTCTTTTCAAGCAAATCCTCAAGTTGACTCTTTAACTCTTTTAACTCCGAGGCCGACATATGATATGGAGCCATCGATATCGGACTAGTTCCAGGAATCAAATCTATCGAAAACTCCACTTCTCGCTCCGGCGGTAAATCCTTTATCTCATCAGGGAATACTTCCGGAAAATCTCTAACAATGGGCAAACCATCAATCTCTTCACTCTCACCAGTCCTCAAAGTTGCCATAAACAATTCCCTTTCAACATCCGAGTCGGGAAAAATAACCGTTTTGTCAAAACAGTTAATATACACACGATTGAATTTTAACCAATTCATTCCAAGAATGACATCCAGTTGATCTAAATGAAGACACACTAAATCAATCCCAAAATCTCTCCCGAAAATACTCAACGGGAAATTCAAGCAAACATACGGTGTAGTTACCGAACCCATTGCAGGAGTATCAATAACCATACCGCCACCAATCACAGACAACTCAAGATTCAACCTTCTAACACAATCCAAAGAAATAAAAGAACGCGTAGCTCCGGTATCAATTATAGCGATCAAAGGTATACCATTAATAAAACACGTACCTCTGATCAATCGATCGTCACTAGCAGTCTCAGATCCAGATAGAGCGAACACTTTCCCGCTCCCTTGATTCTTCTTTGGCTTATCACATTTCGTACTAATGTGTCCTTGCTCACCACAGTTATAGCAAGTAACACCCGTACCGCTTCTGCACTCAAGCGCCTTGTGGCCTGGCTTGCCACACTTAAAACACGCCTTCTCAACACTTTTGCATTCGGGAGCATGATGTCCCGCTTCACCGCACCTATAACATCTCACCAGAGTAGAAACTCCCCCACTTGGCCTCTTGCCATAACCCATTCTCTGCTTCCCTTTATCCGCAGGAGTCACATAAGGTTTTCCTCTGAATTGACCTTTTGCTTTCTTATCACTTAGGCTCTTGTAGTGGCTAGACCTAGCCCTACTGTCTTCGTCATAAATTCTGCTCTTGTTAACCAACTCAGAAAACCGCCTGATTTCCTGGTATCCAATAGCTTGTCTAATCTCGGGTCTCAAACCGTTCACAAACTTGAGGCACTTAGACCTCTCAGCATTACCAGTATTATAGTGAGGACAAAATTTGATCAACTCCTTAAATTTCGCCGCATACTCAGCAACCGTCGAATTACCTTGCTTCAACTCAAGAAATTCGATCTCTTTCTTCCCCCGCACATCCTCTGGAAAATACTTCTCCAGAAAAGTTTCTCTAAACAAATCCCACGTAATCACAATATCATCTTCCTCAAATCTTTGGCGAGTATTACCCCACCAATCTTCAGCTTCTTCTTCGAGCATATGGGTCCCAAACTGCACCTTATGTGCATCCGAGCAATTCATAACTCGAAAAATCTTTTCCACAGCTTTCAACCAAATTTGTGCCTTGTCCGGTTCATGAGTTCCCTTGAAGACCGGAGGGTTATTCTTTTGGAATTTCCCCAAAGCACGGAATCCATCATCAGCATGATCCCTCACATTCACATTGGCCGGAGGATTCTGCCCAATTGCCCCCGCCAATCTCGTCAATGCCTCCGCAATCGCTTCGTCGTTCCTTCCTGCAACCATCTTACTAATTCCAGCAACAGAACCACGTAAGAACAACCAATATTGATAATGCATCACACGCATATCAATAACACACAGGGAAAAACACTCTAACAACTTGGCCGGACGGACCGACCTGCTCTGATACCACTATTGTAACACCCCCTTCTATACCCCAAATAAATGCATATAAAACATTTAAGCATATACAAATTCATCAGAGTAAAAGTTTTAGAATAAGGTATAAAAGAAGAATGTCACAACTTCACCAATAAAACACTTTAACATTTTGCTCCATAAAATATGTAACATTTTCAAAAGTAAGCGGAAGATCAAAACATTTAAGCAGTTCCAAAATGTTAATTCAAATGCACATAAGTCATCCAGATTAATACATCATATCAGTTAGATTACAAAACCACATCAGCTGATACATCGCAATGTATCACAAAAGAATGACTATACTAGTCTAACTACCCGGTGTTACATATCAGAGCAGCAGACTCAAAAGAATGAAGACTAATCTTCACAAAAGGACTCCAGCATCCTAATCTGCAATGCCTCGTAGAGCATTATAAAACAGCAGAAGGGTAAGAAATATAACCATAATAATCAAGGCATAAGATTACGTATATATAGGTATCATATAACACATACTCACATTTCTCACCATACTTCATTCTCATAATCATAAATCATATTTTGTTCACATATATCAACATTATGAGCATTCACAAGCACATCCCTTCATGCTTAATTTCACAATCATTCACAAGCACATTTGTACAACAACAATATTATGCAATGTGACTCAACATATCCAATGCAACTCATGCAATGCGGTACCGACATTAGTTATCATTTTTCGGTTTTTACTTTAAACCGGGTCCACCCTTCTAAACCGATAACTTGTTATCATTTTTTTCGGTTTTTACTTTAAACCGGGTCCACCCTTCTAGACCGATAACAACCAAGCCCGTCCCCTAGGCTTCAAACCCACCCTTCTAGGCTTGGGACAAGCCACTAGTTTCCACGAAACTAACAGACATTGCCTCTTGACTGAATGATGCATGTACAATCAACCAATCACAATAAATGCACTTAAGACCGTTCCCGCGTCTTAATCCCATGCATTCGAATAATTCACCCCTTCGAGAATTTCATCATGATTGCACATACAACATATATCAAACATTTATCAATGTATTCAGTTCACACATCATCATATTCAACAACAATGCACACATATCACATATGTTCCCATGCATTCATACAACAATCGCATACATATATGCACTCATAATTCATTAGACGATACACATACATTCCTCATTGTATTCCCATGTATCTCTAATTATCACAACAATCAAGGTATTCACATCGCAATACCAATCATACAATTATAAGTTATGCACACATATTCAAAATGTTCTCATGCATACTCATTACATAATTGTACACAACAATCAAACATTCACGACTCATCAATTAATACACACATAATCATCATTATGTTCTCATGTATTTTAACCGATTATAATTAATCATTCATATCACAACTCTAGGATTCACGCCCGAAGGCTACCCCCAACACATGTTACCATAATAGATCACATACTCATTCATAACATAGAAGTATAACATATGCGAATCAACCAAACAATCACCATTTGGATAACACAGCAAAGAAAATATACTGCCACATTCGCCTTCATTCGCCTGGCGAACCCTCACAGCGAACCTTCGTCTGGCCTTCGCCTGGCGAACTCTCTCAGCGAACACTCGCTAGGCTTCGCCTGGCGAGACTTCCCAGCGAGCCCAAGTCAGTAGCTACTGACTTCATTCGCCATCATTCGCCAGCACCTTCGCTGGGCGAACCTTCGCTACTCAACTTCGCCTGGTGAACCCACCAGCGAAGTCCACTGGGACTTAAATATAATTACTCGCCAACATTCGCTAGGCTTCGCCTGGCGAAGCTTCGCCTTCGCTCGCCTGGCGAGAGCCAGCGAACCTGCGCAGAACAAAACCCTATTTTGTTCCTCCTTAACCAATCCATCATTAACCCTCTCTTACACATCCAAATCAGTATAAACAGCATCAATACATGTTACCCGACTATTCTATGACATTATTACTCATTTTCAACCGATTAAATCATCAATCTACCGATTATCCAACATTTTGCCCTAAATGGAAAGTGATGGAAACTCTACCAAAACCCCAACCCAACATACATAACATCATACAATGATCAAATAGAAACATTTCTCACCCTTACCTCGATTAATCGGAGCTTTGATGTTGGTTCTTGATGATTTCCACTTTTCCTCTTCTTCTCCTCTCTTTCTCTCCTTTCTTCTTCTTTCCTCTTTCTTTCCAAATGTTTTCTATTTTTTCTTTTCTTTTCTTTCTCTCTTATATAATTCCTTTATTTTCCTTCCTTCCAATTTCCTTCTCAATTCTCTATTAATCCCAATTAATAAAAATTAATTTTCCAACATTAATAAAATCCCACTAAATCAATTAATTACTATAGTTAATTATTTAATGAAATTTTGGGTTGTTACAACTCTCCCCCACTTTAGGAATTTTCGTCCTCGAAAATGTTACCTGATTCAAACAGTTCTGGATAAGACTCTTTCATCCGACTCTCAAGCTCCCAAGTAACATCTCCACCAGCCGGTCCTCCCCAAGCGACCTTCACTAAAGCAATCTCTTTATCTCGAAGTTGCTTCAATTTCCGATCCTCTATCCGCATAGGTGATGTCTCAACAGTCAGGTTATCTCTCACCTGCACATCATCTATTTGGACTACATGAGACGGATCCGCAATGTATTTCCTCAACTGAGATACATGGAATACGTCATGAATATTAGCAAGCGACGGTGGTAAAGCCACACGATAGGCCACTTCTCCTATCTTCTGCAAAATCTGATAAGGACCAATGAAACGCGGCGACAACTTGCGCGACTTCAGTGCCCAACCAACACCCGTCATCGGAGTGACTCAAAGAAACACATGATCTCCCTCTTGAAATTCAAGTGCCTTCCTCCTCTTGTCATAATAACTCTTCTGACGACTCTAAGTAATTCTCATCTTCTCTTGAATCATCTTGATCTTATCAGTAGTCTGTTGAACTAACTCGGGTCCAACAACCGAACTCTCTCCGGACTCGAACCAACACAATGGTGTCCTACACCGCCTACCATACAACGCCTCAAATGGTGCCATACCAATACTCGAATGGAAACTGTTGTTGTAGGTAAACTCAATCAAAGGCAAGTAGCTATCCCAAGCTCCTCCTTTTTCCAATACACAAGCTCTCAAAAGATCTTCAAGCGACTGAATTGTCCTCTCCGTCTAACCATCAGTCTGAGGATGATACGCTGAACTCAAACGCAACTTAGTACCTAAAACACTCTGCAGGCTCTCCCAAAATCTCGAAGTAAACCTCGGATCCCTATCCGAAACAATACTCGACGGAATACCATGCAGACACACAATCCTCTCAATATACAACTTAGCCAACTTCTCCAAAGGGTAATCCATACGCATAGGAATAAAGTGAGCAGATTTTGTCAACCTGTCCACGATAACCCAAATAGCCTCAAAATTACTCGGCATCCTCGGCAAACCAGATACGAAATCCATGGAGATACTATCCCATTTCCATTCAGGAATAAACAACGGCTTCATCGAACCCGATGGCTTCTGATGCTCAATCTTCGACTTCTGGCAGGTCAAACAAGAATACACAAATTCCGCAATATCCTTCTTCATACTAGGCCACCAAAATACTTTCTTCAAATCCTGATACATCTTAGTAGCACCCGGATGAATACTCAATCCGCTACGATGTCCATCCTCAAGGATACTCTTTTTCAGCTCAACAACATTTGGAACACAAACTCGATCCCGACATCTCATAATCCCATTCTCATCAATCCGAAAATCACCACCTTGGCCTTGGTTGATTAAAGTCAACCGATCAACTAAGCTCAAATCCGATTTCTGTCCTTCTCGAATTTCATCCAAAATACCACTTGTAAGCTTTAACATACCCAACTTAAATCCAAAAGAAGTTCTCTCACATACCAAACTCAAATCCCGAAATTGCTCAATCAATTCTAACTCTTTCACCATCCACGCCGACATATGCAATGATTTCCGACTCAATGCATCTGCTACTACATTGGCTTTACCCGGATGGTAATTCAAGCCAAAATTAAAATCCTTCAAAAGTTCAAGCCATCTTCTTTGTCTTGCATTCAATTCCTTTTGATCAAAAAGATATCTCAAACTCTTGTGGTCACTAAACACTTCAAATCTTGCGCCAAATAAATAATGCCTCCAAAGTTTCAACACGAACACAACGGCGGCCAACTCTAAGTCATGCGTCGGATAATTCTTCTCATGCACTTTGAGTTGCCTCGAAGCATAAGCTACAACTTGGTTATTCTGCATCAACACACCTCCTAAACCCATCAAAGAAGCATCACAATACACAACAAATGGTTCTTCCGGATTTGGCAAAATCAAAACAGGAGCTGTCGTCAACCTTCGCTTGAGTTCTTGAAAACTCGCTTCACACTTGGCGTCCCAAACAAAGGCTTGACCTTTCCTAGTCAACTGTGTCAATGGCAACGATAACTTAGCAAATCCTTCAATAAACTTCCGATAATAACCGGCTAAACCAAGAAAACTTCTGATCTCAAAAACTGACTTCGGAGTCTCCCATTGCGACACCGCTTCAACCTTCGACGGATCAACCGCAACACCACTACTAGAAATCACATGACCAAGGAAACTAACTTCCTTCAACCAAAATTCACACTTAGAAAGCTTCGCGAACAACTGCTTCTCTCTCAGCACAAATAACACAATCTTCAGATGCTCGGCATGCTCTCCTTCGCTCTTCGAATAAACCAAGATGTCGTCGATAAACACCACCACAAACTTATCCAAATAAGGATGGAAAATCCTATTCATGTACTCCATAAATACACCTGGTGCATTAGTCACACCAAATGGCATCACAGAATACTCATAGTGTCCATACCTCGTCCGAAAGGCCGTCTTCTGAATATCCTCAGCTTTCACACGGATCTGATGATACCCAGATCTCAAATCAATCTTGCTGAACACGCTTGCACCAACCAACTGATCCATCAGATCATCAATCCTTGGAAGTGGATACTTATTCTTAATAGTCACCTTGTTCAACTGTCTGTAATCCACACAGAGCCTCATAGAACCCTCTTTCTTCTTAACCAATAACACCGGTGCACCCCACGGTAACACACTCGGACGAATAAACTTCTTTTCAAGCAAATCCTAAAGTTGACTCTTTAACTCTTTTAACTCCGAGGCCGACATACGATATGGAGCCATCGATATCGGACTAGTTCCAGGAATCAAATCTATCGAAAACTCCACTTCTCGCTCCGGCGGTAAATCCTTTATCTCATCAGGGAATACTTCCGGAAAATCTCTAACAATGGGCAAACCATCAATCTCTTCACTCTCACCAGTCCTCAAAGTTGCCATAAGCATAAATACCTTAGCCCCATCTTGCACCGATTCTTTCACTTGTTTCCTCGTCATAAACAATTCCCTTTCAACATCCGAGTCGGGAAAAATAACCGTTTTGTCAAAACAGTTAATATACACACGATTGAATTTTAACCAATTCATTCCAAGAATGACATCCAGTTGATCTAAATGAAGACACACTAAATCAATCCGAAAATCTCTCCCGAAAATACTCAACGGGCAATTCAAGCAAACATACGGTGTAGTTACCGAACCCATAGCAGGAGTATCAATAACCATACCGCCACCAATCACAGACAACTCAAGATTCAACCTTCTAACACAATCCAAAGAAATAAAAGAATGCGTAGCTCCGATATCAATTATAGCGATCAAAGGTATACCATTAATAAAACACGTACCTCTGATCAATCGATCGTCACTAGCAGTCTCAGATCCAGATAGAGCGAACACTTTCCTGCTCCCTTGATTCTTCTTCGGCTTATCACATTTCGTACTAATGTGTCCTTGCTCACCACAGTTATAGCAAGTAACACCCGTACCGCTTCTGCACTCAAGCGCCTTGTGGCCTGACTTGCCACACTTAAAACACGCCTTCTCAACACTTTTGCATTCGGGAGCACGATGTCCCGTTTCACCGCACCTATAACATCTCACCGGAGTAGAAACTCCCCCACTTGGCCTCTTGCCATAACCCATTCTCTGCTTCCCTTTATCCGCAGGAGTCACATAAGGTTTTCCTCTGAATTGACCTTTTGCTTTCTTATCACTTAGGCTCTTGTAGTGGCTAGACCTAGCCCTACTGTCTTCGTCATAAATTCTGCTCTTGTTAACCAACTCAGAAAACCGCCTGATTTCCTGGTATCCAATAGCTTGTCTAATCTCGGGTCTCAAACCGTTCACAAACTTGAGGCACTTAGACCTCTCAGCATTACCAGTATTATAGTGAGGACAAAATTTGATCAACTCCTCAAATTTCGCCGCATACTCAGCAACCGTCGAATTACCTTGCTTCAACTCAAGAAATTCGATCTCTTTCTTCCCCCGCACATCCTCTGGAAAATACTTCTCCAGAAAAGTTTCTCTAAACAAATCCCACGTAATCACAATATCATCTTCCTCAAATCTTTGGCGAGTATTACCCCACCAATCTTCAGCTTCTTCTTCGAGCATATGGGTCCCAAACTGCACCTTGTGTGCATCCGAGCAATTCATAACTCGAAAAATCTTTTCCACAGCTTTCAACCAAATTTGTGCCTTGTCCGGTTCATGAGTTCCCTTGAAGACCGGAGGGTTATTCTTTTGGAATTTCCCCAAAGCACGGAATCCATCATCAGCATGATCCCTCACATTCACATTGGCCGGAGGATTCTGCCCAATTGCCCCCGCCAATCTCGTCAATGCCTCCGCAATCGCTTCGTCGTTCCTTCCTGCAACCATCTTACTAATTCCAGCAACAGAACCACGTAAGAACAACCAATATTGATAATGCATCACACGCATATCAATAACACACAGGGAAAAACACTCTAACAACTTGGCCGGACGGACCGACCTGCTCTGATACCACTATTGTAACACCCCCTTCTATACCCCAAATAAATGCATATAAAACATTTAAGCATATACAAATTCATCAGAGTAAAAGTTTTAGAATAAGGTATAAAAGAAGAATGTCACAACTTCACCAATAAAACACTTTAACATTTTGCTCCATAAAATATGTAACATTTTCAAAAGTAAGCGGAAGATCAAAACATTTAAGCAGTTCCAAAATGTTAATTCAAATGCACATAAGTCATCCAGATTAATACATCATATCAGTTAGATTACAAAACCACATCAGCTGATACATCGCAATGTATCACAAAAGAATGACTATACTAGTCTAACTACCCGGTGTTACATATCAGAGCAGCAGACTCAAAAGAATGAAGAATAATCTTCACAAAAGGACTCCAGCATCCTAATCTGCAATGCCTCGTAGAGCATTATAAAACAGCAGAAGGGTAAGAAATATAACCATAATAATCAAGGCATAAGATTACGTATATATAGGTATCATATAACACATACTCACATTTCTCACCATACTTCATTCTCATAATCATAAATCATATTTTGTTCACATATATCAACATTATGAGCATTCACAAGCACATCCCTTCATGCTTAATTTCACAATCATTCACAAGCACATTTGTACAACAACAATATTATGCAATGTGACTCAACATATCCAATGCAACTCATGCAATGCGGTACCGACATTAGTTATCATTTTTCGGTTTTTACTTTAAACCGGGTCCACCCTTCTAGACCGATAACTTGTTATCATTTTTTTCGGTTTTTACTTTAAACCGGGTCCACCCTTCTAGACCGATAACAACCAAGCCCGTCCCCTAGGCTTCAAACCCACCCTTCTAGGCTTGGGACAAGCCACTAGTTTCCACGAAACTAACAGACATTGCCTCTTGACTGAATGATGCATGTACAATCAACCAATCACAATAAATGCACTTAAGACCGTTCCCGCGTCTTAATCCCATGCATTCGAATAATTCACCCCTTCGAGAATTTCATCATGATTGCACATACAACATATATCAAACATTTATCAATGTATTCAGTTCACACATCATCATATTCAACAACAATGCACACATATCACATATGTTCCCATGCATTCATACAACAATCGCATACATATATGCACTCATAATTCATTAGACGATACACATACATTCCTCATTGTATTCCCATGTATCTCTAATTATCACAACAATCAAGGTATTCACATCGCAATACCAATCATACAATTATAAGTTATGCACACATATTCAAAATCTTCTCATGCATACTCATTACATAATTGTACACAACAATCAAACATTCACGACTCATCAATTAATACACACATAATCATCATTATGTTCTCATGTATTTTAACCGATTATAATTAATCATTCATATCACAACTCTAGGATTCACGCCCGAAGGCTACCCCCAACACATGTTACCATAATAGATCACATACTCATTCATAACATAGAAGTATAACATATGCGAATCAACCAAACAATCACCATTTGGATAACACAGCAAAGAAAATATACTGCCACATTCGCCTTCATTCGCCTGGCGAACCCTCGCAGCGAACCTTCGCCTGGCCTTCGCCTGGCGAACTCTCTCAGCGAACACTCGCTAGGCTTCGCCTGGCGAGACTTCCCAGCGAGCCCAAGTCAGTAGCTACTGACTTCATTCGCCATCATTCGCCAGCACCTTCGCTGGGCGAACCTTCGCTACTCAACTTCGCCTGGTGAACCCACCAGCGAAGTCCACTGGGACTTAAATATAATTACTCGCCAACATTCGCTAGGCTTCGCCTGGCGAAGCTTCGCCTTCGCTCGCCTGGCGAGAGCCAGCGAACCTGCGCAGAACAAAACCCTATTCTGTTCCTCCTTAACCAATCCATCATTAACCCTCTCTTACACATCCAAATCAGTATAAACAGCATCAATACATGTTACCCGACTATTCTATGACATTATTACTCATTTTCAACCGATTAAATCATCAATCTACCGATTATCCAACATTTTGCCCTAAATGGAAAGTGATGGAAACTCTACCAAAACCCCAACCCAACATACATAACATCATACAATGATCAAATAGAAACATTTCTCACCCTTACCTCGATTAATCGGAGCTTTGATGTTGGTTCTTGATGATTTCCACTTTTCCTCTTCTTCTCCTCTCTTTCTCTCCTTTCTTCTTCTTTCCTCTTTCTTTCCAAATGTTTTCTATTTTTTCTTTTCTTTTCTTTCTCTCTTATATAATTCCTTTATTTTCCTTCCTTCCAATTTCCTTCTCAATTCTCTATTAATCCCAATTAATAAAAATTAATTTTCCAACATTAATAAAATCCCACTAAATCAATTAATTACTATAGTTAATTATTTAATGAAATTTTGGGTTGTTACAACTCTCCCCCACTTTAGGAATTTTCGTCCTCGAAAATGTTACCTGATTCAAACAGTTCTGGATAAGACTCTTTCATCCGACTCTCAAGCTCCCAAGTAACATCTCCACCAGCCGGTCCTCCCCAAGCGACCTTCACTAAAGCAATCTCTTTACCTCGAAGTTGCTTCAATTTCCGATCCTCTATCCGCATAGGTGATGTCTCAACAGTCAGGTTATCTCTCACCTGCACATCATCTATTTGGACTACATGAGACGGATCCGCAATGTATTTCCTCAACTGAGATACATGGAATACGTCATGAAGATTAGCAAGCGACGGTGGTAAAGCCACACGATAGGCCACTTCTCCTATCTTCTGCAAAATCTGATAAGGACCAATGAAACGCGGCGACAACTTGCGCGACTTCAGTGCCCAACCAACACCCGTCATCGGAGTGACTCAAAGAAACACATGATCTCCCTCTTGAAATTCAAGTGCCTTCCTCCTCTTGTCATAATAACTCTTCTGACGACTCTAAGTAATTCTCATCTTCTCTTGAATCATCTTGATCTTATCAGTAGTCTGTTGAACTAACTCGGGTCCAACAACCGAACTTTCTCCGGACTCGAACCAACACAATGGTGTCCTACACCGCCTACCATACAACGCCTCAAATGGTGCCATACCAATACTCGAATGGAAACTGTTGTTGTAGGTAAACTCAATCAAAGGCAAGTAGCTATCCCAAGCTCCTCCTTTTTCCAATACACAAGCTCTCAAAAGATCTTCAAGCGACTGAATTGTCCTCTCCGTCTAACCATCAGTCTGAGGATGATACGCTGAACTCAAACGCAACTTAGTACCCAAAACACTCTGCAGGCTCTCCCAAAATCTCGAAGTAAACCTCGGATCCCTATCCGAAACAATACTCGACGGAATACCATGCAGACACACAATCCTCTCAATATACAACTTAGCCAACTTCTCCAAAGGGTAATCCATACGCATAGGAATAAAGTGATTAGATTTTGTCAACCTGTCCACGATAACCCAAATAGCCTCAAAATTACTCGGCATCCTCGGCAAACCAGATACGAAATCCATGGAGATACTATCCCATTTCCACTCAGGAATAAACAACGGCTTCATCGAACCCGATGGCTTCTGATGCTCAATCTTCGACTTCTGGCAGGTCAAACAAGAATACACAAATTCCGCAATATCCTTCTTCATACTAGGCCACCAAAATACTTTCTTCAAATCCTAATACATCTTAGTAGCACCCGGATGAATACTCAATCCGCTACGATGTCCTTCCTCAAGGATACTCTTTTTCAGCTCAACAACATTTGGAACACAAACTCGATCCCGACATCTCATAATCCCATTCTCATCAATCCGAAAATCACCACCTTGGCCTTGGTTGATTAAAGTCAACCGATCAACTAAGCTCAAATCCGATTTCTGTCCTTCTCGAATTTCATCCAAAATACCACTTGTAAGCTTTAACATACCCAACTTAAATCCAAAAGAAGTTCTCTCACATACCAAACTCAAATCCCGAAATTGCTCAATCAATTCTAACTCTTTCACCATCAACGCCGACATATGCAATGATTTTCGACTCAATGCATCCGCTACTACATTGGCTTTACCCGGATGGTAATTCAAGCCAAAATTAAAATCCTTCAAAAGTTCAAGCCATCTTCTTTGTCTTGCATTCAATTCCTTTTGATCAAAAAGATATCTCAAACTCTTGTGGTCACTAAACACTTCAAATCTTGCGCCAAATAAATAATGCCTCCAAAGTTTCAACACGAACACAACGGCGGCCAACTCTAAGTCATGCGTCGGATAATTCTTCTCATGCACTTTGAGTTGCCTCGAAGCATAAGCTACAACTTGGTTATTCTGCATCAACACACCTCCTAAACCCATCAAAGAAGCATCACAATACACAACAAATGGTTCTTCCGGATTTGGCAAAATCAAAACAGGAGTTGTCGTCAACCTTCGCTTGAGTTCTTGAAAACTCGCTTCACACTTGGCGTCCCAAACAAAGGCTTGACCTTTCCTAGTCAACTGTGTCAATGGCAACGATAACTTAGCAAATCCTTCAATAAACTTCCGATAATAACCGGCTAAACCAAGAAAACTTCTGATCTCAAAAACTGACTTCGGAGTCTCCCATTGCGACACCGCTTCAACCTTCGACGGATCAACCGCAACACCACTACTAGAAATCACATGACCAAGGAAACTAACTTCCTTCAACCAAAATTCACACTTAGAAAGCTTCGCGAACAACTGCTTCTCTCTCAACACAAATAACACAATCTTCAGATGCTCGGCATGCTCTCCTTCGCTCTTCGAATAAACCAAGATGTCGTCGATAAACACCACCACAAACTTATCCAAATAAGGATGGAAAATCCTATTCATGTACTCCATAAATACACCTGGTGCATTAGTCACACCAAATGGCATCACAGAATACTCATAGTGTCCATACCTCGTCCGAAAGGCCGTCTTCTGAATATCCTCAGCTTTCACACGGATCTGATGATACCCAGATCTCAAATCAATCTTGCTGAACACGCTTGCACCAACCAACTGATCCATCAGATCATCAATCCTTGGAAGTGGATACTTATTCTTAATAGTCACCTTGTTCAACTGTCTGTAATCCACACAGAGCCTCATAGAACCCTCTTTCTTCTTAACCAATAACACCGGTGCACCCCACGGTAACACACTCGGACAAATAAACTTCTTTTCAAGCAAATCCTAAAGTTGACTCTTTAACTCTTTTAACTCCGAGGCCGACATACGATATGGAGCCATCGATATCGGACTAGTTCCAGGAATCAAATCTATCGAAAACTCCACTTCTCGCTCCGGCGGTAAATCCTTTATCTCATCAGGGAATACTTCCGGAAAATCTCTAACAATGGGCAAACCATCAATCTCTTCACTCTCACCAGTCCTCAAAGTTGCCATAAGCATAAATACCTTAGCCCCATCTTGCACCGATTCTTTCACTTGTTTCCTCGTCATAAACAATTCCCTTTCAACATCCGAGTCGGGAAAAATAACCGTTTTGTCAAAACAGTTAATATACACACGATTGAATTTTAACCAATTCATTCCAAGAATGACATCCAGTTGATCTAAATGAAGACACACTAAATCAATCCGAAAATCTCTCCCGAAAATACTCAACGGGCAATTCAAGCAAACATACGGTGTAGTTACCGAACCCATAGCAGGAGTATCAATAACCATACCGCCACCAATCACAGACAACTCAAGATTCAACCTTCTAACACAATCCAAAGAAATAAAAGAATGCGTAGCTCCGATATCAATTATAGCGATCAAAGGTATACCATTAATAAAACACGTACCTCTGATCAATCGATCGTCACTAGCAGTCTCAGATCCAGATAGAGCGAACACTTTCCCGCTCCCTTGATTCTTCTTCGGCTTATCACATTTCGTACTAATGTGTCCTTGCTCACCACAGTTATAGCAAGTAACACCCGTACCGCTTCTGCACTCAAGCGCCTTGTGGCCTGGCTTGCCACACTTAAAACACGCCTTCTCAACACTTTTGCATTCGGGAGCACGATGTCCCGTTTCACCGCACCTATAACATCTCACCGGAGTAGAAACTCCCCCACTTGGCCTCTTGCCATAACCCATTCTCTGCTTCCCTTTATCCGCAGGAGTCACATAAGGTTTTCCTCTGAATTGACCTTTTGCTTTCTTATCACTTAGGCTCTTGTAGTGGCTAGACCTAGCCCTACTGTCTTCGTCATAAATTCTGCTCTTGTTAACCAACTCAGAAAACCGCCTGATTTCCTGGTATCCAATAGCTTGTCTAATCTCGGGTCTCAAACCGTTCACAAACTTGAGGCACTTAGACCTCTCAGCATTACCAGTATTATAGTGAGGACAAAATTTGATCAACTCCTCAAATTTCGCCGCATACTCAGCAACCGTCGAATTACCTTGCTTCAACTCAAGAAATTCGATCTCTTTCTTCCCCCGCACATCCTCTGGAAAATACTTCTCCAGAAAAGTTTCTCTAAACAAATCCCACGTAATCACAATATCATCTTCCTCAAATCTTTGGCGAGTATTACCCCACCAATCTTCAGCTTCTTCTTCGAGCGTATGGGTCCCAAACTGCACCTTATGTGCATCTGAGCAATTCATAACTCGAAAAATCTTTTCCACAGCTTTCAACCAAATTTGTGCCTTGTCCGGTTCATGAGTTCCCTTGAAGACCGGAGGGTTATTCTTTTGGAATTTCCCCAAAGCACGGAATCCATCATCAACATGATCCCTCACATTCACATTGGCCGGAGGATTCTGCCCAATTGCCCCCGCCAATCTCGTCAATGCCTCCGCAATCGCTTCGTCGTTCCTTCCTGCAACCATCTTACTAATTCCAGCAACAGAACCACGTAAGAACAACCAATATTGATAATGCATCACACGCATATCAATAACACACAGGGAAAAACACTCTAACAACTTGGCCGGACGGACCGACCTGCTCTGATACCACTATTGTAACACCCCCTTCTATACCCCAAATAAATGCATATAAAACATTTAAGCATATACAAATTCATCAGAGTAAAAGTTTTAGAATAAGGTATAAAAGAAGAATGTCACAACTTCACCAATAAAACACTTTAACATTTTGCTCCATAAAATATGTAACATTTTCAAAAGTAAGCGGAAGATCAAAACATTTAAGCAGTTCCAAAATGTTAATTCAAATGCACATAAGTCATCCAGATTAATACATCATATCAGTTAGATTACAAAACCACATCAGCTGATACATCGCAATGTATCACAAAAGAATGACTATACTAGTCTAACTACCCGGTGTTACATATCAGAGCAGCAGACTCAAAAGAATGAAGAATAATCTTCACAAAAGGACTCCAGCATCCTAATCTGCAATGCCTCATAGAGCATTATAAAACAGCAGAAGGGTAAGAAATATAACCATAATAATCAAGGCATAAGATTACGTATATATAGGTATCATATAACACATACTCACATTTCTCACCATACTTCATTCTCATAATCATAAATCATATTTTGTTCACATATATCAACATTATGAGCATTCACAAGCACATCCCTTCATGCTTAATTTCACAATCATTCACAAGCACATTTGTACAACAACAATATTATGCAATGTGACTCAACATATCCAATGCAACTCATGCAATGCGGTACCGACATTAGTTACCATTTTTCGGTTTTTACTTTAAACCGGGTCCACCCTTCTAGACCGATAACTTGTTATCATTTTTTTCGGTTTTTACTTTAAACCGGGTCCACCCTTCTAGACCGATAACAACCAAGCCCGTCCCCTAGGCTTCAAACCCACCCTTCTAGGCTTGGGACAAGCCACTAGTTTCCACGAAACTAACAGACATTGCCTCTTGACTGAATGATGCATGTACAATCAACCAATCACAATAAATGCACTTAAGACCGTTCCCGCGTCTTAATCCCATGCATTCGAATAATTCACCCCTTCGAGAATTTCATCATGATTGCACATACAACATATATCAAACATTTATCAATGTATTCAGTTCACACATCATCATATTCAACAACAATGCACACATATCACATATGTTCCCATGCATTCATACAACAATCGCATACATATATGCACTCATAATTCATTAGACGATACACATACATTCCTCATTGTATTCCCATGTATCTCTAATTATCACAACAATCAAGGTATTCACATCGCAATACCAATCATACAATTATAAGTTATGCACACATATTCAAAATCTTCTCATGCATACTCATTACATAATTGTACACAACAATCAAACATTCACGACTCATCAATTAATACACACATAATCATCATTATGTTCTCATGTATTTTAACCGATTATAATTAATCATTCATATCACAACTCTAGGATTCACGCCCGAAGGCTACCCCCAACACATGTTACCATAATAGATCACATACTCATTCATAACATAGAAGTATAACATATGCGAATCAACCAAACAATCACCATTTGGATAACACAGCAAAGAAAATATACTGCCACATTCGCCTTCATTCGCCTGGCGAACCCTCGCAGCGAACCTTCGCCTGGCCTTCGCCTGGCGAACTCTCTCAGCGAACACTCGCTAGGCTTCGCCTGGCGAGACTTCCCAGCGAGCCCAAGTCAGTAGCTACTGACTTCATTCGCCATCATTCGCCAGCACCTTCGCTGGGCGAACCTTCGCTACTCAACTTCGCCTGGCGAACCCACCAGCGAAGTCCACTGGGACTTAAATATAATTACTCGCCAACATTCGCTAGGCTTCGCCTGGCGAAGCTTCGCCTTCGCTCGCCTGGCGAGAGCCAGCGAACCTGCGCAGAACAAAACCCTATTTTGTTCCTCCTTCACCAATCCATCGTCAACCCTCTCTTATACATCCAAATCAGTATAAACAGCATCAATACATGTTACCCGACTATTCTACGACATTATTACTCATTTTCAACCGATTAAATCATCAATCTACCGATTATCCAACATTTTGCCCTAAATGGAAAGTGATGGAAACTCTACCAAAACCCCAACCCAACATACATAACATCATACAATGATCAAATAGAAACATTTCTCACCCTTACCTCGATTAATCGGAGCTTTGATGTTGGTTCTTGATGATTTCCACTTTTCCTCTTCTTCTCCTCTCTTTCTCTCCTTTCTTCTTCTTTCCTCTTTCTTTCCAAATGTTTTCTATTTTTTCTTTTCTTTTCTTTCTCTCTTATATAATTCCTTTATTTTCCTTCCTTCCAATTTCCTTCTCAATTCTCTATTAATCCCAATTAATAAAAATTAATTTTCCAACATTAATAAAATCCCACTAAATCAATTAATTACTATAGTTAATTATTTAATGAAATTTTGGGCTGTTACAGAACATACATCTGGTACAAAGACCCAAAAGATTGTTGACTACTAACAGTTGAAACGTCTGAAGATCGAATTTGGAGTATCGAGGGCTTTCTTTGTTCAGGTACTTTCATCCTCAGGCTTGGCCTAGGAACATGCAACAGTTGTGGGCATGGAGATTCTGAAATCATAGATTATAAGACATACTTCTGATCTGATGCAGCTTCAGGGGAGAAGGCAGGAATAACCACCTCTTTTGTAGTAACTGGAATAAGACCACCGCTTGGTATGAACTCAAATGCTCTTGAATCGATTAAGTCTTGAACTTTGTGCTTAAAAGCTTTGCAGCTCTCGACATCATGCCCCAGTGCCCCAGAATGGAAATCACAATGGGCACTTTCATCATAGCCTTGTGGTGGCTTACCAATAAATGCAACCAGAGTCTGAAATTCAACCAATTGAGATTGAAGCAAAAGCTGCAACAATTGAGCATAAGTCATAGGGATCTGGTCGAAGATTCTGTCGGGCTGCTTTGTCCTCTGAGCTCGCTTGCTAATCTTAGGATTGCCCTGGGGAATAAGAGGTAGCTGATGACAGGGAAATTCTGTTGACAGGGAAATTCAACTGATGAACTTCTTCCCTAAGCATCTTCTGATCCAAACACAAAGCTTGCATGTCCATCATGAATTGTCCCATCTTGCTTCGGACTTCCCTCAACTCTGTGTGCATTTGCTCCATAGTTATCTTCTGTCTTCTCTACAAGTTGATGTCTCTAAAATCCCAGTGAAAAACCGGATCAGGATAACAAAACTCAGCCTTGGACACCTACTATGCAAATGAAATGCAAATGTCATGTTCGACTATTTCCAAGGAATCTGTCTGCTTTGATTCACGTTCTACACAGACGAACCACAAGAAAAAGATTTAATGCTCGACAACGAGTCTCAAAGTTAAGTTCCTTGGAAATACAAGAAGATGTATGTCAAAATGCAAACATGTTATGATGATGCAGATGGAAAGACATGGAATCAAGGCTGTTATGCCGCTGATGGAGATGAACCAGCGCTTTGCTTTAGCGAGAAAACCATATAGCACTAGCATAAGGATCCCACTGTAACTGCTCATACTGATAAGTCAAACGGGTAGGCTGAAGGTCAAGGTTTCCTGCAGAACCCTCCCACTCACAGGTATGAACTTATCTCCAATAAGGTCTGGCATCCTATTTGGTCGTCAGCGTCACAGACTTTCGGAAAACGATGATACGTTCACCATTTCTGGTTTGGCATCATTGCCTCACGAAGCGACCTCACTTAGCGACTCCCAAGTGATCGGTCTCCAGAGTCGACAGTTTCCTGATCAAACATCCCCTCCCAACTAATGTACAAGATAGGATGTCTTCAAAAGAAAACCTCGCCTGAACGCTAAAACATACAGGTCTGTCACTACTTTCCGCTCTAATGTTATGGTTATCCTCAAGCCTGGTTTTTGGCTTATCTCACAATGTAACATCCCCCCACAACACAACAATAATGATATATACAAAATGATGCTGAAAGTAAAAATGACATAATGCAAATGCAACACATATACACATATATACACACCCAAAGACAAAACACACAAGCGCTAGGATTGACTCGCATTGGGGAACAGAAGTCCCCGACAGAGTCGCCAGCTTTCACATCGCTGCGAAGGAGGGCTGGCAAGGACAGAAGAGTCGCCACCGTTCGTTATTTATTCCAAAGAGAGGGAAAGGAAACGACAGAGAAAACCTACGAAAAAGGGAAAAGACAGGTCATCGCAACCAAATCTTGGGTTCGGGAGTCTGTTACACGAGGGGAAGGTATGACCACCCCTCACGTCTATTGTACTCAATGGGATCCACGCTTGTTGTCTATCTAAAAAAGGTATATAACTATCTAAGCTACAGGCTCACGGGGGTAACAGAAAAGAAAAGAGACTCGATAGAGCATTGCCGCTCTATGCCTACGTATTCCCTCGTGCAATGGGAAAGTCAGAGTCAACGTAGTTTGGAAAACTACAGGTGAAGGGGGGAAGGTTACTCGCCAAGACATCACCGTCTTGTGCCTACGTATCCTCGTCTAGTACGAGAAATCATAGCAAACGTAGTTCGGGCTAACACGACCACAACTTGGTTCAAGTGTTTTAGACCGAGTAGAGTTAAACCTTAGTTCTAGTAGTTAGGTGTATGCAGCTCGACCATTGGAGACTTAGGGGTTACCTGTTTGCGGTAGAACCAAAGCTTAACAACACTCTCTTTATGAAAATGATTTCCATTATTCCCGAAGGATAAAAAAGTTTGATGCTTTTGTTTTTGTGTTTTTTAAGACAAGAAGTGAATTGAGTTATGGTTTAAAAGTCATGTCGCACTAAAGAGTATGACTCGAGAGCGAATGCGTCGCATATCGCCCAAAGGGCATACACTAAACACTCTAGACAATTGAGAGGAGGCCCTCCAACCATCATTCCTCAAGTAATTAAGGCTCGTAGCGTACAATATATGTTATCCTTTATTAAGTGTTTTGAAGTGTTTAGGAGATGAGAAGAGAAAAACACAGACTAAGGGGAAACTGGACCCTAATATTGTCATACTGTTGCGGTAAGAATCGTGATACCAAGCTATTGATTAACTTGAATCTTTAATTCTTAAGTTCACAACCGGACTTTAATTTATCCAAAAAGGAAAGGTTTAAAGAAAGAAAAACCTATAAAAATGCAAAGAAAAAGCAAGGCATAAAGCTAAGCAAAGAGAGATCTAAAGGTTCGGGCGTTGGTTATGCATAGGGTAGGTATTTCACATCCTAAACATCTGTAGTACTCTACAGGAACCTCTTGTTAATATTTGTGTTTTGCTAAAGTTTGCTTGCTAAAGTAAATGTGCTAAGGGTTTAAAGGTATAAAGTATATACAGATTTTGTACAAAGTTTGGTAAAGTATGCTTGAGAAGACATCGCATCTCGTGCCTACGTATCCTGACGAGAATGGAATCAGAGCAACCGTAGTTCCCCTTGTTAGACTATGGCACAGATCTAGAAGGGAGAAGGGGGGGGGGGGGTTGAATAGATCCCAATTAAAATTTGAATCGCCGCTACCAATTTAAAAATTGGTTTTGAAAATTGGTTTTAAGTGCGGAAGCGGACGAGGAAAGTATAGTCTAAAACGAACGGTTATTGGAAAACCGGATATGCGACAAGCCTTTGGATTAATGACAATATGGAAAGGAGAATCACAACACTAATCACACTTATCAATGATCTAATTCACTTGTTAGGATTCCTAGTTCCAATGATTTAAAGAGCAAACCAAAACTAGATACATAAGTAAGATAATTTTGGTTTAGGGAATTTGTCAAACACGTGGTGTGCAAAGCACTCCAAGTAATATTTATGTTGAGTAAGTGATTCCAACTAGCCTATTACAATGTCTTATTGTACTTTGGATTCAAAAACAGAGTTTTAACCTCTTACTCAATTGATATCACAGTTTGACAATAGTGCTTATACAAAAATCACTTATTTTTAAGCTAAAACGAAAATGCTGAAAAATAGAGAAGACAAGTATTTGGTGAGGCAGTTCTCCCGTCGTCCTCGCTTCGGGGTACGTCTACCCTAAATTCTAAAACTAGAATTGAGATAGATTTAATAGATATCACCTGTTGAATGTAACAGTTTATACAAGGATTGAACAACAAATATACAACAGAAATCTCAAGACGCTGAATGTTGCTTTCACTCCTTGCCCCTTGATTCAAGATGAATCAAGTCCTCCGATCGTTGTTGATAGACCTCCAATTCCAGCCACCTTATTGAATAACCCTTTGTTGTTCAAACCTTCGGCTCCGGCTGATCTCAACTGCAACGAATCGAACCCGAGATCTTCCCTTCAATATCACTGAATCCGCTACTAGACTGTTGAAGAACACCTCTTCACAATCACCTTCGCTCAGTTGACCCTTGATGAAGAATCTCGTCCAAAACCCCCCAAAATTCAAACCAATCTTGGAAGATAAAACCCTTACGGTTTTATTCAAGAAAGAACCTGTCACAAGCTTCAACCCGAACTTGATTACCCAATCTAAGCTTTGAACCTTATCACCTTTAATCACTCACAATGCACTTCAAAAATGGCTGTGTGTAATTGATGTGTTGTGAGATGTTGAAGATGAAGATGAAGAATCTTGGACACCTATTTCACTCTTTCTTATTCTTGAACATATGAATAAGTTTTTATCAAATGTTGAAATGACATAAGTGGTTGAACATGTATATATAGTACCAGACCAACCAAAGACATAACAACTTTTCAAATAGTAGAGGGAATCACTTAAAAACTGTATTTCTGCACGAACGGTCGACCGCAGCAGGTCTGTGCGTCGACGCATAGCTTGTGTATTTTGGAAATCTGCAAAATGTATCAGTATGCGTCGACCATATAGTCGGCGTGCGCTAACCCGTTGAAAAGTATTTCCTTCATGCGCCGACCCTATGGTCGACTCATCCCTTCATGCGCTGACCAGTGGAAAAATGTACTGATGCATGCGCCGACCCTATGGTCGACTCATGCCCTGCAAACCTGTAAAAATTGATCTTCTTGTGGTTTTTCATGCCTCTTGTCACGACCACATTTTATCTACACATATTATATTTATTATAACAATTTTTTAGACAAATATAAAAGGATATGGTAGGTGATACGTTGCATTTGTTTAGTAGAGTTGGAGTTTATAATGGCCAATTCACCCATGGTTGTAATTCGTCATCATCGAAACCTATATCGAGTGATGTCTTGTAGACTCGTGTGATGTGTGGCGATTTGCCTTCACATTCTCCCCCTTTTTGATGATGACAACCTGTATACAACCAAAACAACAAAAAACACAATAATATGCAACAATATGCAATGTATACACAAGCTCCCCCTTTGTTTTGTAATATGAGGCTGCAAAACAAACAACCATCAACTGTTGTGAACATCCTGGCTTGGCTTTGGCACTTGCTACATGTTCTTCTCCCCCTTTGACAACATCAAAAAGAGAAAAAGAACTAGTCAATTAACAAAAACATACAGTAGGTGATAGCTAGTCAATTACCATCCTTCACACATAAGAGTGATAATGAACAAAAACTGGAATTAAATAGATAATGAAGTGAATACATGCAAATGGGAAAAATATTCAGACAAACATAACACGAAATAACAGAAAATACACAGTGAAAACATGCAACTATGTAACTAATATCCCCGGCCCCGACCTCGGCCCCTCCCCCAATATGCAACATCTGAATTGCGGTGAGGATCCGAGAAATCCACAAACGCTTCCACAGACATATTTAGGTGATGGAGACTGTCAGTGATTTCCATGTCTTGCCTTTCATGGGATGCAACAAGAGCTTCAAAGCGGGAATCCATCCTAGTTGAAAATGAATTTAACCGTTCATTTTGAGTACGAAGCTCAGCTCTGATCTGTTCCATTTGCGTATCTTGACTCCTCATAAAGGTCTGTTGATCTAACTGCATGGACTGCATCATATTTAGTATTTCAGAGTTGTCCGATGGTGAAGGAGGTGACGAGTGCTGAGAAGGTTGATGATAGGGTAGCCATGGTATGGATCATAGAATCTACCAAGGGTGGTCCAGCCTGTGTACTGCCACTCACCCCATCCCTGATTTGTGTAACCTTCTTCCTGTTCTTCAGATGGAGTTGAGTGCTGGAGCCAATCAGTATTTGGAATCTCATGTTGAACCGGAGATTGATAATAGTCTTGCGTCTCGCATACATGTTCTTGTACCTCTTTTGCTGTATTTTCTTCATCATCTTCCTGTTCACCTTGTTCTTCGCTTTCCTGTTCAGAACTGTCATCAGATTCATGAGTCACCCGAGGAATGTTTGCTCGACGGACAAACTTGTATGTTTGTCGTTCATCACACCAAAAATATCCCATCATGACAAAGGTTTTGGTACTAAATTCTTTGTCAGAGGATACTGAAACACAAGGAAATGTTGGGTATACAACATTTTCTGCGGCAAGAACCTCCGAAATAAACGACCCATAGGCTAGAGCAGTGCCTCGACCTAAGTCTCTCAGAGCAAAAATCCTGCTTGCAATATAATATGGCCAGTTTATTTTGATCTTATGTTTCAAAATATAGATGAGATGTACCTCAGCTTGTCCGACTCGGGACAGGCCACCTTTTTTCGGTCGCAGGATGCGAGCGACAATCCACTGAAGGATGCGCTCCCCTGTTTGGAGTTGGCCTACCGTAACCGTTCTAGGAAAGGCATCACTATTGACAATAGCATCTAAATAGGGCCTTTTGAGCATGTCATTCAGAGCACTCTTAAACTCGTATCCCGGCACCGTGCGAGTGTCTGTTACCTCATGAAGAGGTGGTGCATCAGCAGCTACAGTCAAATCAAAATACTTATTCCAGAATTCAGAATTTATGTTTACCAGTTTATTACCGACAGAGGTGCGGAAATATTGACTTTGAAAGTTGTCACGCAGACTCGTGTAGAACACCCGGACTAAATCCTCAATGTATTTTGTGTTGCACTCCAGAAAGTTAAAAAAACCTTGAAACTCCAGCAGAGACAGAATTTGGGTGAGGTGCATGCGCTCCGCCGTTGCCTTGTAGAATGCATGTTGCGGAACGATTGCTCTTTTGCTGAGATTCTTGTTGAAGTTTTCAACCGCAGGTGGAAGAACTAGTGAGACAGTGGTAACGGGTACTGAAGCAGATGATGAGGACCTTGATCTCTTTCCGATATTTTTGCAAAATAGAGAAGCCATTGATGATGATTTTTGGAGATTTTGTAGAGATTAACTGTAATGCCTTTGGAGAGAGAAGTGGGAGATGATTTTGGAGAAGATGAGAACTATCCCTTTTTATAGAGGAAGGTTTAGGGTTTTGGCAAGGGGGAGGAGACAAGGGGACACAATAGATGTCTAGATGCAAGTTACAAGAAAATGCACTTTCAAATCATAGTGGCTTTTGACTGCACATTTAATGGAGAAGTGAAGAGATGCAACGGTTTTCAAAAGAAAAAAAATTCTGGGTTTTTGCGCGAGCCGTCGACCATAACCCCTGCATGCGTCGATGCATACTATGTGATTTTTGATAATTTTGAAAGTATACAGCATGCGTCGACCGCTTCCCTGTTTTGGTCGACTCATAGTGATCAAAAACTCAGTTTTCCATTTTATGTCATGTAGAATGCCATACTTGATGCCTATTTACACTTACACAATAAAATTTGCATCCAAAACACATAGAATTTGTAGCAAATGTCATATATATAAATACCATGATAGTCAAACGATATACTAGTTTAAGTCATGAATGTTTAGAGAGAGAGAGAGAAGTAATATCACCTCTATACCGACAACAATTGATAACACCATACTTGTGCTTGCAACAAAACTCAACTTGTTAGAAGTACAAGAGTGTAGTCGTAAACAGATTAATTCGAAACTAGCAATCATTAAACCCGATCAGAAATGTCGAGAATGCCAAGTTCTCGACGGATATGAAAGAAAGGCTAAGTGGCTAGCGGCTTTGTGAAAATGTCCGCTAGTTGATTTTTGGTGTCAACGTGTTCAAAGACAACATCACCTTTCTCTACATGATCCCTTAGAAAATGGTGTCGAATTTCTATATGTTTGGTACACAAATGTAACACCGGATTTTTTGTAAGGTTTATAGCACTAGTATTGTCACAAAATATTGGAACACATTCTAGTTTTAAATTGAATTCCAATAATTGCTGCTTAAGCCATAGGACTTGCGTAAAACAACTATTGGCGGCTACGTATTCCGCTTCGGCGGTTGACAGAGCAACATACACTTGTTTCTTGCTGTGCCAACTGACCAAGGAATTTGAAAATAAGTGACACGTACCGCTGGTGCTTTTCCTATCCGATTTGCAACCGGCAAAATCGGAATCGGAGAAACCTACCAATGAGCAATCATTACCTTTGGAATACCACAATCCATACTTTGGAGTACCAGATAGGTATCGAAGTATACGTTTGACAGATTTTAGGTGGGATTCCTTAGGACATGATTGGTATCTGGTGCACATACACACGCTAAACATAATGTCGGGACGAGAAGCAGTAAGATAGGGAAGAGAGCATATCATACCTCTATACCTTTTTACCTCAACGTCCTTACCACTTTCGTCTTTACTCATATTTACACATGTTGGCATAGGAGTGTCTATGGCTTTTGAATTTGCCATGTCAAATCTCTTGAGAAGCTCTAAACAATATTTTGTTTGACTTACAAATGTTCCTTCTTTCAGTTGCTTGATTTTCAAACCGAGAAAGTATGTGAGTTCACCCATCATACTCATCTCGAATTCACCCTGCATAAGCTCAGAAAACTCTCTCACGAGACTCATGTTAGTAGATCCAAAAAAGATATCGTCAACATAAATTTGTACAAGAATTAAATGCTTTCCTTGACGTTTAATGAAGAGAGTAGTGTCAACCTTTCCTCTTGAGTAACCTTGACCAAGTAAGAATTTACTTAGTCTCTCGTACCAAGCTCTAGAAGCTTGTTTGAGACCATATAAAGCTCTTTTCAGTTTGTAGACATGATCAGGATACTCATGAGACTCAAAACCAAGAGGTTGCGCAACATAGACTTCTTCATTTATGTACCCATTAAGGAACACATCTTAATGTCCATTTGAAATAACTTAAAATCCTTCGCACAGGCGAAGGCAAGCAAAAGGCGTATAGCCTCGAGTCGGGCAACCGGCGCATAAGTTTTCTCATAGTCGATGCCTTCCTCTTGGTTATACCCTTGCGACACTAAACGCGCCTTGTTGCGAGTTATTACTCTGTTTTCGTCCAATTTGTTTCTAAACACCCATCGGGTGCTGATTACTCGATGACCTCGCGGAGGAGGGACAAGGTCCCAAACCTTATTTCTAGTGAACTGGTTTAGTTCCTCCTGCATTGACAAAAACCAGTGTTCATCGAGTAGGGCTTCCTTAGGGTTTTTAGGTTCCATTTGTGAAACGAACGCGGAGTGATAACAGAAATTACTTAGCTTTGATTGAGTTGTTACACCCTTTGTGATGTCTCCGAGAATGTTTTCAAGTGAATGGTCTTTGGAATACTTCAAAGCTTGAGGGAGATCATTGTTTGAAGGCGGATGAACTTCCTCGGTTACATCATGGTGTACATCTTTATCCTCCTCAACTTTGGCTTCGTCAGGTTGATCAATCCCCGTCTCGCCACCTTTGAGTATGTCTTCTGTAGATGTACCTGCACCATGAACAACACTATCCTTTCCGACATTTCTCGGATAGGACTCATCAAAAGTAACATGCACAGACTCTTCTACAGCAAGCAATCGTTTATTATATATTCTATATGCTTTACTCGATTGAGAGTATCCGAGAAAGATACCTTCATCGGCCTTGGAATCGAATTTGCCCAAGTTTTCCTTTCCATTGTTTAATACAAAACATTTGCAGCCAAACACATGCAAGTGAGAAACATTTGGCTTTCTCCCTTTTAAAAGCTCATACGGTGTTTTATTTAGAATGGGGCGAATAAGCACCCTATTCAAAACATAACACGCCGTACTAATGGCGTCGGCCCAAAAATATTTCGGTAAACCACTTTCGTTAATCATTGTTCTTCTCAATTCTTCTAAAATTCGGTTTTTACGCTCCACAACCCCGTTTTGTTGAGGGGTGCGTGGAGCGGAGAAGTTATGATCTATACCATATTTATCGCAATATTCTTCAAATAAGTGATTTTAAAACTCACCTCCATGGTCACTTCTAATTGAAACTATGTTTTTATTTAACTTATTTTGGGAAAGCTTAGCAAACCTTTCAAAAGCGGCAAATGTATCACTCTTACTTACTAAAAAGATGGTCCAACAAAACCTAGAGAAGTCGTCCACTATTACGAACCCGTAATAGTTTCCTCCTAGACTTTTAATCCTAGACGGCCCAAATAAGTCCATATGAAGAAGTTCGAGAGGTCTCGTTGTTGAAACGATCTTTTTGGATTTAAATGAGATCCTCGTTTGTTTCCCTTTTTGACAAGCATCACAAAGGTGATCCGTGGTGAACTTTATTTTGGGAAGTCCTAAGACTAAGTCTTTTGAGACTACCTTATTTAGTAAGTCATAGTTTACATACGCTAAACGCCTATGCCATAGCCATGAGTCTTCACTCATAATTATGAGGCATTTGTCGCTTCTTAACGATACTTCATTTAAGTCAAGTATATATACGTTGTTTACTCTAAAACCATTAAACATATTATTCTTATCATTATCATGCACAATTTTGCAACAATCTTTTGAAAAAGATACATTGTATCCTTTGTCGCATAATTGGCTAATGCTAAGCAGATTATGTTTAAGGCCCTCGACAAGCAACACGTCGGAAATCATAGTAGAAGAGGGATTACCTACACTACCTTTACCTAGTATTGCTCCGCGGTTGTTATCACCATAAGTTACATACCCTTTCTTCTTAGCCACGGAGTCTATGAATAAGGATATGTCTCCAGACATGTGTCTTGAGCAACCACTGTCGAAAACCCATCTTCTCTCGGTGGTCTCGACACATTTTACCTATCAAAACATAATTAGCAAAAGGAGGTACCCAATGTCATATTGGGTCCTAATATGTTAGCGACAAGATGGTTGCGTTTGGGCAACCATTGATAGATGCCTTTAGGAACCAGAAATCTCCTAAATCGACATTTACCAATGGAGTGGCCTTTCTTGCAACAATATAAGCATGCAAAATCGACTTTAGAATCACTTTTACTTGCTTGATCCCTAATTACATATGCATATTTTTTATATGGGTTTATCATACTTTTTCTAAAGTCCTTTTTATCAATAGAAAATGTAATTTTAGGCTCAAGTGCCTTGTTTAATTTGGCCTTAAGGTTTCTAACTTCACCTTGCCAAATATGACAAGTATCACATCCAAAGTCGAAAGGATTTCTATGGTCCTCACAATCCGATTTATTACCTTCCACAATGGAAGCCTTAAGGTCCTCTAGTTTCTTTTCGGACTCTTTAACTTTGTGCTCTAAGTAAGTAAAAATTCTTTTATTAGAGGCAAGTCTCTTAAAGGCTTCAGTTTCTTCATTGTGTAAAGCATTAAATGCGGTTTGTAATTCTGAATGCGACATATTTGAGGACTTCTCATATTTAGAGTGATATACTTGCTTTTTTTTATTTTTCTGATGAGCGGAAAGGCATAGATTCACGGACTCTTCTTCATCACTAGAGCTTTCATCAGAGGAGGAAGAGTCGTTGTCGCTTTCCCAAGCTATGTACGCTCTCCTTGGCTTTGATGATTTCTTGTATGACTTTGATGATTCCTTTTCCTTTACCTTTTTGTTCATCGGACAGTCTGGTTTGTAGTGGCCGGGCTTCCCACACTTGTAGCACGTCCCTCTAGTCTTTTTACCTTTTGAGTCATCATCTTTGGAGTACCTCGATTGTTTCCGGAAGTTTACCAAGTTCTTCTCGGAATGTTGGATGCCGTTCTTTCTCACGTAACGATTGTACCGTTTAACGAACAACCCCATATCTTCGCTCTTGTCCTCTTCTTCTTCGTCGCTTGAGGATTAATCACTTTGCTATTTTGCTTGAGACTTCGAGGAGGAAGTCTTGAGAGCTATCGATTTCTTTTCACTCACCTTCGTTTTGTCTTTCTTTTCCATCTTTTCGCGTTGGTCTAGGCTCAAGAGTACCTGTTCATGCTCTTGTGGTTTGCCAAACAATGTTGTCAAGTCTAATAACGTAAGATCATGTGCTTCTTTGATGGTGGTCACTTTTAGCTGCCACTCCCTGTTAAGACATCTTAAGATCTTATTAGTAGCAACATCATTGGAAACAGGCCTACCTAATGAATGTAAACGATTGATGAGATGAGTAAATCTCTTTTGCATGTCAGCAATGGTTTCCCCTTGCTCCATGAAAAAGAGATCAAACTCTTGTGTTAATGTGTTGATTCTAGCCAACTTAACATCGTTCGTCCCCTCATGGGCGATTTGTAGTGAATCCCACATGGCCTTAGTAGTAGGGCAATGGGATACACGATAGTGTTCATCTACACCTAATGAGGAGATTAAGATATTTTTGGCTTTCCAATCATAATTGTATTTTTTCTCATCGTCATCGGTCCATTGTGCTTCGGGCTTTGGCACAACAACATTATCCGCATTGGTCATAGTAATTTCTATTGGACCATTGAGGATAACGTTCCATATTTTTCTATCTATGGAGTTTATGTGCACCCGCATATAGTCTTTCCAATAACTATAGTTTTCACCGTTGAAAACAGGAGCTCTATTGTACGCCCCTTTTGGTTCGTTAGCCATTTTCTATCAATGTTGTATTTGAAGCACCGAGTAACCGGAGTTCTAGATACCACTTGTTAGACTATGGCACGGATCTAGAAGGGGGTTGAATAGATCCCAATTAAAATTTGAGTCGGCGCTACCAATTTAAAAATTGGTTTTGAAAATTTGTTTTAAGTGCGGAAGCGGCCGAGGAAAATATAGTCTAAAACGAACGGTTATTGGAAAACCGGATATGCGATAAGCCTTTGGATTAATGACAATATGGAAAGGAGAATCACAACACTAATCACACTTATCAATGATCTAATTCACTTGTTAGGATTCCTAGTTCCAATGATTTAAAGAGCAAACCAAAACTAGATACACAAGTAAGATAATTTTGGTTTAGGCAATTTGTCAAACACTTGGTGTGAAAAGCACTCCAAGTGATATTTATGTTGAGTAAGTGATTCCAACTAGCCTAGTACAATGTCTTATTGTACTTTGGATTCAAAAACAGATTTTTAACCTGTTACTCAATTCACAGTTTGACAATAGTGCTTATACAAAAATCACTTATTTTAAAGCTAAAACGGAAATGCTGAAAAATAGAGAAGACAAGTATTTAGTGAGGTAGTTCCCCCGTCGTCCTCGCTTCGGGGTACGTCTGCCCTCAATTCTAAAACTAGAATTGAGATAGATTTAATAGATATCACCTGTTGAATGTAACAGTGTATACAAGGATTGAACAACAAATATACAACAGAAATCTCAAGACGTTGAATGTTGCTTTCACTCCTTGCTCCTTGATTCAAGATGAATCAAGTCCTCCGATCGTTGTTGATAGACCTCCGATTCCAGCCACCTTATTGAATAACCCTTTGTTGTTTAAACCTTCGGCTCCGGCTGATCTCAACTGCAACGAATCGAACCCGAGATCTTCCCCTCAATATCACTGAATCCGCTACTAGACTGTTGAATAACACCTCTTCACAATCACCTTCGCTCAGTTGACCCTTGATGAAGAATCTCGTCCAAAACCCCCCAAAATTCAAACCAATCTTGGAGGATAAAACCCTTACGGTTTTATTCAAGAAAGAACCTGTCACAAGCTTCAACCCAAACTTGATTACCCAATCTAAGCTTCGAACCTTATCACCTTTAATCACTCTCAATGCACTTCAAAAATGGCTGTGTGTAATTGATGTGTTGTGAGATGTTGAAGATGAAGATGAAGAATCTTGGACACCTATTTCACTCTTTCTTATTCTTGAACATATGAATAAGTTTTTATCAAATGTTGAAATGACATAAGTGGTTGAACATGTATATATAGTACCAGACCAACCAAAGACATAACAGCTTTTCAAATAGTAGAGGGAATCACTTAAAAACTGTATTTCCGCGCGAACGGTCGACCACAGCAGGTCTGTGCGTCGACGCATAGCTTGCGTATTTTGGAAATCTGCAAAATGTATCAGTATGCGTCGACCATACAATCGGCGTGTGCTGACCCGTTGAAAAGTATTTCCTTCATGCACTGACCTTATGGTCGACTCATCCCTTCATGTGCTGACAAGTGGAAAAATGTATTGATGCATGCGCCAACCCTATGGTCGACTCATGCCCTGCAAACCTGCAAAAATTGATCTTCTTGTGGTTTTTCATGCCTCTTGTCACGACCATATTTTATCTACACATATTACATTTATTATAACAGTTTTTTAGACAAATATAAAAGGATATGGTAGGTGATACGTTGCATTTGTTTAGTAGAGTTGGAGTTTATAATTGCAATTCATCCATGGTTGTAATTCTTCATCATCGAAACCTATATTGAGTGATGTCTTGCAGACTCGTGTGATGTGTGGCGATTTGCCTTCACACCCCTAACTAGGCGCAAGGAACTCTTGACTGTGGTCAAGGTTCCTGGGGATGTAAGCATTCATAGGGAAGTACTTACATGGAGTGCGGAGACTCCTGAATCTATGTTGAGATTGTTATGGTAGAGAATGTCCACGGCGGGATGCTAAACATGAGTACGGAGACTCAGACCATAAGGCTAGGATAACAGATAAAGGATGTCCACGGCGGGACGCTAAATAGAGCACGACGACTCCAATCCTAAGGTTAGGATAAAGGGATAAAGGGTGTCCACGGCGGGACCCTAAATAGAGCATGACGACTCCAATTCTAAGGTTAGGATAAAGGGGTAAAGTTAAAGGATATCATATGTAAACACAATGTCACAATAATGTAAACAAAAGGCTCAAAAGCTCATGGGGATAATCAAAAGTTTTTTAAAGGTGAACCACTTAAATGCGTACAAGCAAAGTTGACAATTAAAACTTAAATGCACAAGAAAGACAACAAGCCAAATTCATAATCTCAAATTAAAAACTCAAAGAGAAATAAGGTCACAGTCTTTGGAATGACGGAATGAGAGGTAGGAGGGTGAAAACCCTAAAATGAATCACAACTTTCTTTAATGTAAAGTGGTTTCTAAAAATGAGATTTAAGAATTCTTTAAACATTTTATGAAAGTATGCAATAAAATAAGAATTAAGCAAAAAGAATCACCTGAAAATAATTAAAAAAGGAGAAGTTATGGAAATTTGAAATTTAAATGGAATTAAATAAAATAAAATAAAACAAGTGCTAAAAATGAGGAAATGCCTCACCCAAGGCTTGAACCCAAGACCTTTGGGTCATAGGCTTAAAATAATGCTAACCCAACCATCATGCGCATGTGAAACTGAGTGGAAAAAGAAGATAAAATATTAAAAACTTGAAAAATCACAAAATTTAATAAAAAAGTGGCCTCGCTGAGGCTCGAACCTGGGTTCATACGCATGATAGGATACTTAAGGGCAAGGTGACAACCACTGGGGTGGCGATACATCCATTGTATCAAGCCACCCTATATGCATATATACCTAAAACAAGGCGCAGGCTGGGCAAATGAACAAGGCAACAACAAAGCAAAAACATGAAAAAACGATTTCATCATAACTTCTTCAAATCTCCACAAAATCTCATGAAATTTTAGTCAAACTCACTTGTTTTTTCATGAGGATTATGATGGTACCATCCATATTTTCAAATAATGCTCACACACTGAAATTCGAAGGGACATGCATATTGGAGCTTGGAAATACATTTTGCAACTTATGGATTTAAAACAGGTGCCATTAATGGTAGAAGATGGTTTGAGAAAATTCCAAATATGTAAAGGAAAGAGTTCCATCAAGAAAGTTTGTTCTAAAAGCATCAAAGCAAAAAGTTGGTATGTGAGTTGCCATGAAAAGCATGAGTTTCTTATGAACAACACAAGATGATCAAAGAAAAATCTTCAAGATCAAACAAGGGGTTGTGCAAGTTGTAAACACAATCCTCATGGATAAATTTTAGGAGGCGAATTGAATTTCTGTCATAGATCCCAATGTAATTATCCAACTGTCAACCTAGTGAACTAATTGTGCAGTACCATTACAATGTTAAATCAATACATAAAGGTAGCAAACAATTTCCAATCTTAAATGCCAACAGTCATGCACTTAATACATATAAAAAAACAACCTTTCATGCCAACAGAGATTGAACCAATCCCTAAAAATAATGAGCTGATCAACAGCCTAGTGAAATGAAAAAGAAAAGAATCCTTACAATGCCCAAAGCAAAGCTTAAAGGAAGCAAACCAACTCTAGACCAGAATTCCACAAGCTAAAGCACTCAAAAAGTGTAATAGTTGAGCAATGAGACCCCAACAGAGATTAACCATGCCCCAAGATAAAGAGCTAGCAGCAAATCCAACAATCAACCTACTCAAAATGGTTTTACAGCTCTCAAGGTGTCGCTACTGCGAAAATCGGCGCCGGCTGAACAGAAGAGTCGCCACCGTGCGTTATTTATCCCAACAGAGGGAAAGGAAACGCTCGAAGTAAACCTACCGCAAAGACAGGAGAGGAATGGTCATCGCAACCAAATCCTGGATTCGGGAGTCGGTTACGTAAGGAGAAGGTATTAGCACCCCTCACGTCCTTCGTACTCGACGGGATCCACGCTTGTTTTCTAGTACGGATTGTTATTCTATCTATTCTACAGGTCTGGGGTTAAAAGAAAATAAAATGACTCGGCAAAGTATCGCACTTTATGCCTACGTATTCCCGTCTGGAACGAGAAATCAGAGCCAACGTAGTTCGCCTACCTACGGGAAAGGAGGGGAAGGTTGCTCGCTAGGATATCGCATCCTATGCCTACGTACTTTCATACAGCATGAAAGATCAGAGCAAACGTAGTTCGGGCTACGGAAGACACAGATCTGTCTTGATTGTTTTTATCCTTCTGAAAAAGGTTTTCTCCTGATTACGGGTCCAAGCGGACAAAAATGACACTTTGATTGGTTTTCAGTCTTTTACGCAAGAACTGTCTTTTATTGATGTTTGAAATCTTATTACTGTGTTTTTGATTGTTTTGAGATAGAAGATAAAGAACTCTAAAACATAGGGTTAGAAAATGGGAATCAAAACTACCCTAATGTTGGCATGCATGGATTAACACCTAATGTCTGTCATATTTCTCTCTTGCACAGAGAGAAACAGAGATCCTAGGGGATAAACGGAAAAGAAACAGCAAATATACAGTAAAGCAGTAAAATGCATGAATGCAGCAGTACAAGCGAGGCAAGGGAGTCCCACTCAACCTCGAACCTGGAAAACAATAGGCAAAGTGAAACGGCTTCACTTCAAACCTAAGGGGGAAAAATAACAAACAATACAACAAATAAAATAAACCCCAAAAACCAGCTCTGACAGCTCACCAGCTCCTACAGCAGCAATTTTGGAAAAGACCCAACTCTGACAGTTGATTAACAGCAATCTTCCAATGAACCCCAAAGTCAAACTCCAATGATACCTAAGCTACAACAAGCTTCCATCTCCAAGAAATCACCAAGCTCAAGCAAGCACAGAATCTTAACCAATTGACAGCATCAGACAGCAGATAGCTCCAAACAGCAGTAAACCCTAGCTTTAACAGCTGCACAGTTTTGACATGAATAATCTTAATCTTTGTCAATCTTTGATCTTCATCTCTATCTTCAATGGCTTCTTTCTTCAAGGCAAGCACTCCTAGATGTGAATCACTTAACAGAATAAGTTGAATGTTAAACAGCTTATTGACAACCAAAGAAAGCCTATAAGTGTTTAACATTATGAGAGACAGGTTCCCTCAAATTTCTACCTCTAAGGTAAGGCCACTTACCCCTCCAAAGGAGGGAGGTGAATACCCTAGAGGGACTTTATGTCATAGAGAGGAATGGAAGCACAAGAAGCTTACCATGTTTGTACAAAGAATTTGTTCTATTCTAAGGCTTTACCTATCTCCTATCTCCTATGTCTTCAATCAGCTCCCAGCACAAACAATCCTCAAGCTTCAACATTGATTATCATCTTCAATCTTATCTTTTGATGTCTTCATGCTCCATAATCTCAAGCCAAGCCCCATACCCCATAGAAAAGCCCAAAAGCCCAAGAACACAATTAAACCCCAAGTGGGAACACCAAACAAACACTCTATTTGTAAAATATACTAAAACTAGTACTATAGTATTTGAAATTCTAAGATTAATTCTAAGGGGATTTCTACATCTACCCTACATACCCTATATGTCCCAGAACCTAATTCATGCTAAAAACCCCAAAATAAAATGTTATAATGCACCTATGTTGAGTTTAAACCCTACTACTATCACCCTAATGTTCTTTAGTCAAAACTAAACAAGATTAATCCACAAAAGTGTGGCATAAATCCAGGGGGAACTTAATGTTCTAATCTAGCTAATACAAAAAGAATGGAATTAAAATATGAATTTAAATAACTAAACAAAATTCACCAAATAATATGTACAAACAAAATGAAAATAAAAAGCAATTAAGTGTGAAAATTCACATGAAATGGAAAAGCGCCGAAAATAATATTTTTATTTTTCCACAATTTTCTTGACATCATGATGAGAATGGAGCAAAAACTCCCATGCAAAAATGATTATTTTTGGATTTATTATGAATTTTTAAAGATGCTAAAAAAATATGATGAAAATATGGAAAATATGAAATGCAGCGTGACAAATAGCAGATAAAAACAACACAAAATGCCAATAGGCCCAGGAGGGGGGTGTTGGTAGCACGCGCGTGTTAAGCCCAATCTACTTCAGAAAAACACAAAAAAAAAACGGGGGGGGGGGGGGGGGGGTGCCGATAGCGACAAATTCGCTTTGTTGTCCATGTTTGGGCCCCAAACGGGGGGTGCGAATAGCAACAGGGCCTAAGGCCCAGAACACCACACAGACGGGTGAGGGGTGCGAACGAGAAACAGGGAGTATGATCAGCAATCTTTGCATTTTTGGGCTTAAGGCCCGAGTTCTATCCAACCCATCCTTCAGCAATAAACCCTAATCCCTCAAAACTCCCCCCACACTGCTAATGTTCACCGTCTTCCTGACGGCACTCCCCCTCTCGCATCCTCTCTCACTAAAACTCCCAGTCCTCTGAGATCAAACCCTCACCACCAACCCTCACCAAATTCGCTCCTCCAACTCACATCGTTCAAACCCTCGACAGATAATCTTAACCTAATTTTTCAAAACCTAACACTCAAATTAACCCTACTCTCCCACTAACCAACAACTATGAAGGTGGAACAAGTTTAGGAAGAAAACCTGGAGAATGCGACGACTGTGGTGATGAAGATTCCTGCGCAAATGAAGTTCTTCATTGATGAAGATTAGTTGAAGACTTGAAGATTTCTGGAGATTTAGGTGAATACGATGATCATGGCGATGATCTCTGATGCATCTTGGTGATTCTCGAAGATGATGAGCTTACGAATCTGGAATCATCTGGAATTTCTTGTTGGATTCTTGAAGATTCACGATGTTGAAGGAATTCTCGCGACGAACGCGAGCTTGCATGTGACGATCTGGAGCCACTTGTTGAAGGTCACGAAGGACAATGAAGATCTCGCGATGAATCTCGTTGGAAGTCTGGTGAATCCGAAGAACACATGAAGAAGTTCCTGAAGTTGTTGTTGACGAAGATCAAAAGACGGTGAGATTCTAATGATTTCTTGAGGATGAATCTGGATCGGAGAAAATGGAGATTATGATGGATTCTGGAAATATTGATGAAGAATACGTTGAATCCATGAAGAACTCCGTTGAAGATTATGAACGGAGGATGAAGCTCTGTGGCGGATGCAAGGACAAATGCAGTTTTCCGGTGGATTTCTGAGCTCTCCGGTGGAATGTTGATGAAGGTTGATCGGAAGTGGCTGGTGAAGATGAGGAGCTGGATGAATTTTCTGGAAAAAAATGGTGTTTCCGGTGGGTGTTGCGGCGGTCGGAGATTGTTAGGGTGGCCGGAGGTGAGCGGTTGGGGTGGCCGCCGGCAGTTGCATGCCGGCCGGTGAGAAGTTCCGGTGAGGGGACGGGTGTCGGCTTCGCATGCAGAGGGTGAGGGAGAGGCGAACACGTGGTGGTGTGGTGTTTTGCATGGAGGCCACGTGGAAGGGAAAGAGGGAGGAAATGTGAGGTGGCTGAAGCAAAGTGAGGTGATGTGGCCGAAACTTGGAACACCCGCGTGGCTGCCTTTTATGCTGACACTTGGCACGGACTAGGAATTGGGCTTTCAGCAAATTGGATAATTGGCCCAATTATGAGACTCTGATTAGTGATGATTAAGGACTAATAGAATCTGGATTAAAAAGATATTAGACCTAATGACTCAATTAAGACTAATTAACTGAATTAACAACCAATTAAATGGGGACTAAAGACCTAATTAACCCTAAACGAAAATCAACACTTGTTAAGGCTAATTGGAATCTATCCTAAACACTTAAACCTAATTAAACCTAGATTAACCCCTAATTAATACCCTAAAAATTTAACAAACTATTAAAACTATTAAACCTATTTAATATCTACATTAAAATCTATATTAATCAATATCCCTAAAATCTATTAATGTCTATTAAAATCTAGGAAAACAAATATTAATAAAATCTACTAATTTCTAAAAAAAACCTATATTAATATCTATTTAAAATTCTGAAAAAAGGTATTTAATATCTAAAAATCTATTAAAAGTCTATTTACCTCTTAAAACAAATTTAATTATATTCTAAAAAAATTTAAAGCTATCAAAAACATTAAAATCTATTAAAATCCATTAAATTCTAAAAACTTCTATTAAAGTCTTTTTTTAAAAAATTCTAGAAAAATTTATTTAAATCTATAAGAAAATATCTAAAAAATCTAATAAATTCTATTAAACTCTATTAGAAAAAAAACTAGAAAATTCTATTTAAATGCATTAAAAATCTAGCAAATAAAAGGAAAAAAAACTAAAAATTGCCAGGAGGTCGATTAAATTGATTAGAGAACAATTGCGCAACCATAACAAAACCCGGGCACTGAGATGGCCTGAAAACACAGGGAACGAGCACCAATTCTCAAAATACGCTTATTCAAACCGGCCCGAACTGCCTGAAACGCCAGGGACTGCAATCCCAATAAAATCGATTTGACTGAGAAAATGCAATGCATGCGGTATGCGAATGCGAATGTAAAAACGCGTTGAAACATAAACCAGATATGGGAACCGGTTGGTCAAATTTCGGGGTGCAACAGCTGGCCCTATTCAAGCGGCTTGGACCCGACTGGGTGAAGAGCGAACGACCTTCAAACATTCGAGGTATGAGACGGTTGAATACTAAAGAAACCCTGAAATTTGCCAACCGCATAAATAAACTACACCACGGCTTGGGGAACGACACTCGTCGAGCGAACCTGATTGCTACGGTAACAACCAATCATTCGTTAGAGAATAACTCTGATTTTAACTCCCACCACCCATGCAACACCACAGGTACTTAACTATCTTTGCAAGAACACCTCTGTCCACAACTGGACTAAACTTGTCAACACCAGAAAAGAAACAAATTCGTCAACACGAGTAAAGATCCCATCATCACAGGAAAAATCTTATCCACGATTGCCCTTAAATTTCGTCAACACGAAAAGCCATAAATTCATCATCACGAAGAAGTCCTATCATCATAGGAATAAAACTTGCCCTCATCAGGACTCCTCATTCCGTCAACACGGAGAAATCAAACTTGTCCTCATCAGGACTCCACATTCCGTCAACACGGAGAAATCAAACTTGTCCTCACCAAGACTCCACATTCCGTCAATACGGAGAAATCCAACTTGTCCTCATCAGGACTCCATATTCCGTCAACACGGCGAAAGCAAACCTTGTCCTCAACAGGAATCCATATTCCATTAACATGGGGAAATAAAACTTGTCCTCATCAGGAATCCTCATTCCGTCAACACGGAGAAATCCCAACGACTTCGTTGGGGATGAGTTGTCAGCATCTTGTCAACACAAGGGGATGACATCTTATTTGCGTCTTATCAACACGAGGAACTCCTATCAACATAGGAATAAATTGTCCATGTCAGGACTCATGTCTCGTCAACACGAGGAAAAGATAGATTCATTAACACGAATAAATCCTATCATCATAGGAATACCATTCTTGTACATATCTGAACTCACATTTCGTCAACACGAAGAAATCCTATCCACATAAGCATAAATTGTCCTCATCAGGATGCACATTCCGTCAACACGGAGAGAGTAATTCGTCAACACGAATAAATCCTATCAACATAGGCATAAATTGTCCTCATCAGGACGCACATTCCGTCAACACGGAGGAATAAAACTTGTCCTCATCAGGACTCCACATTCCGTCAACACGGAGAAAGCAAACTTCGTCCTCAACAGGACTCCATATTCCGTCACCACGGAGAGATCGATTCGTCAACACGAAGAAATCCTATCAACATAGGCATAAATTGTCCTCATCAGGACGCACATTCCGTCAACACGGAGGAAGCAGTTCGTCAACACGAATAAATCCTATCAACATAGGCATAAATTGTCCTCATCAGGACTCCCTATTCCGTCAACACGGAGGAAGCAGTTCGTCAACACGAATAAATCCTATCAACATAGGCATAAATTGTCCTCATCAGGACTCCCTATTCCGTCAACACGGAGGAAGCAGTTCGTCAACACGAATAAATCCTATCAACATAGGCCTAAATTGTCCTCATCAGGACGCACATTCCGTCAACCCGGGGACATCGATTCGTCAACACGAATAAATCCCGTCGTCATAGGAGTAACCTTATCCACCTCTATTGGGGTAACCGGGAAATGTCGGAACCTGAGTGTTCAACGAGCACAAAGTTTGAATCTTTCTAAGCAATTAGTCGGAGTCTGAGCACTCAACGTAATAGCATGACCGCATCACAAAATGAATATTTGTCGGAGTCGGGATACCCAACGAAATAACTGGGACCAGAATGCTCAACAAACCATCGGAGCCTGAATACTCAACAAAACAACCGGAGTCAGAATACTCAACGTACAAATCGGAGCCATAAAACTCAACGAACAACCGGAGCCAGAACGCTCAACATAACACATCGGAGTCTGAACACTCAACAAAAATATACCGGAGCCTGGATACTCAACGAACAACCGGAGCCAGAGCGCTCAACATAACAAAGATCTGAATATCACAACTCCATGCTGGTGATAATACCTTTGAACAACTTTGGAAGATATGAGCCCAACTCCGCTGGGGGCAAGAGAACTTAACCAAGAATCTCTGTGGGGAATATAAGAAGATGAACTATATCATCCGGTGTCTCACAGCGAGACCTCGAATATCTAGAAACATGTCTGAGCTTAAGAACTCCATACTCCTGTTGAGAAACACACCTGAAAGCAAAAGGTTAACTATCCTGATTTATGTTTCAAAATGCGTATGTTTGACAATGGCGTAATGCTCCATTTAGTGTGGAAATGCTACGCGTTTTGAGTAGATGCAAACATGATAATGCATGCAAATGCAAATGCAGGTTCGGGCTGCCGGGGAGTCCTGATAAGCTTGCTTCAACACGGCTGCTGAGGACAAATACCACCTTGCTGGGGAATGAACGGGTATCACCAAGTATTTCGGCAAAATAAATGCCAGGACATACAACCAACTCTGCTGGGGAGAGCTTTAAACCTTCAATTTCCACTGGGAGGAAAGAATAACACCTGCTGGGGAGAGAATACTCCGCTGGGGAATGAACGACTCTCTCGGGGGATATTAACCAACTCCGCTGGAAACAGGGAGTGACTCCGTTGGGGAGAATAAACAAACCTACTAGGGATAGGGCACCCTTGCTGGGGATAATAACTGTCTGGGCACAGTTTACAACCCTGGAATTATCAATCCACTGAAAACTAAACGACTCCGCTGAGGACGAAGAATCCTTTTGGAGAAACACCACTGTCTGAATACAGCTTACAAACTTTAAAGTTATCCAACTCTGCTGAGGGTAAACGACCCTGTTGGGGAAAGTAAACCATCTGGCCACAGTTTACAAACTCGGGACTAAGGATAGACATCCTGTGGCGAGCATTAATCCTGACCTGCTGGAGAATATCCTTTGGAGGATAAGCTGCGACTAGCTGGGGAAATTGATCCTTCTTCAGTAAGGAATAATGTCATCTCAGCCTCGGGGACTAAAGTGCGACCTGCGTGGGGATTCGCATCATCATGTCTTTTCGTCAAGAGCCTCTGGTTAGGACTACATGAATTCCATTCACCTTCTTGGAACTTTGCACCAAGGATACTAACATGCCCCAGTCTTGCAATAATCTTTTTCCCCTGATCGACTGATTCGTGGAGCAGTGCCCATAGCTGCGAGAGATGTGCCAAATCTCGACCTAATTGCTCCAGATTAACTGATTCTCGAAGGTATGACTTTATTGGGGAATAACCGAACATGCCAAGTAGGATGGGGCTTATGTACATCCGTGATAGGTCATACACGCCTGATGCTGGACAATACCCTGTCTGAATTCACGGCTTCTAGTAGAAGGGTCAATGGACGGCAGCACGATTTCTCGACATTTGTCTCAAACTTGAAGATTGGCTGAATCTGCTCAAGTAGCTCTGAGTAACTCTGATAACACGGAGAAGAACAGTTCCTTCGCTTCTGATAAGCCCCGGCCCGTGGGAACCTCTGTGGGATAGTCTGAAAATCTGTACTCTGATGGTTTGGTATGCACTGCCCCAGTATTCTGAACTTCAACGAGATACTTCAAATCGAATGCCTCTCGGATAAAGAATAACCCCTACGCTCTTAGGATGGCATGCCCCTGTCTGCAATGACTTTGCCTTAATCAGACTCTTGGAGAAAACCCACTCCGAACCGAAAGCATCTTACTACAATACGACCCTGCGATGGCTTACCCCGGTGTTTGTACGACAAAAGGATTCAACCCCAATTAAACAATCATCAACATAGTTGGTTTCACTATCTCTGAAGTGATTTGCCCCTGAACGAGCGTTGAGCGACTTAACCTGCCCGGATCAAACACTAGAAGGATCTATCTTCAAATCACCGCATTCTGGATAATTGCCCCTGATTGGCTCTCGAGAAGATTCGCTTCTGATCAACTGCTTCTCAAACAAACTGTCCCGTAATCAGCCGATGCTTCGGGAATGGTCCTCAGACCGACTGATTCCGAACTCACTGAAAGTTAATGCCCCAGATTTATAGGATTTCACAATATACACCATTCTGATCCAGACTGTTGAATTATTCAATCCTGTTCGATTATTCCCTGTTGGAATTTCTTTCCTGTCAACTACCAACCTGCAAACAAAATTGTTCATTCCCGAATGGTAATTCTAATGCAGTGTTCATGCAAATTTTGAAAAAATTGTGTTGTCACTCATTTACGTGTCATGATTGTGAGTGACGAATGACCCAAAGTTCAACCGTAGTGCTTGTGTGATCAGTGAAAAATGCAACAAGGATATGACTAGCAAATCAAGAGGGAGTCAGGTTACTCAACCTTATTGTAATGCGCTTTCAGAATAAACCTTGCCTCAATTAGGTCTTTTAAGGGCTGTATCGTGGTCGGGTTCACGGTTCGTGAACTAAAGGATATTTGGCTCAAATTATGATTTGTACCCACCCCTTCTACGTGATGATTTCCGATCCTACAGTTCAGTTAACTTGGCTCGAGCACTCGCCTCTTCGAGAGGTATGTTGAATGGTAAGAACCATAGTTAAGGAACTCACAAGGTTTTTCCCTTTTTTAGAGTGACAGTTACTCTTTCTTCGTTTTCGGTGTCTGTATACACACGACTTTGTCCTTGTTCGAGGAATTTTCTTTTTATATCCTTTCTTTTCGTTCTTTTGATTCCCTAACTTTTTCCTGGACTGACTCCCTTTGAGTTCTTTTCGATTTTTTCTTTTGAAGTCCAGCGGGATGCCCTAATTTTTGCCTAAGTATTAGCTTTCCAGCTTTTTCTTTTTCTTTTTACTTAGCGGGCTCTATTATTCTTTCTTTTTCTTTTGGAACAAAGTCGTGTGACACTGGTTGTCTTGATTGCTCCGAAAGGATTGTAACTGTCTCACTCCTGATTGGTGATGTTTAACCATTGTGGTTGACGAGGCGCGACCTCTGGAGAGGTATAAACTGATTAGTCCTCGAAAGGCAACACTCCTCTATAAGACTTGAACACTTGGTCAAGCTAACTGACAACTACCCTGCCCTGGGTTAAGATGTGAGGGTTTAAAAGTCCGAAAAACTTCTACTTCCTGGCTCGAAGTGGTTAACAAGGGACTAACTCCTTATACCTCCAGTGTTTAGGGGATTTGAAACAATGCCTTGTACGTCATCGGCAAGTTTTTATCTGAAAGCATACGATCATCGGTTATGCGTATTCAGTTTCGTCATCCTCCTTCCCATCTTTTCTAATCATAGTGACAAAGTGGAGTGAATAAAATGCAAGTGTCAGTGCAAGGCAGTAAATGAGCGACAGCGACATGATTAATTCAGAAAAATGCATAGTCACTCTATCAATATTACCATTCGAAACAAACAATATTTAACAGCAAGTAGTAACTAACAGAAAAGAAACTAAAATGCAAATGATAACAGCCTGAGGACTGCCAATGCTGAGGGTGTCGTCCTGTCTGTACCACTGGCTTCTTGAAAATAAACCCTCTGAATCTGCAAGCTCAGATAGCTGAGGGGTTGGTATGAACCAACACAAGCTTAAGAGCTTTAGGTTCCACTGAAGAACTCTGGATCAAAGATGGCCGCAACTGACTATACGTCATAGGTTCTGGGTGGGAATGAGCATTCCTTCGTTCCAAGTTGTTACGAGGTCTGTTCTGATTTTGGCGCTGATTCTGATAACCTCGGCCACGAGTCTGCTGATTTGCAAGAGGAGCGACATAAAGTTCTGAATATGGTGCCCCGAGCACAGTGGTCTGTCCAGCATAACAAGACACAGAAGATGAAGAAACAACAAATTTCACCTGATTCACCTCGAGGATACTCAACAATCTGGCATGATGGCATTGATCACAACTCCTTCTTCAGTTTGGTAGATGCCAGGAGACTCAGTTTCGTTAGCCTGACCGCTTGAAATATTCTGAATTCTTCCAATTTTCACGCTCAATGCGTTCTCCTGCCCTTACCAATTCAGAGAAATTTAGTGCATTTCCAAGCATTCTTTTGAAGTACGAGCCTTGCAGGGAGTCTACAAACATGCCCGTTATCTCTCGGTCTAGGAGCGACGACTTCACTCTGGCAGCAAATTCTCTCCTTCTCTGACAATACTTCCTGATAGGTTCATCTTTCCTTGGAGACAATTCTCGCAACTGCATGCGACTAGGAGCTATGTCTAGGTTATAATCGTGTTGCTTCATCAAAGCTCTGGCTAAACCCACCCATGATCGAATCTGATTACTCTCTAACCGCATATACCAACTCAGGGATGCCCCAGTCAGACTATCCTGAAAGCAGTGAATCATCGACTTGTCGTCTTGCACAAACGAAGTCGTTCTTCGGCAGAACATTACCCAATGTTGCTTCAGACAGCCATCTCCTCTGTATTTCTCAAGTCTCGGCGTTTTGAACTTTGGAGGTAACACCAGGCCAGGAACCAAACACATGTCTGCGGCGTTCAGGTTAGCAACATCTTTGACTTTCAAGGCTTTCACCCCTTCTTCTAACACTCGGAGCCGTCTATCATACTCAAGAGCTCTTGGGTCTTCAGTCCTTTCTACTGGGATCTCTCTTCGGATATTCGCCATAGGGGGGACACCACCTTGACTGTTTATAAGAGGAGGTCGTTCACTGCCGACAACAAACTGCTCACGTCAATCTCGGTCCCTGACAGGAGGTTGCACAAACTGGTCTGCAGTAAGGTGGTTCACTTGCGGGAAGTCTTCGTCATGCAGGGAACCATACAAAGGATTGGACGTCACAGTGAACCCTGACAAGGTATCAACAAACTGGAAGTTGCTCTCTGACGTAGCTACCAACAACCTTCAACTGACTTTACTGCTCAATTCTGCCCCAATCTATCTCAACCCCCTGGTCGTCTTCTACCAATCAACACTTGTTCAGACCAATCACCGGAGAATCACCTTCAGAATCAAAACCACGGCTGGATAAGAGCTCTGGCTAGCTGGGGAATGATATGCAACATGATGCAAACATGTTTATGCAAATGCAATGCAATATGTAGCAAATACGGGATCACAGCCCCCACAATCTCTAAATACTGTTGCGCTGCTGACGGAGTACGTTCTCTCTGACGAGAAGACCAAAATACCGGGTTATCTGGAAGTCAAGTTTCCTGCAAAACCCTCCCACTCACGGGTATGGACCTAAATTGACACAAGTTCGGCATCCTATGCGGTCATCAGCGTCACAGACTTTCAAGATTGATGATACGATACCCAGAAGGTGTGGCATCATCATATCCTGAAGAGGCCTCACTTAGCTGAATCCCAAATGATCGGTCCCTAGAGTCGAAAATCCTCCAAACCAACAACCCCCTCAACCCAAAGGGTTGAAAAAGAAGTCAACCAGGAGAACCTCGTCTGAGCGTGGATTTCATGAGACACTAGTACATGCAAAGCACGCACGCGCCCACTAATTTCCACTCTAATTCTAGGTGCACTCAAGCCCAGGTCCGACTTATCTCTCAATCATAGAACCCCGTCATACCCACAGCAATAATCACAATAATATAATGCTGAATGTAAAATACAGAAACGTAAATCCATACAAAACCCACGACGGGAAAACAAGTGCTAGGATTGACTCGCGTAGGGAACCGTTGGAGTCCCCAACAGAGTCGCCAGTTGTCGCTACTGCGAAAATCGGCGCCGGATGAACAGAAGAGTCGCCACCGTGCGTTATTTATCCCAACAAAGGGAAAGGAAACACTCGAAGTAAACCTACCGCAAAGACGGGAGAGGAATGGTCAACGCAACCAAATCCTGGATTCGGGAGTCGGTTACGTGAGGGGAAGGTATTAGCACCCCTCACGTCCGTCGTACTCGACGGGATCCACGCTTGTTTTCTAGTACGGATTGTTGTTCTATCTATTCTACAGGTCTGGGGTTAAAAGAAAATAAAATGACTCGGCAAATTATCGCACTTTATGCCTACGTATTCCCGTCTGGAACGAGAAATCAGAGTCAACGTAGTTCGCCTACCTACGGGAAAGGAGGGGAAGGTTGCTCGCTAGGATATCGCATCCTATGCCTACGTACTTTCATACAGCATGAAAGATCAGAGCAAACGTAGTTCGGGCTACGGAAGACACAGATCTGTCTTGATTGTTTTTATCCTTCTGAAAAAGGTTTTCTCCTGATTAGGGGTCCAAGCGGACAAAAATGACACTTTGATTGGTTTTCAGTCTTTTATGCAAGAACTGTCTTTTATTGATGTTTGAAATCTTATTACTGTGTTTTTGATTGTTTTGAGATAGAAGAGAAACAACTCTAAAACCTATGGTTAGAAAATGGGAATCAAAACTACCCTAATGTTAGCATGCATGGATTAACACCTAATGTCTGTCATATTTCTCTCTTGCGCAGAGAGAAACAGAGATCCTAGGGGATAAACGGAAAAGAAACAACAAATATACAGTAAAGCAGTAAAATGCATGAATGCAGCAGTACAAGCGAGGCAAGGGAGTCCCACTCAACCTCGAACCTGGAAAACAATAGGCAAAGTGAAACGGCTTCACTTCAAACCTAAGGGGAAAAAATAACAAACAATACAACAAAGAAAATAAACCCCAAAAACCAGCTCCGACAGCTCACCAGCTCCTACAGCAGCAAATTTGGAAAACACCCAACTCTGACAGTTGATTAACAGCAATCTTCCAGTGAACCCCAAAGTCAAACTCCAATGATACCCAAGATACAACAAGCTTCCATCTCCAAGAAATAACCAAGCTCAAGCAAGCCCAAAATCTTAACCAATTGACAGGATCAGACAGCAGATAGGTCCAAACAGCAGTAAACCCTAGCTTTAACAGCTGCACAGTTTTGACATGAATAATCTTCATCTTTGTCAATCTTTGATCTTCATCTCTATCTTCAATGGCTTCTTTCTTCAAGGCAAGCTCTCCTAGATGAGAATCACTTAACAGAATAAGTTGAATGCTAAACAGCTTATTGACAACCAAAGGAAGCCTATAAGTGTTTAACATTATGAGAGACAGGTTCCCTCAAATTTCTACCTCTAAGGTAAGGCCACTTACCCCTCCAAAGGAGGGAGGTGAATACCCTACAGGGACTTTATGTCATAGAGAGGAATGGAAGCACAAGAAGCTTACCATGTTTGTACAAACAATCCTCAAGCTTCAACATTGATTATCATCTTCAATCTTCTCTTTTGATGTCTTCATGCTCCATAAGCTCAAGCCAAGCCCCATACCCCATAGAAAAGCCCAAAAGCCCAAGCACACAATTAAACCCCAAGTGGGAACACCAAACAAACACTCCATTTGTAAAATATACTTAAAATAATACTATAGTATTTGAAATTCTAAGATTAATTCTAAGGGGATTTCTACATCTACCCTACATACCCTATATGTCCCAGAACCTAATTCATGCTAAAAACCCAAAAATAAAATGTTATAATGCACCTATGTTGAGTTTAAACCCTACTACTATCACCCTAATGTTCTTTAGTCAAAACTAAACAAGATTAATCCACAAAAATGTGGCATAAATCCAGGGGGGAACTTAATGTTCTAATCTAGCTAATACAAAAAGAATGGAATCAAAATATGAATTTAAATGACTAAACAAAATTCACCAAATAATATGTACAAACAAAATGAAAATAAAAAGCAATTAAGTGTGAAAATTCACTAGAAATGGAAAAGTGCCTAAAATAATATTTTTATTTTTCCACAATTTTCTTGACATCATGATGAGAATGGAGCAAAAACTCCCATGCAAAAATGATTATTTTTGGATTTATTATGAATTTTTAAAGATGCTAAAAATATATGATGAAAATATGGAAAATATGAAATGCAGCGTGACAAATAGCAGATAAAAACAACACAAAATGCCAATGGGCCCAGGAGGGGGGTATTGGTAGCACGCGCGTGTTAAGCCCAATCTACTTCAGAAAAACACCAAAAAAAACAAACGGGGGGGGGGGGGGGGGGGGTTCTGATAGCGACAAATTCGCTTTGTTATCCATGTTTGGGCCCCAAACAGGGGGTGCGAATAGCAACAGGGCCTAAGGCCCAGAACACCAAACAGACGGGAGAGGGGTGCGAACGAGAAACAGGGAGTATGATCAGCAATCTTTGCATTTTTGGGCTTAAGGCCCGAGTTCTATCCAACCCATCCTTCAGCAATAAACCCTAATCCCTCAAAACTCCCCCCACACTGCTAATGTTCACCGTCTTCCTGACGGCGCTCCCCCTCTTGCATCCTCTCTCACCCAAACTCCCGGTCCTATGAGATCAAACCCTTACCACCAACCCTCACCAAATTCGCTCCTCCAACTCACATCGTTCAAACCCTCGACAGATAATCTTAACCTAATTGTTCAAAACCTAACACTCAAATTAACCCTACTCTCCCACTAACCAACAACTATGAAGGTGGAACAAGTTTAGGAAGAAAACCTGGAGAATGCGACGACTGTGGTGATGAAGATTCCTGCGCAAATGAAGTTCTTCATTGATGAAGATTAGTTGAAGACTTGAAGATTTCTGGAGATTTAGGTGAATACGATGATCATGGCGATGATCTCTGATGCATCTTGGTGATTCTCGAAGATGATGAGCTTACGAATCTGGAATCATCTGGAATTTCTTGTTGGATTCTTGAAGATTCATGATGTTGAAGGAATTCTCGCGACGAACGCGAGCTTGCATGTGACGATCTGGAGCCACTTGTTGAAGGTCACGAAGGACGATGAAGATCTCGCGATGAATCTCGTTGGAAGTTTGGTGAATCCGAAGACCACATGAAGAAGTTCCTGAAGTTGTTGTTGACGAAGGTCAAAAGACGGTGAGATTCTAATGATTTCTTGAGGATGAATCTGGATCAGAGAAAATGCAGATTATGATGGATTCTGGAAATATTGATGAAGAATACGTTGAATCCATGAAGAACTCCGTTGAAGATTATGAACGGAGGATGAAGCTCTGTGGCGGATGCAAGGACAAATGCAGTTTTCCGGTGGATTTCTGAGCTCTCCGGTGGATTGTTGATGAAGGTTGATCGGAAGTGGCTGGTGAAGATGAGGAGCTGGATGAATTTTTTGGAAAAAAAATGGTGTTTCCGTTGGGTGTTGCGGCGGTCGGAGATGGTTAGGGTGGTCGGAGGTGAGCGGTTGGGGTGGCCGCCAGCAGTTGCATGCCGGCCGGTGAGGAGTTCCGGTGAGGGGACGGGTGTCGGCTTCGCATGCAGAGGGTGAGGTAGAGGCGAACATGTGGTGGTGTGGTGTTCTGCATGGAGGCCACGTGGAAGGGAAAGAGGGAGGAAATGTGAGGTGGCTGAAGTAGAGTGAGGTGATGTGGCCGAAACTTGGAACACCCGCGTGGCTGCCTTTTATGCTGACACTTGGCACGGACTGGGAATTGGGCTTTCAACAAATTGGATAATTGGCCAAATTATGAGACTCTGATTAGTGATGATTAAGGACTAATAGAATCTGGATTAAAAAGATATTAGACCTAATGACTCAATTAAGACTAATTAACTGAATTAACAACCAATTAAATGGGGACTAAAGACCTAATTATCCCTAAACGAAAATCAACACTTGTTAAGGCTAATTGGAATCTATCCTAAACACTTAAACCTAATTAAACCTAGATTAACCCCTAATTAATACCCTAAAAATTTAACAAACTATTAAAACTATTAAACCTATTTAATATCTACATTAAAATCTATATTAATCAATATCCCTAAAATCTATTAATGTCTATTAAAATCTAGGAAAACAAATATTAATAAAATCTACTAATTTCTAAAAAACCCTATATTAATATCTATTTAAAATTCTGAAAAAAGGTATTTAATATCTAAAAATCTATTAAAAGTCTATTTACCTCTTAAAACAAATCTAATTATATTCTAAAAAAATTTAAAGCTATCAAAAACATTAAAATCTATTAAAATCCATTAAATTCTAAAAACTTCTATTAAAGTCTTTTTTAAAAAAATTCTAGAAAAATCTATTTAAATCTATAAGAAAATATCTAAAAAAATATAATAAATTCTATTAAACTCTATTAGAAAAAAAACTAGAAAAATCTATTTAAATGCATTAAAAATCTAGCAAATAAAAGGAAAAAAAACTAAAAATTGCTAGGAGGCCGATTAAATTGATTAGAGAACAATTGCGCAACCATAACGAAACCCGGGCACCGAGATGGCCTGAAAACACAGGGAGCGAACACCAATTCTCAAAATACGCTTATTCAAACCGGCCTGAACTGCCTAAAACGCCAGGGACTGCAATCCCAATAAAATCGATCTGACAGAGAAAATGCAATGCCTGCGGTATGCGAATGCGAATGTAAAAACGCGTTGAAACATAAACCAGATATGGGAACCGGTTGGTCAAATTTCGGGGTGCAACACAAGGCAAAAACAAAAGCTCTACAACCAAAACATCCCAGCCTAGACCTGAACTATCTCTAAATGAGTTGCATATCTGAATCCCAACTGATAAACCCTCCTGAAGGTGAGAAAATACTTAGAAGGGGGGGTTGAATAAGTATAGAGAAAATATTCTGGCAATAAAAACTCAAGGATTTTTATCCTGGTTCGTTGAACTCAACTACTCCAGTCCACCCTATCAAAAGTGATTTGCCTTTCTCAACAAGGACTTAATCCACTATTAATCAAACTGATTACAATAGCAAGCACTAAGAACAATTGTTCTTAGTCTTCTTAAGAACAACTGATCACAACTGGATCTTCTTAAGGACTTTTACAATCAATATGTAAAACTAAACAAGTGTTTAAATGCTTCTAAGTAAGCTATATCACAACTGTGATTTTACACTTAAGTTTAAGAACAATGAAATAAATTCAACAATGAGAATAAATTGTATGAGAGCTTTCTTGGAATTCTTTCAATATTTCGTCAACTAAAGAAGAGTGATGGAGTCTTGCTTTTATAGGCACAGAAGTCCAAGTTATTTTCATGTTGAAGGCTGTGTACTGAAAAAGGCTGTAGTCTTTTTGTCTTCACATCACATGACCTTTCCTAGAAGAGAATGCACAGATAAATCCTTTTTGTCTGTGTTCTTGTGTCTAGCATAAATGAGGAAAGAGTCGTTTTGCCAAACCAACAGACATAACTTTGAATTCTTCTTCAATAAGTTTCTAATACTTCAGCAGATAACATCAGAGCCTTGAATGATCAGAGTCCTTGATGTTCATCAGAGTTTGCTGAATCAGAGCATTGCAGCAAGTGTGCTTTCAGCGTGTAATTTCATTAGAGCAGAGTTTTAGGAATCATATCCTCAGTACTGGCAGCGTAGTACTCTCAGAGTCTTCTGAAATAAACTAAGCTTTAAACTCTTCATACAAAAGTCTTCAATGCTTCAGATGCTTCTGTAGCTTCTGCTTCAGATGCTTCTGTAGCTTCTGCTTCAGATGCTTCTGTAGCTTCTGCTTCAGAATCTTCTGTAGACAGCGCTCAGAATCTTCTGTAGGTAGCATTCAGATTATTCTAGGAGATGCTTCTGACGCTTCATAGCCTTGCATAATTCCATGTTCAGATCTAATTTGCTTTCAGAATAATATTCACTTTAATATCTGCAGCAAAAATACTTGAACAAATTTTAGAGTATATAATTCTTTAATACAAAATTTCGTAAGAGTTATCATCAAAACATAGAGATATAATTAAGAACCAATCTGTGTTCTAACAATCTCCCCCTTTTTGATGATGACAAAAACATAAGAAATTTTGTTCAATAAAAATATACTTATAACTCCCCCTGAGATTATGAATCGCCCCCTGAATTGAATACTTAGAAGGAATAGAAACTTCCCTTTTTGCATGAGTATTCTTTTCAGAATCAGAGCCTGATTGTTCCAAAAAATTAGATCATGACTTTGGATGCACATTTCAGAATCAGAGCCTGATAGGTTAAAACTTGATCTGGGGTTCTCAGAGTAACTTTTAAAGAATTTGTCGGATTTTTCAAATGTTCTGAAATACTAAGAGTTCATGTTAGTTATAATTAGATATGTTTGAGTTTCATTTAGGTAGAGTTTATTTGAACATTCAGATCCATTTTCTCCCCCGTTTTTGTCATAATCAAAAAGTAAAACTTTTAAAGACAAATAAAAGGAAATACAGAAAAGATGCATTCATGTAGAGAAAACAACAGAGTCATTCATTCATTCAGATTAAAAACAGACAAATTATCAGATAAATTCAAGTACATGTGCACAAACATCAGATATAGAGAAACATAAAACTAGGTTTGCTTGGACAAAATCATCTTCAGAAGTTGAGTGATCTCAGATGAGGATTCTTCTTACTTTGTCATCCATTTTGCCATGTTCTCATTCTTTTGATCATGCTTAGACATCCATTGAGCCATGTTCTCAGTCTTCTAGTCTTGCTTGGCCATCCATGACTTGATCTCAGATTGCCCAGCTTCCAATACTGCAATCTTATCTTCTAGATCTGGATTTTCTTTCTTGATCTCAGTAGATGTAGATGGAGCAGATTCTTGTGCAGGAATAGAAGCAGAGTCAATTTCCATTGGGGATGAAGAGTCAGGAGCAGCAGATCCAGAGGGATTTTCCACAATTTTCATAGCCAGTGGATTTTCTTCAGAAGCAGATTCTGCAAAAACTTCTGTAGCAGATACTCCAGAAGATGAAGGTACATCCTCAAGAAGCAAATGTGCAGATCTTTTCACATTCCATATCATGCTTCTGGCAGTTTCAGCAAATCTTAGCTTCGCATCATTAGAACAGACATTCTTCAGATTTGAGGCTACAATATTGAATCTAGTAATGAAGCTATTCCAGATAGCATCAGATTATTTGCATCCATGGTTGACAAGCATTTCTTCTGAACAGAGCCTAAATTTATCTTTATTTCTTTCAGAAAATTTGCAAATAGAATATCAACATTTATCCTATATTTTGGTTTGAGAAGGGTTTCCAAAGTGAATGGCTTGGGTTGAGGTGGATGTGGTATGGTAAATTTTGGAATGATGATCAGAGGACGAGGGTAGAAAGGAAAAGATGGATGGTCAGATGAAGTGGTAGTTTTGGATCTGGATAAGGCATGAACCAGAGATGGTTTTACACGTGATGAAGATGGAACAACATCAAAGGTAATGGAAGTGTAAGGAGTGAAAACAGATTTATCAGACAACTAGGTTCTGATGAAATCATATATGGCAGCTCTTTTAAGTAGGTTTGAAGAACAGATGGTAAAATAGTGGAAGACTTAAATTTAAATGGAGTGGTAGATTCAGATGGTTCTATTCTGGTATAAAAGTTTTTAATCTTTAGACCAGAAGGAAGTGGATCAGAGGGAAATGGTTTAAAGGAAGCAACTGAAACAAACTCAGATCTCCTGGGTTTTGGGATGGGTTCAGGAATGAGAGTTTCAGATGAAACAGGGGGATCTGGTTGTTTAGATTCAAATTCTATGAGAGAGGGAGGTGAAATGACATCTGGATGAACATCAGATTCAGACGAATCAGATGAGGTGGTTGGGGTACAAGATGTAGATGATACTTCAAATACAGTCTTGAGAGGTTGAATATCCAGAATCTCAGAGTCGGGTATATTTGATTCAATAGGATTGGATGGTTCTGGTTGAGGATCAGGTACAACTGGTTCAGATGTAACTTGTTCAGATGCAAAAGTTTCAGATGTAACTGGGTCAGATTGTATGGGTTCAGATGCAGCTGGTTGTTGAGTTTCAGGTTGTTGTTGTGTTGTAGGTTGTTCTGTTGGTTTTGTTTGTGGTTATGATTGTGGAATATCAGATGATTTAAGTGGTGTAGAGGTAACAGGATCAGAATGAATTTGTGATGTAGGAATTTTTGGTGGTTCAGAGGTTTCAGATGGAGCAGGAATAGTTTGATTTTGAGTGGGAGGAGGTTCAGGCATAGAACTAATTGTTGATACATCTACTGCAATTTTAGAAAGAGAAGGTGACGATGTTTTAGTACCTTTTATCTTGATGCGCTTGGTGGGAACAGAGGGAACTTCTCCAGAAGATTTTCTCTTGATCTGCTTCTGTGGTTTGTCAGCAACTTTTTGTTTCTTCTGAGCAGTAGCTTTGTCTGCCTCTAATTGTCTTCTTTTCCTCATGTTCTTTTCATAGACATCTGGCATAGGTTTTCTAGCACGAATCAGAATATCAGCAGGAATAGGTGTTCCATTTGCTTTGCACGCTTCAATATACCTAAGAATAATATCCCTAGGTTCTTCAGCACCAAAGATTGGAAAGTCTTGAACTGGAATCCTTCTCTGACTTACTTCAGTAACATTCAGCTTCTTAGGAGCAGTTGTGAGTTCATCCACAACTTTTAGCCTCTGAAGACTCTTTCCATTCAAGGGTTTTCCAACTATTGTCTCAAGCTCTTCTTTAACTCCAGCTTCATAAAGAGCAGCTACCAGACCATTCTCTGTCAGAATGTCTGAGATCAATCTTCCAAAAGGAATCCACGTCCTGATCTTCTGTCCCTTATCCTTTATGGATTCTCTGGATGCATTGATTTGATTCCATAGATGCATAAAGAGAATGTATGGCAGATCTACCTTTGTACTTTGACTCAAGCAGTACATGAAATAGAGTTGTTCATTATTCACATAATCTGGAGAATTTGTGGATTTTCTGTGATTGATGCATCCCAGAAAAATCTTTGCCCAGATTTTGTAGTCAGGTTTCAGATCCTTAAATTTGTTGGAGGCCTGTCCAGATGCAATAACTTCCTCATACACTTCTTCCATGTCAACACGCCCAGCTGGCAGATGACAAACTCCATCAGTTTCCTCATACCCTATGAGTTTCCTGGTGAGATCTTCAGTGATTATGATCTCTTTTCCCAGAATAGAAGAGAGGATGAACTTTGGGTAAACAGATGCATGAATCCAAAATTTCTTCACCAAGTGTGGATACACTGGACCAAACAACCTGTCAAAATACTTAACCCAGCCTTGTGCATCAACAATAGAACACAGATCAAATCCATTGTCAGCCAGAGAGTCAAATTCCACCATGGATTCACAAAGAACTTCAAGCTTGTCTGCAGGGGTTAACAATGTTCTCTTAGGTTCCTTAAAGGGAGTAACACCCATGTTTGATGATGCAACTGCAGCCATAGATGATTGAAACTGAGCTGATGTTGAGGATGATGTTGCCATCGTTGAAGATGAAGAAGATTTGGATGAAGGTTTAGGGTTTTGATGAAGACCAAATAGCAAACAGAAATGCATATATTGTTTGTGAGGTGAAAAGTGTGAAATGGTGTGATTTGTGGTATTTATAGAGAGAAGCTAGGGCATACAAACAGACAAATTTAGCACGTATTCACTTAGCATTAAATGGAATTTAATGAAAAGAATAAAAATCATTTCAAAGAATTAATTGATTTTGACAATTTGGGGAGGGGGAGGGGGGGAAACCAAGATTTTAACTATTCAAACAATACCTCAAATGTCTCTTCAGTATTGTGCACACCATCTTTTAAGATTCAGAGTGACACGTGTTTGCTTGCATGTGCTTCTGAATTCTCTTGAGAAATGAAACGTTAGCCAACATTCAGATCCTCTAAGATTGGTTAGTTCAGATATACACAAATAATAATAATAATAATAACTCAAGAAATCAAATAAAGACAGATGAAATACTTCAGAGTTTTAAACATTTTGCATATGAGAAATTTGCTTATGATAAATATCATTCTGGACAAAAATTCATACCAATATTTTTCAGAATAAACTTGAACCTATCTTCAGCAAGGGGTTTTGTGAAAATATCAGCCCACTGATGATCTGTATCAACAAAGGCTAAGTTTATGATACCCTTCTGAACATAGTCTCTGATGAAATGATGTTTAATTTCTATATGTTTTGCCTTAGATTGTAAAATGGGGTTTTTAGACAAACATATAGCAGAAGTATTATCACAAAATATAGAAATATTACTCTAAAAGATCTGATAGTCTTCTAGTTGACTATTCATCCAGAGCATCTGCGTGCTACATCCAGCAGCAGCAATATATTCTGCCTCTGTAGTTGATAGCGCAATTGTAGGTTGCTTCTTGCTGTACCAGGAGATTAAATTTCTTCCTAGAAATTGACAACTTCCAGAAGTACTTTTTCTTTCCACTCTGTCTCCAGCGTAGTCAGCATCACAGAATCCAACTAATTTGAAATCATCAGATTTTCTGTAACACAAACCCACATTAGAAGTACCTTTCAGATACCTTAGAATCCTCTTAACAGCTGTTAGGTGTGATTTTCTAGGATCTGATTGGAATCTTGCACACAAGCATACACTGAATAAAATATCAAGTCTAGAAGCAGTTAAATAGAGAAGAGATCCTATCATACCTCTGTAGAGTTTCTGATCTACTTTCTTACTTACCTCTTCCTTACCAAGAGTACTTGTTGGATGCATAGGAGTCTTTGCCATCTTACTATCAGTCATGTTAAACTTCTTTAGAAGCTCTTTAACATATTTGGTCTGATGAATGTAAGTGCAATTTGGAGTTTGGTTGACTTGAATTCCCAGAAAGAATCTCAATTCTCCCATCATGCTCATATCTCAAATTCAGCCTGCATACATTGAGCAAACTCCTTTCCCAGCATAACATTGGTAGATCCAAATATAATATCATCCACATATATTTGACAAATTAACAGATCTTTCTTGAATGTTTTACAAAAGAGTGTTGTGTCCACTTTGCCTCTGATAAAATTTTTCTCTAGAAGAAAATTGCTTAATCTCTCATACCAAGCTCTGGGAGCTTGATTTAAACCATAAAGAGATTTCTTTAGTTTAAAAACATGTTCTGGAAATTTTTCACTTTCAAAACCAGGAGGTTGGTGAACATAAACTTCTTCTATAATTCCATTTAGAAAGGCACTCTTAACATCCATCTGATATAGAGTGATGTTATTTTGTGCAGCAAAAGAAATGAGTAAATGAATAGACTCTAAACTGGCTACAGGAGCATAAGTCTCTGTATAATCAATTCCTTCTTGCTGGCTATAACCTTGAGCAACAAGCCTTGCTTTGTTTCTTTCAACTTCTCCTTTTTCATTCAACTTATTTCTGAAGACCCATTTAGTTCCAATTATGGTGAATCCTTTTGGTCTTGGAACCAAATCCCAAACAGCATTTCTTGTGAACTGATTGAGCTCTTCTTGTATGGCAATTATCCAGTCATTGTCTTGCAGAGCTTCATCTACAGAAGTTGGTTCAATAACTGACACCAGCCCAAATAATGATGCTTCAGATGATCTGAGGAAGGATCTTGCTCTTATAGGGTCATCCTTCTTTCCAATCATCACATCCTCTGGGTGAGAGGCCTTGATTCTGGAAGATGATCCTCTAACATTTGATTCTTCAGAAATGTTCAATTTTTTCATTTTAGAAGCTAAAGGAATTACATCTAGCGTTGCTTCTGGTTCCTTCACTTGAGCTTTGTCTGCCTCTGAGCCTTCAGAGTCTGCGAGAATTACTTCTCTATCTGCAGAACTTTCAAAATACTTTGGCTTTTCTATGCCAAGCTTATCATCAAATCTAACATGTATAGATTCCTCCACAATCTGTGTTTCAGTATTGTATACTCTGTAGCCTTTAGAGCGTTCAGAATAGCCAAGCATGAAACACTTCTGTGCTTTAGAATCAAACTTGTTAAGATTCTCTTTAGTGTTCAACATATAACAAATACATCCAAAAGGATGAAAATATGAAATGTTGGGATTTCTGTTCCTCCACAATTCATAGGGAGTCTTTTCCAGAAGAGGTCTTACAGACACTCTGTTCTGAATATAACAAGTTGTGTTTATTGCTTCTGCCTAAAACTGTTTTGCCAGATTAGTCTCGTTGATCATGGTTCTGGCCATTTTTTGCAGAGTTCTATTTTTCCTCTCTACAACTCCATTCTGTTGTGGAGTTCTAGGGAAAGAGAAATCATGAGCAATGCCATTTTCATTAAAATATTTTTCAAAATATTTGTTTTCAAATTCACCACCATGATCACTTCTGACTTTAATAATTTTAAAATCTTTTTCATTCTGAACTTGTTTGCAGAAGTCAAAGAACACAGAATGTGACTCATCCTTGTGTTTTAGGAACTTTACTAATGTCCATCTGCTGTAGTCATCAACAATGACTAATCCATACTTCTTGCCTCTGATGGATGCAGTTTTCACTGGTCCAAACAGATCAATGTGAAGTAATTCTAATGGTCTTGAAGTTGAGACAACATTTTTAGTTTTAAAAGAAGATTTTGAAAATTTTCCTTTTTGACATGCTTCAAAAAGAGCATCTGAGTTGAACTTCAACTTAGGAAGTCCTCTGACCAGATTGAGTTTATTAATCTTAGATATACGTCTCATATTAATATGTCACAATCTTTTGTGCCAGACCCATTGCTCATCATTAACAGACAAAAGGCATTTAACATTTTGAACCTTAAGTTCAGAAAGATTGATTTTGTAAATGTTGTTCTTCCTCTTTCCATTAAATAGGATTGAGCCATCCTTCTGACTAAGAGCTTTACAACATTGTTGATTAAAGATTATATCATAACCATTGTCACTTAATTGACTTATGGACAATAGATTATGATTTAATCCTTCTACAAGAAGAACATTAGATATAGATGGAAGGTTACCATTGCCAATAGTAACAGAGCCAATAATCTTGCCCTTATGATTCCCTCCAAACTTCACTTCTCCTCCAGATTTAAGATCCAGGCTTTGGAACATAAACCTTTCTCTCGTCATGTGACGTGAGCAGCCAGAGTCCAGGTACCATAACTGGCGTCTTGACTTTTCTGCTAAATACATCTGCAACAAAGATTATCTTATCCTTAGGTACCCATATCTTTTTTGGTCCTTTTGGGTTAGTTGCCTTGAAAGTTTGTCTGAACTTCTGTCTTTTTACAACAATTTTGTTCTGACTGACTTTTGGCTTAAACACAGGAACGTTCTGATCAGAACGTGTGTGGTTGATATCATTGAGATGACCAAACTTAAAATGAGAGTATAAGGGAGTTTTCTTAATTATAAGTTTATCAACATGCATTGATTCAAATCCTTTCCAGAGGAAGATTCATATCCAATTCCTTTCCTGTTATTTCTGCTAACCCCATAGGTCATTGAAGCCATCTTGCTTCTATCTATGATTTTAGCTAGAAACTTCTGAAAGCTGAAGTCATATTCTTCTAAAATGTTTTTGCATTTAGACTTAGTTTCAGACTCAGAGTCTTGTTGAGCTTTTTCAAAATTAGTTTTCATTTTTAAATTGTTTTCTTTTAGCTCAGCAACTTCTGACTTTAACAGATTATTCTCAGATTCAAGATTGCATTTAAGCTTCTTGCATTTGAGCTTAATCTGGTTATAATTTTTCAGGACTTCTGATAAGACTTTAATAAGCTCTTCCCTAGTGAGATCAGAAAGTACCTCTTCTGAGTCAGATTCAGAATCAGACTCAGATCCAGATGATCCTTCATTCTGATCTTCCACGCCTTCCATCAGAGCCATGTTGCGCATTCATCTTCAGATTCTGATGAGGATCTAGATTCATCTGAATCATCCCATGTTGCCATTAGAACCTTCTTCTTATGCTCAGGCTTTCTTCTAGGCTTTTCTTTCTGAAGCTTTTGACATTCATTATTGTAATGGCCAGGTTGTTTGCATTCAAAACAAACAAATTCCTTCTTTCCAGATCTTTTTGGTCCAGATGACTCCTTGCGCTGATATGGCTTCTTGAAGTTCTTGAACTTCCTCTGTTTGTGCTTCCAGAGTCTGTTGATTCTTCTAGACAGTAAGGACAGTTCATCTTCTTCAGAAGAAGAAGACTCTTCAGAACTCTCTTCTAACACCTGCAAAGCTTTCACAGATTTGTTAGAATTTAAGGCAATTGGCTTACCTTTCTTTTGAGGCTCATCTTCCTCAAGTTCAATTTCATGGCTCCTTAGTGAGCTGATTAGTTCCTCCAAAGTGATCTTGTTTAGGTCCTTGGCAAGCTTCAGAACAGTGACCATAGGTTTCCATTTGATAGGCAAGCTTCTGATGATCTTCTTCACATGATCAACAGTTGAGTAGCCTTTGTCCAACACTTTTAGACCAGCTGTGAGGATCTGGAATCTAGAGAACATAGTTTCTATAGACTCAGATTCTTCCATTTTGAACGCTTCATACTTCTATATTAGCGCCAGAGCCTTGGTCTCTTTAACTTGAAGGTTTCCTTCATGTGTCATCTTCAAAGACTCAAACAAGTCAAATGCAGTTTCTCTGTTTGTGATCTTCTCATACTCAGTATGAGATATTGCATTTAACAAGATTGTTCTAGCTTTGTGATGATTCCTGAACTCCTTCTTTTGGGCTTCAGTCATTGATTTTCTATCAATTTTCTTTCCATCCCCATCAATGGGATGAACATACCCATCAATGACTAAGTCCAATAAATCAGCATCATAACCAAGGAAGAAACTTTCTATCCTGTCCTTCCAATAATCAAATTTCTCCCCATCAAACATAGGGGGTTTTGTGCTGATTCTTTCCCTTTCTTCATATCTATTGTTACTGTAAGATGTTGAAGTTTCACCCATAATAACAACCAAATATATATCAAAGTTTTCTCACTGGATCTTTTCTGTCACGATGAAGTGGTAGCACACATAGAACCGGAGCTCTGATGCCAACTGAAGGTGAGAAAATACATAGAAGGGGGGTTGAATAAGTATAGAGAAAATATTATGGCAATAAAAACTCAAGGATTTTTATCCTGGTTCGTTGAACTCAACTACTCCAGTCCACCCTATCAAGAGTGATTTGCCTTTCTCAACAAGGACTTAATCAACTATTAATCAAACTAATTACAATAGCAAGCACTAAGAACAATTGTTCTTAGTCTTCTTAAGAACAACTGATCACAACTGGATCTTCTTAATGACTTTTACAATCAATATGTAAAACTAAACAAGTGTTTAAATGCTTCTAAGTAAGCTATATCACAACTGTGATTTTACACTTAAGTTTAAGAACAATGAAATAAATTCAGCAATGAGAATAAATTGTATGAGAGCTTTCTTTGAATTCTTTCAATATTTCGTCAACTGAAGAAGAGTGATGGAGTCTTGCTTTTATAGGCACAGAAGTCCAAGTTGTTTTCACGTTGAAGGTTGTGTACTGAAAAGGGTTGTAGCCTTTTTGTCTTCACATCACATGACCTTTCCTAGAAGTAGAATGCACAGATAAATCCTTTTTATCTGTGTTCTTGTGTCTAGCATAAATGAGGAAAGAGTCGTTTGGCCAAACCAACGGACATAACTTTGAATTCTTCTTCAACAAGTTTCTAATACTTCAGCAGATAACATCAGAGCCTTGAATGATCAGATTCTTTGATGTTCATCAGAGTTTGCTGAATCAAAGCATTGCAGCAAGTGTGCTTTAAGCGTGTAATTTCATTAGAGCAGAGTTTTAGGAATTAGATCCTCAGTACTGGCAGCATAGTACTATCAGAGTCTTCTGAAATAAACTAAGCTTGAAACTCTTCATACAAAAGTCTTCAATGCTTCAGATGCTTCTGTAGCTTATGCTTCAGATGCTTCTGTAGCTTCTTCTTCAGATGCTTTTGTAGCTTCTACTTCAGAATCTTCTGTAGACAGCGCTCAGAATCTTCTGTAGGCAGCGTTTAGATTATTCTAGGAGATGCTTCTGACGCTTCAGAGCCTTGCATAATTCCATGTTCAGATCTAATTTGCTTTCAGAATAATATTCACTTTAATATCTGCAGCAAACATACTTGAACAAATTTTAGAGTATATAATTCTCTAATACAAAATTTCGTAAGAGTTATCATCAAAATATAGAGATAAAATTAAGAACCAATCTGTGTTCTAACACCTCCCCCCAACAGAAACTATGGCCAACAGTTTAGTATGTCAACAAGGTTTGAAATTTAAAAGAGAAATCAAAAACAGGCCTATGACAGTCTTTTTCCACCAAATCTGGCAGCAGCCTTAAACAAGGCTTTAAAGGCAGCATCAGTCTTAAACAAAAACAAACCCTTATATATAAAAAAACAGCACCATATTAAACTCAGTTCACACAACCAAAGCCAACTGCCCTCATAGGCTTAACCAAAGCTGAGGCACACAACAATCTTAAAAACTCTCATGATAACCTTCACTCTAAGGACAACGCTATGCATCTCACCAAATGCAATAGTTAAAATGAAATCCTAATGGCAACAGAGGTTAGTTAAAATTTAAGACCAAGTACTGGCAGTGTGTCAATGCACCAATCTAATCAATATTGGCTTTACAGCTACAAAACAGTAGAAGCAGCAGTCTCACAATTCAATTATCTTACCATGGATTGATAGATTCAACTTCATAAAAATTCTGTCAGCAGCTTCCCCAACCTAATGCTCTGGTGATAACAACATAAACCAACTAGATCTAAACAAGCACAAAGGTTAAAAACCAAGGATGAACTTTACCAGTACATAACCAATCAATCACAAACCAATGGCTTATGACAGCAGCATAAGCGCAATAAACTTGATGCAGCCAATCAAACCAAATAGCCACCCTAATGTAAGACTTTAAAGACAAACCCTTCCTTTTCAGCCCATTTTAATTAAAACCATGATCCTCATATGGAAACCACAACCAATAACCAACTCCCTTATCATGAGAACTACCTTTAGCAACAGCCATGAGTTGACCAACTCCTCTCTAGTAACAGCTCCCTTAAGCAAAGGATCCTAAATGACAGTTTATAATGCACATTATAAATTCAACAGATCCAGTCCTACCACAAGCTCTAGAACAGCCTATACCTAATTGTAGTCCTATACACATTAGCAAATACTAGACTAAAACAAGTATGCACCAAAATGGAGGTTCATAAGCAATAGACATGACAATGTTAAGTTCAAGTCACTAACTCTAGGCCTCTTTATATTGACAGATTTCAAAACAGTTTTGGTGGTTACTCAACATAACAATGTCAAAAGCCTAAAATCATCATGTATTCAACAACATGCCTTCATAAAATTAAAAACATACACATACTAACCTAATGGCACTCCAACAACAAATGCACATGGTATTGGCAGCATAGTTAACAAACCATTTCAACATGACAATAAGTAAACTATTTGACAAAACCAATCAATACATGATGTATATTAATTAATGAGCTTAAAATGACATACCTCTTGTAGTCCTCACTATGCTAGCAGCCAAGAAAACCAGAGGTCCTCCCTTTTGAGCAAGCTTGTGATGTTACTTCCTTTTGAAGAAAAGTGCAATCTTGTGGACAGTTTGAACAAATGAACTTCCAGCTGTTGTTTGAGACTTTAGATAGCTAGAGTATCATGGATATGAGGTGTTTGGAGTGTTAAAATGTTAGGAATGGTGATATGTAGTGATTTGGTATGAAAGATGCACAAAAGTCAAACTATGGTAGTTTAAAGTTTGACTTTTTGATCTATGGATTTTTTGATAAATGTGATGATGGAAACAACTTCAGAGGGTCATTTTAAGGGTGTGTATATGGTTTTTATGGTGTTTTATTGTTTGGAACAAGGACTGGTGTGAAATGTGTAAAGTGGTGAAAATGGTGATTTTGTGAATTTCTTCACTTTCAAGCAAGGAGGGAAAGAAGAGAGCTGTGAGTTTATTGTTCTCTTGGATAGCTCTGGTGTCTTGTATTCAATGAGATGAAGGCTCTATTTGTAGGCTAAGAGAAGAGTTGGGGCAGATTTGTATTTTGGCCTTTGGAGGGAGTTTTGTAGTGAAATCTTGTTCAAGATCATGTACAACTGCACAATCAACTCCTTGGATCAATGCAGGGCATAAATCAAGTGGTATGGAGGACATGAAGGTGACTGAAGTGAAGCTAAAGAGTAGGAGAGGCTGCTGCTATAGATTTTCCATCATAAAGTTTCTCTTTCCTCTTTGTTTTGAATAAAATAATGGCACTTGATCTTGCAACTTGCAAACTCTACCAAACCCTTCTTTCTTATGCATTTTAAACCATAAAACTCTCTAAATATCAGATCAAGACATGATCCAATGGTTGAGAATGATCCAAGTGGCTGAAAAGTGGATTTGTGAAAAAGTGGAAATGGTGCACTCAAGTGTGGAGACCCCAACTTTCTGGATTCATAACTCTCAACTCACAAGGGCTATGAAGGAGTTCTAGTACTCTCTATAAAGCCCTAATGGAGCTCTACAACTTTCATGCTTTCATGATCTTCAGAATCCAAGTGGAACTAGGTCAAAAATCCCCTCAAAGTTGGCTGAAAACATGATTTGCAAGGCCAGAAACTTAGAATCTTTCTAAGTGTTTTCTCCTTCTTGTGATGATTTTGGATATAAATCCAAATCTATGTATTTTTTGCACATGGACCAATGTGAGACTTTTGTAGGAATTGCCAAGACCTTTCAAACAAGCTTTGAACCAACTCAATTGGATGTGTGGTTAGGGAGTTATGGTCTGCCCCCTTTCAAAACCCTAATTCCCGATTTTTGCGATTACTCCCCAATCCTTGATCAAATGATCATGAAACTTAATGGGTAGGTGTAATATGTCATTAGGAACATTTTTGCTTCACACCTTGAGGTCAAATTCCTTATGGTTGAAGAGTTGACTTTTCGGTCAACGAAACGATCGATCGATGACTACCGAGCCGTCTGTTGATGTTCCGGGTCTTCTGAGGCTTTGAAACTTCTTGAGTGGACTTACCTAAGCCATATGAGCTTAATGGACCATACTTCCATCATTAGAACTGAAGGTGAGAAAAACACTTAGAAGGGGGGTTGAATAAGAGTTTTTAAGAAATATGGCTAACAGAATTACTCAAGATTTTTATCCTGGTTCGTTGAACTCAACTACTCCAGTCCACCTTATCAAAGATGATTTGCCTTTCTCTGCAAGGACTTAATCCACTATTGATCAACCGATTACAATAGAAAGCACTAAGAACAATTGTCTTAGTCTTCTCAAGAACTACTGACCACACCTTGGTCTTCTTAAGGAACTCCTTACAATTTAATGTAAACTAACAAGTGTTTGAATGCTTCTAATAAGCTGTATCACAACTGTGATGTTTACACTTAAGATTAAGTACAACAAAAACTATGTGGTTTTATGAAAGATTAAATGAGTGAAATCTTGAGAGATTTTCTCTTTTATGAATCTAGCGTGTATTTCTTTCTGAGTAATCTAGCAATGAGCAAAAGATAAGTAGTAAATTAGCAACCTCAAAAATGTTGAAGTAGTTCTCCTTTTATAGCTTTTTTCAAATGCTTTGAGTGATGTGTAGCTTAATATAATATTTGATTGTATGACTTTTCATCAATAAAGGTATGGGCAGAGATATACTTTCTGTAGAAAGGTATGGTTGTAGAAGCCTTGGGATTTGCACCACGTCACTTCTTTGGACAAATTAGCCGTTGGTTACTTTGGAAGTAGCACCACGTCTAACCAAGTTTACAGCTTCTTCAACAAGCTTCCTTCAAGATGAAGTCTTCAAAATCTGCACTTCAGAACTTGTAGTAAGCTTAAAAGGTATGGAATGCTTTAAGATGATCAGAGCTTAAGATGAATGATAAGTTTAGAGTCTTGATAGATGATCAGATCTTTAATGTATCAGAGTCTCAGTCTTGATCAGATTTTTGATATATCAGAGTTTCAGTCTTGATTAGAGTCTTCATCAGAGTATGCAGCAGTTATGTACTTTGAGCGTGAATATTAATGATAAGAGTCTGGTTATCAAAGCCTCTGAGTTTGTAGTGAAAAGAACTTCAAAGTCTGATAAGATCAGAGCTTTCAGCTTTTGTATACTTCTTTCATTAACACTTCAGATCATTCTATAGCTTCTGCTTCAGATCCTCTTGGCAGTGCTTCAGAATCTTTGCATAGTTTCTTTGTACTTATGTATTTTGCTTCTTTAAGTGTATTTACTATTATACCTGAAACAATAATACTTGAACAAATTTTAGAGTGTATGTTTTCTCATTACAAAATTCTATAAAAGTTATCATCAAAACATAGAGATATAAGAACCACCAATCTGTGTTCTAACAATCTCCCTCTTTTTGATGATGACAAAACGTAGGGAATTTTGTTTAATAAAGGAAGAAGGGGAAAAAACAAAATACTCCCCATGAGATTAGGAATCTCCCCTGAAATGAATACTTTAATAGAAAAGAACACTTCCCTTTGCTTGAGTATATTTCAGAACCTGGTAGAAATCCTTGATGAGAGAAAAACTCAGCTTGGATGCTTTCCAGAATCAAGCTCTCCAGAATTTGCTTTCAAGGATCAGAGCCTGATTGGATAATTCTCAGGGTAACTTCAGATCGTTTTGTTAGATGAGATAATGAGATCTGAAAGTCTTAAGATTCAATGTTAGATTAAAACAATGTCTGAATTTCATTTTTAGCATTTTCTTATGTTGAACAATCAAATTCTCTTTCTCTTTCTCCCCCTTTTTGTCATAATCAAAAAGAACTTTAAAGACAGAAAAGATAACAGAAGAAGAGAGAAAAATATGTCATACGAATGGAAGACAAAATAACCAGATTTAATAAGATCAGAAAATCACAAAGCATAAGAAGTTCGTAGTGCAGATGATAAAAAAACGCGTAAAAAAAACGAGAATGCAAAGACATGAAAAAGAAAACTAGGGCTGGCGAGAAGCAATCAGTGTCAGAAGATCCGTAATCTTAGCAGTAGACTCTTCTTGCTTGGCCATCCATGTCTTGATTTCTTCAGTAGTCCGTTCCTATTTTATCATCCATGTTCTGATTTCCTTGACTTCTTGGACAACATCTGGAATCTCAGACTTCATCTCAGATGCAGAAGGTTCAGAAGCAGATGCAGTTGCCATTGGATGATCAATCTCCATGTCAGATGCAGGAGTATCTTCTATCATTGCAGAATTTTCAGCAGGAGCATCTTCAAGAAGAAGCACTAGAGTTGTGATAATGTTCAGCAGAGTTTGTCTGACCATTTCAGCAAACTTAGCCTTTGGATCATCAGCACAGAGTGTTCTGAGGTCAGATGCAGCAGAGTTGAATTTTGATATGAATCTGTTCCAAGAAGCTTCAGATTTAGCAGGATCCAAACTAGCCATGCACTTTTTCTCTATAGAAGCAATTCCCATACGTAGTTCCTTCTTGAAATTTTTGAACAGAGTAGAAACATCTGATCTGGGTTTTGGGTTGAGAAAGTCTTCTATGGTGATAGGTTGTGATGGTTCAGGAGGTGTTTGAGTTAGTTCAGGAGGTGGGTGATCAGATGATGGACGTTCAGATGATTGGGGTATGGATGTTTGTGGTATGGTAAGTTGAGGAATGGAGGTGTCAGTATCAGATGGTGTTGATATAACAACATCAGATGAGGATGAAATAAAATCTGTGAAGTTGAATTTGAAGCAAAGAGGATTTTCAGATGCAGGTAGATCAGATGATAGTGGTTTATAGGGATCAGGAATTTGTAAGCTAGTTGGTGAGGGGACATCAGATTCATCAGAATCAGATGATTCAGTTGAATGACATGAAGTTGAAGAGAGGACATACAAAGTTGCAAGTGGTGATATATCCAGAATGTTTTTAGATGGTTGTTGGACAAATGGTTGAGGATTTTTGACGGTTGGTTCTTCTGGTGGTTGAGTAGATGAGAGTGGTTCAGATTGTTTTTGTTGTTCTGATTGTGTTTGTTGTTCAGAGGATTGTTGTTTTTGTGATTGAGATGATGGTTGTTGTTGTGTTTCAAATTTGTTTGGTTGAGGAGGTTGATGTTCAGACGATTTCTGTTGAGGGGTTTCAGATGGTAGTTGAACAGAAGATGGTTGAGAATGTTTGTTAGGAGATGAAATGGGTTCATATGATTTAAGAGGAGATGGTGGAGGTGAAGGTGAGGATGAAGGTACATATGGTTTGGGATCAGATGTTAATACCTGGTGAATTGTTTCTCTAATTTCTTCCACAGTAGCTTCTGGATGATTTTCCTTTTGCTTCTTGTCCTTTTCAGGCTTGTCACCAGCATCAGAGGCTTTCCTCTTGGGATGTGCAAAAGATCCTTCCTCAGCCTTTATTTTCCTGCGCCTTTCTCTCATAAGATTTGGCAATACTTCTCCTTACTTCTATACTATGTTAGCAGGCAGAGGAATACCATCTCTTAAACATTCAGCAATGAATGTCAGAATGATGTGCCTAGGTTCATCAGCACTGAACATAGGAAAATCTGCTAGAGGAATTCTCCTTCTGCTGACGACTTCAGATTGAAATTTCTTGGGTTTTCCAGCAAGCTCTGAAATAACCTTCATTCTCTTCAGAGTGTTCCCATTTATGACAGATCCTATAACATAGGACAGATCCTCTGTCACCCCAGCATCAAACAGATGTTTCACAAGACCATTCTCTGTTAGAATGTCTGATATCAGTCTTCCCATAGGGATCCAAGTTCTGATTTTTCCAGCTTTAACCCTAACTTCTTCTCTTGTTTCTTTGATATGGTTCAGAAGATGACTGAACAGAAGATAAGGTAAATCCACCTTCTTTCCTTTCCTCATACAATACATGAAGTACATTTGTTCTGAATTTACATAATCTGGTGAGTTAGAAGATTTCCTATGAAAGATTGAACTCATGAAGATCTTAGCCCAGATTCTGTAAACAGGTTTCAGATCTCTGACCTTGTTAGATGGTTCCCCAGAAACACAAACTTCTTGAAAAATGTCAGCCAAATCCACACGATCAATAGCCATACTTGTGATTCCTTCAGTTTCCTTATACTCAAGTAGTTGTCTGATTAATTTTTCAGTAATGACAATTTCCTTTCCAAGAACAGATGAATGAATAAACTTAGGGCATACTTGAGCGTGTATCCAGAATTCTTTTACCAAAGCTGGATAAACAGGACCCATCATCCTGTCAAAATATTTTTCCCAGTTCTGAGCTTTGATAGTTGAAAGGAGATCAAAACCATTTTCTTTGATGGATTCAAAATCCACAAAGTTCTCACACAGAACCTCAAGTTCTTTGATTGGAGTGAGAAGAGTTCTTACTGGTGCTTTGTACACAACAGCAGTTTGGGATGAACCAGCATCATTTGGAGAAGATGCAGCAACAGTTGAAGTTTTCATCTGAGCAGGTGTTGATGAAGGTGAAGCCATTGAATTTCTTGAGATGCGTATGGGTTTACGAGGATTTTTGGGTTTTGAAATAAGATGGAAACAATAGAGAAGGCAGAAATGCATATGTAAAGTGTGATTTGTGAAGAGTTGAGAGAATTTATAGGAGAAAATTTTTAGGTCATGCAAAAAGACACATACACTCAAGCGTGCACAAATAATCAAATCAAGCAATTAATGCAAGGAATAAAATTATATCAAGCATTTAAGATTCTGACAGAAGGGGGAAAATCAAGAGATTTTGAATTTTCAAAGCAATACCTCAAATGTCACTTCAGTATGGTGCACTCTACCTTTCCAGATTCTGAGCTACACGTGTTTGCTTGCATGTGCCTATGAAACTCTTTGAGAAATGACACGTTAGGCAACGTTCAGATCTTCTGAGCCTTGTTAGTTCAGATTTACACACAAAATAAACACAGAATTCAACAAAAGAAATACTTTAGAGTTTAGACATTTATCATCAAAAAAAAATTTCATCTGATGAATATTTTATTCTGGACAGAAGTCCATACTAATATTTTTCAGAATAAATTTAAATCTATCTTCAGCAAGGGGTTTTGTAAAGATATCAGCCCACTGATGATCTGTATCTACAAAGTTTAAATTGATAATTCCCTTCTGAACATAATCTCTGATGTAATGATGTTTAATCTCTATATGCTTAGCTTTAGAATGTAAAATGGGGTTTTTAGATAAGCATATAGCAGAAGTATTATCATAGAAGATAGAAATGTTACTCTCAAAGATCTGATAATCTTCTAGTTGACTTTTCATCCAGAGCATCTGAGTGCTACATCCAGCAGCAACAATATATTCTACCTCTGTTGTTGAAAGTGCAATTGTGGGTTGCTTCTTGCTGAACCAAGAGATCAGATGACTTCCAAGAAATTGACAACTTCCAAAAGTACTTTTACGTTCTACTCTATCTCCAGCATAGTCAGCATCACAGAATCCAACTAATTTATACTCATCAGATCTTCTGTAACACATATCCACATTAGTAGTACCTTTCAGATACCTTAGAATCCTCTTAACAGCTGTTAAGTGTGATTCTCTAGGATCTGATTGGAATCTAGCACACAGACACACACTGAATAAAATATCAGGTCTTGAAGCAGTCAAATATAAGAGAGATCCAATCATACCTCTGTAAAGTTTTTGATCAACTTTCTTACTTACCTCTTCCTTACCAAGTGTGCTTGTAGGATGCATTGGAGTCTTAGCCAGTTTGCTTTCATTCAGATTGAATTTCTTCAGAAGCTCTTTGACATATTTAGTCTGGTGAATATATGTACATTCTGAAGTCTGATTTACTTGGATTCCCAGAAAGAATCTAAGTTCTCCCATCATGCTCGTTTCAAATTTAGCCTGCATAGACAAAGCAAACTCCTTTCCTAGCATAATATTGGTAGATCCAAAAATAATATCATCCACATAAATTTGACAAACTAGTAAATCTTTCTTAATTGTTTTACAGAAAAGAGTTGTGTCCACTTTGCCTCTGATAAAGTTCTTTTCCAGAAGAAAATTACTTAATCTTTCATACCAAGCTCTGGGAGCTTGTTTCAAACCATAAAGAGATTTTTTGAGTTTGAAAACATGATCTGGAAATTTATCACTTTCAAAACTAGGAGGTTGATGGACATAAACTTCTTCTTCTATAATACCATTTAAGAAGGCACTCTTAACATCCATCTGATATAGAGTGATGTTATGTTGTGCAGCAAATGAAATAAGAAGGCCTATAGATTCTAACCTTGCCACTAGAGCATAAGTTTCAGTGTAATCAATACCTTCTTGTTGACTGTACCCTTGAGCTACCAGCCTTGCCTTGTTCCTTACAACTTCTCCTTGCTCATTTAGTTTATTTCTGAATACCCACTTTGTTCCAATAATGTTGAAACCTTTTGGTCTAGGAACCAGATCCCACACATCATTTCTTGTAAATTGATTTAGCTCATCTTGCATTGCAAGTATCCAATCATTGTCACTCAGAGCTTCATCTACAGATGTTGGTTCAATAATAGATACCAACCCAAGAAGTGATGTTCCAGATGATCTAATAGACGACCTTGTTCTTATAGGGTCATCTTTCTTTCTAATAATCATTTCTTCTGGATGAGAAGCCTTGATTCTGGATGATCCTTTAACTGTTGACTCTTCAGAAATATTCATGTTGTTCATCTGAGCAGCTAATGGAGTTGCATCTGGCATAGCTTCTTCTTGAGCTTTCTCTACCTCTGGTTTCTCAGATTCTATGAGAATAACTTCTCCATCTGCAGAGTTTTCAATCTGCTTTGGCTTTTGATTGCCAAGCTTATCATCAAATCTAACATGTATAGATTCCTCCACGATCTGTGTCTCAGTATTGTATACTTTGTAGCCTTTAGAGCGTTCAGAATATCCAAGCATGAAACACTTTTGTGCTTTAGAATCAAACTTGTTAAGATTCTCTTTAGTGTTTAATATAAAACAAATACACCCAAAAGGATGGAAATAAGAAATGTTTGGCTTTCTATTCCTCCACAATTCATAAGGAGTCTTTTCCAGAAGAGGTCTAATTGACACCCTGTTCTGAATGTAACATGCTGTATTAATTTCCTCTGCCCAAAAATGTTTTGCCATGTTGGTCTCATTGATCATGGTTCTGGCCATCTCTTGCAAAGTTCTATTTTTCCTTTCTAAAACTCCATTCTGTTGTGGAGTTCTAGGACAGGAGAAATCATGAGCAATGCCATTTTCATTAAAATGTTTTTCAAAATGTTTTTTTTCAAATTCACCACCATGATCACTTCTGACTTTGACAATTTTGAAATCTTTTTCAGTTTAGATTTGTTTGCAGAAATCAAAGAACACAGAGTGTGACTCATCCTTGTGTTTTAGGAATTTTACCCATGTCCATCTGCTGTAGTCATCAATAATGACTAATCCATACTTCTTGCCTCTGATGGATGCAGTTTTCACTGTTCCAAACAGATCAATGTGAAGTAACTCTAATGGTTTTGAAGTTGAAACAACACTTTTGGATTTAAAAGATGATTTTGAAAATTTTCCTTTCTAACATGCTTCACAAAGAGCATATGAGTTGAACTTCAGATTAGGAAGTCCTCTGACCAGATTAAGCTTATTGATCTGAGATATACGTCTCATATTAATATGACCCAATCTTCTGTGCAAGACCCATTGCTCCTCATTAACAGACATAAGGCATTTAACATTCTGAACCTTAAGTTCTGAAAGACTAATTTTATAAATGTTGTTTTTCCTTTTACCATTAAAGAGGATTGAGCCATCCTTTTGACTAACAGCTTTGCAACACTTTTGATTAAATATAATGTCATAACCATTGTCACTTAATTGACTTATGGACAATAGATTATGAGCTAACCCTTCAACAAGCAATACATTAGTTATGGAAGGAAATTTACCATTGCCTATGGTTCCAGAGCCAATAATTTTGCCCTTCTGATTCCCTCCAAACTTGACATCTCCTCCAGATCTAAGCTCCAGACTTTGGAACATAGACCTTTTTCTCGTCATATGTCGTGAGCATCCAGAGTCCAAGTACCATGACCGGAGTCTTGAATTTGCTGCTGAGGATGTCTCCAACATAGATTATCTTATACTTAGGTACCCAAATTTTCTTGGGTCCTTTTTGGTTAGTTGCCTTAAAGCTTTTTTTGAACTTCTGTCTTCCAACATAAGACTTGTTCTGATTAGCTTTAGATTTATTAAACACAAGTTTGTTCTGATTAGAACTTGTGTGTTTAATATCATTCAAGTGACCAAATGTAAATTGAGAATATAAAGGAGGATACTTGATTTCCATTTTATCGACAGATTTTGGATTTGAATCTTCATAAGTGAAAGATTTATATCCAACACCTTTTCTATAGTTTGTGCTAATACCATAGACCATTGAAGCCATTTTGCTTCTATCTAGGCTTTTAGTTAGAAACTTCCTGAAACTATAGTCATACTCTTGTAAAATATTTTTAGAGCATGATTCAGATTTTGAATCAGAGTTTCATTGAACAGATTCTAAATTCTTTTTCAATTGAAGATTTTCAGCTTTTAGTTCAGCTATTTCTGATTCAAACTTGTTACTCTCAAATTCAATATGCTTTTGAAGCGTTTTGTATTTGAGTTTAACTTTACTATAGTTTTCAAGAATATCAGATAAACTTTCAACAAGTTCCTGTCTAGAAAGTTCAGCAAATACCTCCTCAGAATCAGGTTCTGGTTCTGGTCCAGATGATTCAGCACTGTCCTCAATGTCAGCCATGAATGCCACATTTTCACATTCCTCTTCTAACTCTGATGACGAATCAGATGCATCTGAGTCATCCCAGGTACCCATCAAAACTTTCTTTTTATAATCTGACTTTCTTTTTGGGTTCTCCTTCTGAAGCTTTGGACAATCACTCTTGTAGTGCCCAGGTTCTTTGCATTCATAGCAAACAACCTCTCTTTTTCCAGATCTTCTGTATCTAGAATTTTCTCCAGATCTTCTGTGCCCAAAAGATTCTTTGTGTTGATCTGGTTTTCTAAAGTTCTTGAACTTCCTTTGCTTATTCTTCCAGAGTTTATTGATTCTTCTGGATAGCAAGGATAGTTCTTTTTCATCTTCAGAAGCAGACTCTTCAAAGTTTTCTTCTAATACCTGCAATGCTTTAACAACTTTATTAGATTTTAATGCAATTTACTTACCTTTCTTTAGAGGCTCATCTTCCTCTAGTTCAATCTCATGACTCCTTAGAGAACTGATTAGTTCCTCCAGCGTAATCTTGTTCAGATCCTTTGCCAGCTTCAGAGCAGTGACCATAGGTCTCCATCTAGTTGGCAAGCTTCTGATTATTTTCTTGACATGATCTGCTGTAGAGTAACCCTTGTCCAGAACCTTTAGGCCAGCAGTGAGAATCCAGAATCTGGAAAACATTGCTTCAATAGATTCAGATTCTTCCATCTTGAAAGCTTCATACTTCTGGATCAACGCCAGAGCCTTGGTTTCTTTGACTTGAGAGTTCCCTTCATGAGTCATCTTCAGGGATTCAAATATATCAAAGGCAGTTTCTTTGTTGGTTATTTTCTCATACTCGGTATGAGATATAGCGTTTAGCAATATAGTTCTAGCCTTGTGGTGATTTCTGAATTCCTTCTTTTGCTCCTCAGTCATTGATTTTCTGTCAACTTTCTTGCCATTCACATCAGTGGGATGAACATATGCATCAATGACTAAGTCCCAAAGATCAGCATCAAATCCTAGAAAGAAACTTTCCAGTCTATCTTTCCAATAATCAAACTTCTCTCCATCAAACATGGGAGGTTTTGTGCTGACTCTTTCTTCATATTTGTTGTTGTTGGGTGTTTGAGTTTCAGCAGCCATAATGTATATCAACCAAGGGTATCAAGAGTTTTTCTCGCTGGATCTTTTCTGGTCACGGTTAAGTGATAGCACAAACAGAACCGGAGCTCTGATGCCAACTGAAGGTGAGAAAAACACTTAGAAGGGGGGGGTTGAATAAGAGTTTTTAAGAAATATGGCTAACAGAATTACTCAAGATTTTTATCCTGGTTCGTTGAACTCAACTACTCCAGTCCACCTTATCAAAGATTATTTGCCTTTCTCTGCAAGGACTTAATCCACTATTGATCAACTGATTACAATAGAAAGCACTAAGAACAACTGTCTTAGTCTTCTCAAGAACTACTGACCACACCTTGGTCTTCTTAAGGAACTTCTTACAATTTAATGTAAACTAACAAGTGTTTGAATGCTTCTAATAAGCTGTATCACAACTGTGATGTTTACACTTAAGATTAAGTACAACAAAAACTATGTGGTTTTATGAAAGATTAAATGAGTGAAATCTTGAGAGATTTTCTCTTTTATGAATCTAGCGTGTATTTCTTTCTGAGTAATCTAGCAATGAGCAAAAGATAAGTAGTAAATTAGCAACCTCAAAAATGTTGAAGTAGTTCTCCTTTTATAGCTTTTTTCAAATGCTTTGAGTGATGTGTAGCTTAATATAATATTTGATTGTATGACTTTTCATCACCAAAGGTATGGGCAGAGATATGCTTTCTGCAGAAAGGTATGGTTGTAGAAGCCTTGGGATTTGCACCACGTCACTTCTTTGGACAAATTAGCCATTGGTTACTTTGGAAGTAGCACCACGTCTAATCAAGTTTACAGCTTCTTCAACAAGCTTCCTTCAAGATGAAGTCTTCACAATCTACACTTCAGAACTTGTAGTAAGCTTAAAAGGTATGGAATGCTTTAAGATGATCGGAGCTTAAGATGAATGATAAGTTCAGAGTCTTGATAGATGATCAGATCTTTAATGTATCAGAGTCTCAGTCTTGATCAGATTTTTGATATATCAGAGTTTCAGTCTTGATTAGATTCTTCATTAGAGTATGCAGCAGTTATGTACTTAGAGCGTGAATATTAATGATAAGTGTCTGGTTATTAAAGCCTCTGAGTTTGTAGTGAAAAGAACTTCAGAGTCTGATAAGATCAGAGCTTTCAGCTTTTGTATACTTCTTTCATTAACGCTTCAGATCATTTTGTAGCTTCTGCTTCAGATCCTCTTGGCAGTGCTTCAAAATCTTTGCATAGTTTCTTTGTACTTATGTATTTTTCTTCTTTAAGCGTATTTACTATTATACCTGAAACAATAATACTTGAACAAATTTTAGAGTGTATGTTTTCTCATTACAAAATTCTATAAAAGTTATCATCAAAACATAGAGATATAAGAACCACCAATCTTTGTTCTAACAAGAACACCTTTTAAATCAAAAGTCAAACCACAATTGACTTTTCCTGATCAAAAACCCTAATCGGGGATCCTGAACTGCATTGTTCCTGATCTTTATGTGACAACCTCAAATTGGATTCATGCTTGACCCAATTGAGTATTATTGATGGTGTAAAGACTTTCTTCATGGATAATCATTCCAAGGCATTGACTGATTAAACCGTCGAAACCTCGATTTCCGACTGTACGGAACCCTGGTTCACATGTAACTTAACAAAGAAAAAAATTGAAGTAGGTTAAGGTTAAATAATCAAATGAAAATGATCCTAGAATGATGATGAATATCTAAGGGGTCAAAATTTAGGGTGCAACAGATTCCCCTATTTAAATATCTTCACCAGATGGCAATGAGAGATGATAATCCTCATAGAATCTAGTGAAAGGTATTTAAATATAGCAAACCAAAAAATTTGTCTCTTAGATCCTATGGTATGCAAAAGGACAAATGCTGAAATGCAATGACAACTAAATGATGCTTTATGATGCTTGGATGCAAGACAAATGCAAACACACGAGCAAAAATTAAAGAACGACAGTATGACGAGTAATTACTCATAGGGGACCCGACACACTAGGGAAACAATAGAAATCATCCATGAACGGAACTGGATGGAAAAGAGTCACAACATTCAAAATATCAATGAATGAGGTGAGGAGAAATCTGAGAAATATAACAGGGACACATACACAAACATCAGAGACATTCAGAAGAACATCGAATGAACTCTGAAATATACCAGAGATACTCGGAAAAATATCGAATAAATTCTGGAATATATCAAAGAAGCACATTGAAGACATATATTTTGAAGGTTCATCTGAAACATTTTAGAAGGGTATTTGAAAACATATCTGGGAGAATATCAGGTAAGAAATAAAGGAGTTCTGGAAGAACATCAGAACAAAGATATATATATCCGGAAAAACATCGGAAAGATTATGGAAAAACATCAAAATTTAAAGACTCAAACTGGAAAAACATCAGAGAGAGAAACATATCCGGAAAAACATCGGATAGATTCTGGAAAAACATCAGAATCAAGGTAAATATCTGGAAAACCATCATAACAAAGACTCAATCTGAAAAAACATCAGATAGAGAAATATATCCGGAAAAACATCAGATAGATTATGGAAAAACATCAGAATCAAGGTAAATATCTGGAAAACCATCAGATAAGTTCTAGAAAAACATCAGAACAAAGACTCAATCTGGAAAAACATCAGATAGAGAAATATATCCCGAAAAACATCAAATAGATTCTAGAAAAACATCAGAATCGAGGTAAATATCTGGAAAACCATCAGATAAGTACTGGAAGAACATCAGAACAAAGACTCAATCTAGAAAAACATCAGAGAGAGACAAACAAAGGTAACATTCAAGAATAGCATTGGATAAAAGGAAACTAGACACCCAATAATGGCTTTGAATGAAAGGTATAAACATAGTATCTGAGAATAGTATTGGATGTATATAGGAACAGATATATCTGGAAGAAAAATCGGATAAGAAATGTCATATCTGGAGGAACATCAGATAGACACGACGCAAAAATCTGTTTGGTAGGTGCCAAGTGAGTTGGACTTTGACCATAAGGTAAGACGTGGATAAAACACGACCTCGGGAGAAATGCAAATGAGGATGAAACACTCATGATATGCATATGTATATGTATTATGTAGATGATATATGATCAAAATGCAAATGCAGACGCCGGCGACAAGGCTCGACTCTTTTGGTGAGAAGACAAGGCTGAAAGACTGATTCCTCAACACGGAGATCACTTTCATTCTGCTTGGGGACTAAAGATGCTACTGCTGAACATATCTCTGCCACACTAGTAAACTGTGTCAAATTGATGATCCTTGTAGGATGGATGAAGAGTTTCCTGGGGATTCTTCAAGTAAACTGCCGTAGTTTAGCAGTCTGTTGTAGGTAAACTGATAATCACTTCAGCTTGTTGAAGATGTTGAAAATGACTGATCCACTGGGTGCTTGGAAGGCTTGCCCTAGTCTGAGTCTTGAAATATCTTCTAGATAAACCACATTTGAGAAGACCTTTCCTTGAACAAATATTGAACTGATTATTTGACAGGATGTGAAAAGAACTTACCTCTGATAGGATCACCGACCAAGTTTCTCAACTATTTGAAAATTCCTTGAGAGGAAAGCCAGTTTGCAAACAAAAGTATTCATACAAACATGATAATGTAAAGTTCATGCAACTTTTGAAATCAACATCATTTTTGAAAGATGCAAAATAAATGAGTCATTGGTTTGAACACGGTGGTTCAAGACACTCAAAGTTTAAAGGTAAAGCAAAAAGGTATAATGTCGAAACAAATGATCTGCAAAGATCTTTTGGAGTCAGTTTACGCAACCTTGCTGTAGTATGCTTTCAAAATAACCTTGTTTCAGTTAGGTCTTTTGAGGGTTGTAGTGTGGCCTGGTTCACGGTTTAAGAAACAAAGGATAAAGGCTCAAAGTTTATTTGTGCCCACCCAATCTACGTGATAATCTTCAGTCCTATGCTCAGCTAACTCAGAATATACACTCAGGTTCCTATGGGAATTGCACTGATTATAGCCATGATGATGGTTCATCAGTCTAAGGACTCTTGAGACGACAGTCACTACTTCTTTACAACATTTGGTTATTTTGACATTAAGGACTTTCATGGTGAAGATTTAAAGATCTCCTCTTTTTATTATTCCTAACTTTTGCCTGAATTGTTTCTTGCGAAGACCAAAAGTTAGCGGGATGCCCCAGTTTTGCCTAAGTCTCCTTCATAGGTTTTGACTTAGTGGGCTTTTCTTTTGATTGATCTTTTTGAAAGAAAGAGAGTGACAGTCGGGTTTTAATGATTGCGGTGAACCATCATCAACTTTTGTCGTGAAAAACATCTTCGACACTTATTTGCTGTGTGTGAAGGAAAACTTGTGAATGCATCCTTTATATGAAAAGTGTCTCGCATGAACATACAACCGAGTTAATTGAGAACTACCCATCCCAAGGTTAAAACAACGGGTTTTTGTAAAGAAAGAAACTCCAACTTCTAGGCTCGAAGGGGTTGACTAGGGATTATCTTCCTTATTTCTCCAGTGTTTGGGAGTTGAAACAATGCCTTACATCGTCAACAAAGTTTGATTGAAAGCATACTGACAACAGTTATGGGTAGAACGTTTTCATCATCCTACCTCAAATATTTGCATAATCAAAAATTTGGACAAAGAGTAAATGATTTAAATATAAAGTATAAAAGTGCAAGTAATAGACAAAGTGAATTTGAAATCAAAAGTCGCAATGCTCATTTAATTGGTATGAAAGTACAAACACTAATTAAAAGTAAACAACTTAAACAAAATGAAGGAAAGTACAAACAAAAAGAAATAAAAGGCCTAGTGACTAAATTAGGACAAGGATGAGCCGTATTTTCTGAAACACTGGCGTTTAGGAAGATAGCCTGCTGAAGTCAGTCTGAAGCTTCACCTTTGATGGACTGGCAAGGGATTGTTCTGGACATTCAGATGACTATCCTTAAAACCAAGGATTTCAATTCTAATCAACTCATGCACTCTGGCTTTCAGTGCATAACAATTTTCCAAGTCGTGGCCTGGGGCACCCTCATGAAAAGCACAATGGAGATCAGCTCTAAATCTAGCTGGAGGAGGATTAGGAGGAGGTTGCAAAGCCTTTGTAGCGATCAGCCCTTGTTGAACCAGATCAGGATAAATTGTTGTGTATGTCATGGGAATAGGATCAAATTTATTCCTATTTCGATACCGGTTATGTACAACAGTTGGACGTTGAGGAGTCTGAGCTGGTCGTGGAGCAGCAGCAGCAGTAACGACAACAATAGTAGAGTGATTATACCTTGGTTAGGGACGAGGATTTATCACTTCAACCATGGCAGCGTTGGTTTGATCTTCTTTCTTCTTATGGAAGTCCCCAAAGGATTTCTTCGCACCACTTGAAGATTCAGCGGCTTTGGATACCTTACCATTTTTCAACCCTTCTTCTAACCTTTGACCAATGGTCACCAGATCTGTAAAGCTTGAAGATACACTTCCAATCATCTTTTCCCAATAAAGAGGGGATAAAGTATCCATGAACATTCCAGTTAATTCCTTCTCTACTAGAGGGGGTTCAACCTGGGAAGCCAACTCTCTCCATCGCTGAACATACTCTTTGAATGACTCTTTCTCATTCTGAGACATATTTTGGAGTTGACGGTGATCAGGATCCATGTCCAGGTTGTATTTGTATTGCTTCATAAAAGAGTTGGCGAGATCTTGGAAGCAGTGGATGCTGTTATGCTCCAAGTTCATATACCATTTGAGAGAAGCACCACTCAAGTTGTCCTGAAAGCAGTGGATGAGCAGCTTCTGATTATTGGTGTAAGCTGCCCTCTTTCGGAAGTACATGACTAGATGGGCTCTTGGACATGAGTGACCCTTATATTTTACGAACTCAGGAGTCTTGAACTTAGCAGGCATAACGAGGCCAGAAACTAAGCACATATTGCCCGCATCAACGTTGAAGAAATATGTACCCTCAACAACCTTGAGTCTCTTATCTATGTTCTGAAACTGTTCACGGACAATCTCAGGCTCAACAAAATCTTCATGGTCTTTTCCTTGAGCACTGATAGCATTGTAGTCAAGGAAAGGAATCTCAAAGGGAGCTCGGCCATTATGGGCAACAATATGGACCACAGGTCTGGCTTCTATAAAGACGGGAGTTTGAAAAACGGGTCTGACAGTCTGACCAATCATAGAAGTAGATGCAAGAGGTGGAGAGTAGTTGGGAGGTAAACCAAACGCTGGCCAAGTTGAAGGCGACAATTGAATAGGAGCAGGATCAGCATTTGAAACTTCCTGAATGACGGTCCTTTGAGATTCTCCTCTGGCCATCAAGACCTGAAGCATCCCGATGAGCTTAGTCACGCCTGATTTCAATTCATCAATCTCCATTCGGATTTCTACATTGTGTACTTCTTGCTCTGACATCTTGCGTCTAAAGTTAGCTCTAGTCCGATATCGGTGTCGAGGAATCAGCTTGACGACTCAAAGGCACACTGGAAGATGAAGACAACTGGAGATGAGCGACTGGACAAACAGAGGTATGCAACGAACCATGCAAAGATGCACATGCAATGCAATGCGATGCAAGACAAGATGCAAAACACACATAACAGGATCAAAGGCTCAAGACCATATCATGAGGTCTGGGTAACGAACCAACCACAGGGTGTGTACTAGGGGTTCTCAAATCTGCAGAACAGGGTTCTAAGAGGTTCTCAGAGTCAACAACCCATCTTTCGGATATTATCAATTTCCCAAATCACTCGGTAGTCGATAATATTCTCAAGAGAGTCTCGTCCGAGTGTAGTAATAGGTATCAACCATTTCGGGAATACTCCCTCATAGTCATCACACTACGTCCTAAAAGGCCAAGTGGGGGTAAAAGGTAACTAAAGGTCCTCAGTGTCACAGGCTCCTAGGTTGAAAGTAGTAATGTTTTCACGAATACTCGTTGAACAAAACTATTCCCAAGAGGGCCTCCACTGAGCGGTGGTTTCTCAAGTCAGCTTGGTCGGGAATCAACTCCCTATAAGCCTTCTTGAGTATACCACCTTCCTATCATAAGTGCAATCAAGTCCGGGTATAGGACTTTTATCCTCACAACTCAAGGTAATAACCCTGCATACAGAAAACCCAAGCACAAACAGATATATGTACAAATATACAAATATACAAGCATGCAAACATATAGCAAACATAAATATAAACAAGATGGGCTTAACCCTCTTAGGGGAGGTCCCCAGTGAAGTCGCCATTTCTGTTGCGGTGAGAATCGTGATACCAAGCTATTGATTAACTTGAATCTTTAATTCTTAAGTTCACAACTGGACTTTAATTTATCCAAAAAGGAAAGGTTTAAAGAAAGAAAAATGTATAAAAATACAAAGCAAAAAGCAAGCCTTAAAGCTAAGAAAAGAGAGATCTAAAGGTTCGGGGGTTGGTTATGCATAGGGTAGGTATTTCACATCCTAAACATCTGTAGTACTCTACAGGAACCTCTTGTTAATATTTGTGTTTTGCTAAAGTAAATGTGCTAAGGGTTTAAAGGTATAAAGTATATACAAAGTTTGTACAAAGTTTGGTAAAGTATGCTCATGAAGACATCGCATCTCGTGCCTACGTATCCTGACGGGAATGGAATCAGAGCAACCGTAGTTCCCCTAACTAGGGGTAAGGAACTCTTGACTGTGGTCAAGGTTCCCTGGGATGTAGGCATTCATAGGGAAGTACTTACATGGAGTGCGGCGACTCCTGAATCTACGTTGAGATTGTTATGGTAGAAAATGTCCATGGTGGGATGTTAAACATGAGTACGGCGACTCAAATCCTAAGGCTAGGATAACGGATAAAGGATGTCCACGGCGGGACGCTAAATAGAGCACGACGACTCCAATCCTAAGGTTAGGATAAAAGGATAAAGGGTGTCCACGGCGGCACCCTAAATAGAGCACGACGACTCCAATCCTAAGGTTAGGATAAAGGGGTAAAGGTAAAGGATATCATATGTAAACACAATGTCACAATAATGTAAACAAAAGGTTCAAAAGCTCATGGGGATAATAAAAAGTTTTTTAAAGGTGAACCACTTAAATGCGTACAAGCAAAGTTGACGATTCAAACTTAAATGCACAAGAAAGACAACAAGCCAAATTAATAATCTCAAATTAAAAACTCAAAGAGAAATAAGGTCACAGTCTTTGGAATGACGGAATGAGAGGTAGGAGGGTGAAAACCCTAAAATGAATCACAGCTTTCTTTAATGTAAAGTGGTTTCTAAAGATGGGATTTAAGAATTCTTTAAACATTTTATGAAAGTATGCAATAAAATAAGAATTATGCAAAAAGAATCACTTGAAAATAATTAAAAATGGAGAAGTTATGGAAATTTGAAATTTAAATGCAATAAAATAAAATAAAATAAAACAAGTGCTAAAAATAAGGAAATGCCTCACCCAAAGCTTGAACCCAAGACCTTGGGGTCATAGGCTTAAAATAATGCCAACCCAACCATCATGCGCATGTGAAATTGAATGGAAAAAGAAGATAAAATATTAAAAACTTGAAAAATCAATAAATTTAATAAAAAAGTGGCCTCACTGAGGCTCAAACCTGGGTTCATACGCATGATAGGATACTTAAGGGCAAGGTGACAACCACTGGGGTGGAGATACATCCATTGTACCAAGCCACCCCATATGCATATATACCTAAAACAAGGCGCATGCTGGGCAAATGAACAAGGCAACAACAAAGCAAAAACATGAAAAAACGGTTTCATCATAACTTCTTCAAATCTCCACCAAATCTCATGAAATTTTAGTCAAACTCACTTGTTTTTTCATGAGGATCATGATGGTACCATCCAAATTTTCAAATAATGCTCACAAACTGAAATTTGAGGGGTCGTTAATGGTAGAAGATGGTTTGAGCAAATTCCAAATATGTAAAGGAAAGAGTTCCATCAAGAAAGTTTGTTCTAAAAGCATCAAAGAAAAAAGTTGGTATGTGAGTTGCCATGAAAAGCATGAGTTGCTTATGAACAACACAAGATGATCAAAGCAAAATCTTCAAGATCAAACAAGGGGCTGTGCAAGTTGTAAACACAATCCTCATGGATAAATTTTAGGAGGAGAATTGAATTTCTGTCATAGATCCCAATGTAATTATCCAACTGTCAACCTAGTGAACTAATTGTGCAGTACCATTACAATGTTAAATCAATACATAAAGGTAGCAAACAATTTCCAATCTAAAATGCCAACAGTCATGCACTTAATACATATAAAAAAAACAACCTTTCATGCCAACAGAGATTGAACCAATCCCTTAAAATAATGAGCTGATCAACAACCTAGTGAAATGAAAAAGAAAAGAATCCTTACAACGCCCAAAGCAAAGCTTAAAGGCAGCAAACCAACTCTAGACCAGAATTCCACAAGCTAAAGCACTCAAAAAGTGTAATAGATGAGCAATGAGACCCCAACAGAGATTAACCATGCCCCAAGATAAAGAGCTGGCATCAAATCAAACAATCAACCTACTCAAAATGGTTTTACAACTCTCAAGGCAAAAACAAAAGCTCTACAACCAAAACACCCCAGCCTAGACCTGAAATATCTCTAAATGAGTTGCAAATCTGAATCCCAACTGATAAACCCTCCCTCCAACAGAAACTATGGCCAACAGTTTAGTATGTCAACAAGGTTTGAAATTTAAAAGAGAATCCAAAAACAGGCCTATGACAGTCTTTTTCCACCAAATCTGGCAGCAGCCTTAAACAAGGCTTTAAAGGCAGCATCAGTCTTAAACAAAAACAAACCCTTAAAGAAAACAAACAGCACCACATTAAACTCAGTTCATACAACCAAAGCCAAATGCCCTCAAAGGCTTAACCAAAGCTAAGACACACAACAGTCTTAAAAACTCTCATGATAACCTTCACTCTAAGGACAAAGCTATGCATCTCACCAAATGCAATAGTTAAAATGAAATCCTAATGGCAACAGAGGTTAGTTAAAACTTAAGACCAAGGACTCGAAGTGTGTTAATGCACTAATCTAATAAATATTGGCTTTACAGCCACAAAATAGTAGAAGCAGCAGTCTCACAATTCAAATATCTCACCATGGATTGATAGATTCAACTTCATAAAAATTCTGTCACCAGCCTCCCCAACCTAATGCTCTGGTGATAACAACATAAACCAACTAGATCTAAACAAGCACAAAGGTTAAAAACCAAGGATGAACTTTACCAGTACATAACCAATCAATCACAAACCAATGGCTTATGACAACAGCATAAGCGCAATAAACTTGATGCAGCCAATCAAACTAAATAGACACCCTAATGTAAGACTTTAAAGATAAACCCTTCCTTTTCAGCCCATTTTAATTTAAACCATGATCCTCAGATGGAAACCACAACCAATAACAAACTCCCTTATCATGAGAACTACCTTTAGCAACAGCCATGAGTTGACCAACTCCTCTCTAGTAACAGCTCCCTTAAGCAAAGGATCCTAAATGACAGTTTATAATGCACATTATAAATTCAACAGATCCAGTCCTACTACAAGCTCTAGAACATCCTATACCTAATGGTAGTCCTATACACATTAGCAAATACTAGACTAAAACAAGTATGCACCAAAATGGAGGTTCATAAGCAACAGACATGACAATGTTAAGTTTAAGTCACTAACTCTAGGCCTCTTTATGTTGACAGATTTCAAAACAGTTTTGGTGGTTACTCAACATAACAATGTCAAAAGCCTAAACTCATCATGTATTCAATAGCATGCCTTCACAAAATTAAAAATATACACATACTAACCTAATGGCACTCCAACAGCAAATGCACATGGTATTGGCCTCACACAAATTTTGACAGCAAAGTTAACAAACCATTTCAACATGACAATATGTAAACTATTTAACAAAACCAATCAATACATAATGTATATTAATGAATGAGCTTAAAATGACATACCTCTTGTAGTCCTCACTATGCTAGCAGCCAAGAAAACCAGAGGTCCTTCCTTTTAAGCAAGCTTGTGATGTTACTTCCTTTTAAAGAAAAGTGCAATCTTGTGGACATTTTAAACAAATGAACTTCCAGCTGTTGTTTGAGACTTTAGATAGCTTGAGTGTCATGGATATGAAAGATGCACAAAAGTCAAACTATGGTAGTTTAAAGTTTTACTTTTTGATCTATGGATTTTTTTATGAATGTGATGATGGAAACAACTTCAGAGGGTCATTTTAAGGGTGTGTATATGGTTTTTATGGTCTTTTAGTGTTTAGAACAAGGACTGGTGTGAAAAGTGTAAAGTGGTGAAAATGGTGATTTTGTGAATTTATTCACTTTCAAGCAAGGAGGGAAAGTAGAGAGCTATGAGTTTATTGTTCTCTTAGATAACTCTGATGTCTTGTATACAATGGGATAAAGGCTCTATTTATAGGCTAAGAGAAGAGTTGGGGCAAATTTGTATTTTGGCCTTTGGAGGGAGTTTTGTTGTGAAATCTTGTTCAAGATCATGTACAGCTGCACACTCAAGTCCTTGACTCAATGAAAGGCATAAATCAAGTGGTATGGAGGACATGGAGGTGACTGAAGTGAAGCTAGAGAGTAGGAGAGGCCGCTGCTACGGATTTTCCATCATAAAGTTTCTCTTTCCTCTTTGTTTTGAATAAAATAATGGCACTTGATCTTGCAACTTGCAAACTCTACCAAACCCTTGTTTCTTATGCATTTTAAACCATAAACCTCTCTAAATATCATATCAAGACATGATCCAATGGTTGAGAATGATCCAAGTGGCTAAAAAGTGGATTTGTGAAAAAGTGGAAATGGTGCACTCAAGTGTGGAGACCCCAACTTTCTGGATTCATAACTTTCAACTCAAAAGGGCTATGGAGGAGTTCTAGTACTCTCTGGAAAGCCCTCATGGAGCTCTACAACTATCATGTTTTCATGATCTTCAGATTCCACGTGGAACTAGGTCAAAAATCTCCTAAACGTTGACTGAAAACAGGACGCTCCGGGTCTTCTGACGCTTCGAAACTTCTTGAGTGGACTTCCCTAAGCCATATGAGCTTAATGGACCATACTTACATCATCAGAACATCTTTTTAATCAAAAGTCAAACCACAGTTGATTTTCCTGATCAAAAATCCTAATCGGGGATCCTGAACTGCACTGTTCCTGATCTTTATGTGACAACCTCAAATTAGACTCATGCTTGACCCAATGGAGTATTATTCATGGTGTAGAGATTTTCTTCATGGATAATCATTCCAAGGCATTGACTGATTAAACCGTCGAAACCTCGATTTCCGACTGTACAGAACCCTGGTTCACCTGTAACTTAACAAAAAAAAACTTGAAGTAGGTTAAGGTTAAATAATCAAATGAAAATGATCCTATAATGATGATGAATATCTAAGGGGTCCAAATCTGGGGTGCAACACATACACAATGCTCCTAAAGTTGGGATGAAAGGGAAACACTACCCTAATATTATCATGCATAGGATTGAACACCTAATGTCTCTCCTACTCCCATCTTAAACAGAGGGACTAGGAATCCTAGGGGGATCATGGAAAAAGGCCAAGTAAACACTAAATAACTCAATCACAGATGAAATAAGAAAGAAAATAAAGAAGGTGACTTGAACAAGTCAACATGCAATGCAAACAAATGAGATGCAAAGAAAGGATGCATACACAAAGAAAAGAGGGAGGAAAAAGTGTGGGGCCGCCACCACCACAAGCACATCTCAACCAACATTCCTTAAGATTCAAACAAAATAATGCAAACAAAGCAGGCTAACAAGCACCAATGTTCATGACAAGTGATAAGCCACAAAGCACATTAATTTGTAAATTCAATTAAAAATAATAAAAATAAATGAAAAAAAAATAAAAATGATGAAAAATAAATTAACATATTAAAATATTAGAATATTATTTTTTTGGGATTTTTTATGATATTTAAAACTATTTTTAAAATAAATAAAACAAAACAACAAATAACTAAAATAAAAAATAAAATAAACAAGTTGCTAAAAATAGAAGAAGTGTCTATACCAGGGTAGAACTCATGACCTCATGGATTCCAAGTCATAATCTTACCACTTCGACCAACACGTGCATGCGAAAATAAATGGAAAAGAAAGTTAAAATATTATAAGCAAAAAAATAATGAAAATAATGCAAAAACGCCCTCGCTGAGGGTCGAACCGAGGATCAAGGCATGGCAAGGTATTTATGGGCAAGGCATTAACCACTAGGGTAACAATACATCCGTTGTATCAAGCCATCCCATCTCAACATATGCTAAAGTATGCGCGCAAGCTGGGCAACTCCAAGGCAAAAAACCAAGTGAAACTCAAACACGATTTCAACACAACTCTTCCAATTCTCAACCAAATTCCATGAAATTTTAGTCTAACTCACTTGATTTTTCATGAGGATCATGATGGTGCAATCCAAATTTCAAATAATGCATACAGTGAAAAACACGATGGATCATGCAAATGGATGCTTGAAGTGCAATTTGAAACTCCAAAGTCAAAACACGATGGAACAACCAGTGAATCATTTCAATTAAAAAAACAAGCATTGCAACATGGTTTATCAGCCAATCAACAGTATTTAGTTTCAAAGTAAATGACAAATCTTAAAACTTAGAAATGGCTTAACAGAACCAGATGCAATGCACATTAGCAGACTTTGGCATAAGTCAAATTTTTCAAATAGCAGTCCACTAACTTCATACTAAACCAAATACACAAGCTTAAAATCATGATTTGACCCAAAACAAATTTCAAAGCAGTCTAAGTCATTATAGATGTAACCATGACTATGTTTATCCTCCACAACCTAATATGAATCCTTTCATCATAACTGAGCAAATTGACAGCAATCCTCTTGTAGCATAACAGAGATCAAACAATTAGGAAATAGCTCAGTAGTAAGGCACCCATGTTATTGCCAAGACTACTTACATAGCTCTACCAAGAAACTCAACACAAAGTGATTAAGAACCTTTCAAAATAAGACCAATAATTTGCAAACTGACAGTAACACAGTTTGTGGTATTTCAACCAAACACTTTGGTGTATTCCAACTGTCATGCCTCTCTAAAAATATGACTTCAACAACAAATTACACAGATCAAACATGATTGTATTATAAGAAAACTTGGATATTCCTATGTACAAGAAATCACTCAACAGTCTAGAGTCTTGACAGTCATCAATTCACATAAGCAATATTAAAAGTCAAACCATCCCTAACAGCAATCAAGTCATGAGTTGACAAACTCCACAATCAAAAGTGACAGTCTTGATCATTACAATGCCACACAGTTAAATACTAAAACCTTAAAACACTAAACCCTTGCTATCACAAAGAAAATTAAACCAAACAAACACAACAGCAAAAACTACTCTCAAAGGTTTAACAGTCCAAAATCTTTATGATCACAAATTTGGTTACAACCTTACCTTGGATAAAAACAAAGCAAAATCCAACTGTGTATCACAAGAAACCCTCTTGGAAATATCTAGTTATGTGTTGACACACTCAGTTAGAAACAGTCATGGATACACATTACATTGCTAGATCCCAACTCAAACCATCAAACTAACTTAAAGCCTGAATTCACAACTCTAAACCTAAAACTGAACTCAAACAGGAACCTAACATTACAATGCCTAGGAATCTATGCAAAAAGCCAACCACTCTAAGTATCTCACCATGGATTGATAAATCCAAACTCAAACATTCTGTTAGTAGCCTCTAAACAAAGTAAACCCAGACAGTCCATAACGTACACTATGCAAGCCAAACAGACCTAGCTAGAAGCAAATTTAAAGTTTACTAACCAGACATGACAATGTTCAACATCAAGCCACTAAACCAAGAAAACTTATGCTGTCAGTTCTCTCCTTTCAAAATAGTTTGCGATCAATCCAACATAACAATGCTTAAGGCATAGATTCATCAAGTTCTCAACCTCATACTTTCATGAAAGTATTGACCACATACACCACCCTAATGGCATCTCAGCAACAAACACACATTTTTAACAGCAAAGTTGCATTTTAAACATAACAATGTTTAAACCATTTAACAAACCAACAAAACATAAACATGATGCACATTAATGAGGAGATTTAGGACTACATACCTCTTGTAGACCTCCAAAAAAAACAGCAAGCTAGCAGCAAACACATAGTTCCCCCTTTCTCCTTTGAGCATGCTTTGAATCTTCTTCCTTTTGAAGCAACAAGTGACTTTGAGCAGCTGAGAAGCAGAGTGCTCAAAGCTGTTTCTTTTGCAAACAGTAGCAAGATGATGTTGAGGTGATGATGGAATGGAAAGATTTTTTGTCAAATGGCTCACAAATGAGAGAGTTTGAAGGAAAAAATTCAGAGGTTTCCAAAACTCAAATTCTGATTTCTTGCAAAGGTGGTGGCCAGGGTTTTTTTTGGCTATTCGATAGCTTAAATATGAAGTAGAAAGGTGAATTGGCAAGCTTTACTGTGGTGAAAATTGAATGGTGCAGATCTGAGGTTAATGGATATTTTTGATTCAATGGTGGATGAGAGAGATGGTACATGAGCATGCTTGCAATATCTCTGTCTCGTCTCAGTGGGAAGGCAAATTGGAGAGGCTGCAAGAATCAGAACAAGGGCAGCTGCTTGTCTCTTCCTTGTTTTGGCAAGAAATTCAAAAATGAGCAAAAGAGGTAAATTGGGTGTTTGGCTTGTTTGGGAAATGTTTGGTGTGCTCCAAGACTAACATCATGCGCATGGGACAGGATTATATGGCTGATAAACAAAAACAAATCAAAATATCACATATTTCATCCCTTGAAAAAGTGTTCAAAACACCAACTTTGAGCCAATGTAGCTTGGTGTACAAAGATCAATTTGCCTAAAACATGAGTTCTATGTAAAGAGGACATGGCAAGGAACAATTTTCATGTTGAACTCATTTTGATTTGAGGATTGGAAGACCATGAAAAATGATGTGGAAAATCATGCCATGCAAGTCGCCCATAAATAACTTAGAAAAAGTTCTAAGTTATGGATTTTGGCTTATTTTTCCTCAACTTTGAACTTCCATAACTTGCGCTTCTCAAATCATATGGAGGACTTCTAGGACTTTTTGGAAATCTTGGAGTAAGGTTTACAAGGTTCATTTGGGACAAAGTTCCATTTGACATCAAGAAAGTGCTGAAAATTGGCATGCAAAAGAGGTGCAAAAATTTGTATAGTCTTGGCAATGTTGAAATCATTGAAATCCTCAACTTTGATTGATCATAACTTGAGCTCCAAGTATCATATGGTGATGAATTGGTACTCAAAAGAAAGCTTGAAATACAAGGAACAACTCTGATGTTTGACCCAAGACCATTTGAAACCTTGATCATGAAGAAAAATGGCCTTGAAGATGGCTGCTTCAACGATGAAACTTTCCAAAAACAGAAAGTTTCTAAAACCCTAATTTCTCAAAATGGCAACTTTCAACAATTCTTGATTTTTCATGATTCCTTTGACTTTTCTTGATCAAATTCCATCCATTGGTCATATTGAACTTGAGGAACATGATTTTGACCATAAAAAGTTAGGAGTTGACTTTTTCACTGCACATTTGACATTTTTCCCCCAAATCTCCTGATTTTCAGTTGACTGATCAATATCCCATCCCCAAACACCTTAGGACATATGGAAGACCATGGAAACAATTCTTGCTCCCAAAAACAAATTTATCTTGATTAAAAGTGAAACCCTAGTTTCACCCTTTTTGCCTAGGCTTTGCTTAGATGAACTGAGTGACCATTTCTACTCCACTATAACCTCTTAGGTACTCAACAAGCTCCTACCTCATGCTTATACCAATGATGAGACCTCATGAACCATCTGACAACCCTCTGATGGTTCTTTAACATTGAGCTATGGCACACCTCTCCTCTATAGGGGCTCTGATAACTTCCTGATAACAACACCCACTTGATGACTTGTACCAATGCGTTTGCTTGAGCTAGAAACCAACAAAAGGCTCTCCTCTTGGATGGCACACAGATACAAACACTTAATCCCCTGTAAGAACTATGCTATGCATATGCAAGATGCTAAAATGCAATGAAACATAAGCCAAAGATTAAGAAAAGAGGTAAGTCAAATTTTGGGGTACACCAGCTGCCCCTATTCAAGCGACTTGGACCTAAAGGGATGAAAAGCAAACGACTTTCAAACATTCAAGGTAAAAAACGGTTGAGTACCAAAGAACCCAAAAATTTTCCAACCGCAAAAGAAATAATAACTGAATAAGGTCTGTAAACACTGTTGGGGAGAGACTGATTAGATGGACGCATCCATCAAAAATTCTAGCTGGGGTCTGGATACCACACATGCTAATGGAACAAGCGGAGGAAGCCAGGGTCTGGATACCACACGCACTTAATCACTATCACTAGCCAGGGTCTGAATACTTCACCTGCTAATGAAATAAACTAGAGGAAAGATGGGGTCTAGATACGACACGCGCTTATCGACATCACTCGAGAAAGCCGGGGTCTGGATACCACACATGCTTAATCACTATCACTAGCCAGGGTCTGAATACCTCACCTACTAATAAAATAAACCGGAGGAAAGCCGGGGTCTGGATACCACACGCGCTTATCGAAATCACTAGAGAAAGCCAGGGTCTGGATACCACACGCGCTTAATCACTATCACTAGCCAGGGTCTGAATACCTCACCTGCTAATGAAATAAACTGGATGAAAGCCAGGGTCTAGATACCACATGCGCTTATCAAAATCACTGGAGAAATCCGGGGTCTGGATACCACACGCGCTTAATCACTATCACTAGCCAGGGTCTGAATACCTCACCTGCTAATGAAATAAACTAGAGGAAAGCCGGGGTCTAGATACCACACGCGCTTATCGAAATCACTGGAGAAAGCCGAGGTCTGGATACCACACGCGCTTAATCACTATCACTAGCCAGGGTCTGAATACCTCACATGCTAATGAAATAAACCGGAGGAAAGCCGGGGTCAGGATACCACACACGCTTATCAAAATCACTGGAGAAAGCCGGGGTCTGGATACCACACGCGCTTAATCTGTATCACTAGCCAGGGTCTGAATACCTTACCTGCTAATGAAATAAACCAGAGGAAAGCCGGGGTCTAGATACCACACGCGCTTATCGAAATCACTGGAGAAAGCTGGGGTCTGGTTACCACACAGGCTTTGGAAAATAACATTGTCTGCTGCAGATACACCTGAAAACAAAAGGTAACAACCTGGCTTATGTTTAAAATGCACATGTTTGAATATGGCGTAATGCTCCATAAGAAATGGAAATGCTACGCGTTTGGGAGGATGCTATGCACGATGCAAATGCAAAGGAAACGCTCTAGCAAAAAAAAAGCTAAAGAGGGGAAACTAAACTCTGCTACAAAAAGACTAGACACGTCTAGTACAATTGCTGGGGAAAAAAGCCCTGGATAGCCTCTGAGAAAACATCTGGGTAAAACTTCTTTGCTAAGAACAAATCTACTCCGCTGGGGATCAAGTCAAACTCTGCTGAGGAAAATGCCCTGGATGGCGTACCACAATACAACTCTTCTGGGGAACGAATGACTCAGATGGAGACAAAGATTCCCCTCTACCGGGGAAATCAAACCTGGATGGCAAGCCAAAATTTAACATTTCGGGGAAAAGACAACTCTAATGGGGAAACATAACAGACTGCTGAGGAATAGCTCCCTTCTGCCGGAGATTCCGCTCTGCTGAAGATTTAACCCGCTATCTACTAGGGCTGATGAATGAGATTTACTGGGAGCTATTCCAAACTCTCTCTGCTGAGGATGGAGATAAACAATCTCTGAGTCAGTCTCACTCTGCGGGGAAGAAAACTACTCTGCCGACTTGGCAGGGGATTAGGCAATGAGGGAATCAACATCGACCTCTGCTTGGGGAAATGAGAAATAAACTCAACAATATCAACCTCTTCTTGGGAATGAGTCAATTACCTATACTCTAAGAAGAAAGGAGCCAAAAACTTGGGCTCTGTGGGGGCAACAACACTGCACTCGTCCCACTGCTGGGGAAATAAACCCAAATCTACTTGTCGGGGAAAGCTTCAATTTCAACCCACTAGGGATGGTCGCACACAATCCATCTGCTAGGGATGGCTCTAGTTTTCCGGGGATACCAATATCGACCTGCTCAGGATAACCTTGACCATATCCTGATAGGGGATAAATACAATTTCAACTTGTTGCGATCTTAAACTGCTGGGGAGTAACAATCTCAACCTGCTGGGGATAAGCGCGCACTATTGCTGGTGAGGTACTCCTGATTTAACAACATCACCCTAGGGAATACAGAACCACTACTATGGAGAAGTGAGATCATTCGAGCCTCGTGTCGGGGAATGTGATAACATGTGATCCACTAGGAATAATCGTGCCAAGTACAGTTGGACTTTTTGGTTAGGTAGGACCATATTTAAGATGATAGGGATTTATTTTTGGTTACCAACAAAAGTGGATTTAAAAGGAAAATACTAGACGAGAACTAGCATTCGAGGGGTAGACTACCAAACGATAACTTGTTTAAAAGATGACATGTACCAGACGAGAACTGGTGTTTTGTGAAGGGGTTGACCAGGCGAGAACTGGTTTAAAGGTTTGCAAGGCGAGAACTGGGCTTTGGAGGTTTGATTGGTTACACGGTTTTGACAGGTAACAGGTTTAGGTTGTAGGATAACAATCCAATGATAGGAAGGCCTTTTCAGAATGTTAAGGTTATTGGATGAGGTAATGGCATGATTCCCCGACATTCAACTCTTTGCTGAGGAGAATAAACTTGCTTGAACAACTCTGAGAAGCTCTGAAGATATGAAGAAGAATAGTTCCTTTGTTTCCAATTTTTCCCTAACCTGTGGGATCTCTATAGAAATCTTCCTCACGAGGAGACTTGAAATCGCTATGCCCTGATGGTTTAACATGAACGGCCTCAGCATTTTGAGCCTCTTCACATTAATTGTCTGCTGGATAAGGAGGGCTTTCGTGCTCTTGGGGTAGCTTACCCCAGCCTCGCAATGACTTTACCCCTGACTGGCTGATTTGGAGAAGTGCCTCTGACTTCGAGAGATTTATCGAATCTCGACCTGGTTGCCCCAGATTAACTGAATCTTGGAATGACTGACTCCTCTTATGTGATCTTTTGGCATGCCCCTACTCGACGGAGCTCTCAGGCGCTTTGTATCTTATCTCGATCAAACCTCGCATGGTAGGAACTCTCTTGATGTTAAGTGCTTACTCGTAAGTAAAAAAGTTCATTTTGCAAATGATAATATTAATGCAATGCATATGACCGTTATTTTTTTTTAAATTCAAGTTTGTTCACTAGAAAAAGTTGTGACATAGTGAATGAATCACTTATCAGAATGTCAATATCAATACCCACAAGGTAAGAAGAATCCTTCTAGGAGTCAGTTTCGATGCGATCTTTATCGAAGTATGCTTTCGAAACAAACCTGCTTCAATTAGGACTTTTGAAGGTGGTAACTTGGCCAGGTTCACGGTTATAGAAAGAAAGGATATAAGGCTCTAATTTTGTTTTAACCCACCCATTCTCCTTGATGTTCTTCAATCCTATATTTAGCTAATTCAACACAAGAACTCACCTCTCAAAGGTTGAATGACAGGAGTGATGGTTCAGGAAACCACAAGTTTTCGGGGTGACAGTCACTTGTTTTTCGTCTTTGGTGCCTAGAGTCACATAACTTGTTCCTCGTTATTTTTTCGATTTCCCTACTTTTTCCTGGACTGACTCTTTGGAGTATATCTTATCTTGAAGTCCAGCGGGATGTCCTAATTTTTGCCTAAGCCACTTGTTTTCAATTTATCGACTTAGCGAGCTTTTTATTTTTTTCTTTTCTTTCTTTTATTTTGATTGATTTTTTTTCGGGGACAAATCGTGTGACACCAGCTTGTCTGACTTGTTGAAAGGATCGTAACCGTCTCACTCCTTGGTTGGCAAGGGACAACCACTATGTTTTTTAGGTACGACCTCTACGGGTGTGATTGGTCCTCGAACGGGAACACTCCTTCTGTAATTTGGATGTTCGGTCGAATTAACTGACACCTACCCTGCCCCAGGTTAAGATTGAGGGCTTTTCGCTTTCAGAAAAAAACTCCTACTACTAGGCTCAAAGGGGTTGACAAGGGATTATCATCCTTACATCTCTGGTGTTTAGAAATTGAAACAATGCCTGTACATTATCAGCAGAGGTTTTTTTCAAAAGCACACATTCGGAAGCTTGCGTCTTTAAACTTCATCATCCTCCCTCGGATTCTGCTTAAACAAGCGTTTGACAATAATAAAAGCATTGAGTGAACACAAATGGATTTAATCAAAATAAGCATATTCAATTCATTATCATTATCAATTGAAAATAAACAAGTTCTACAGATGAGATTCGCAAATAAGTTCAAACTTAAGCAGAAAAGAAACTACAAATGCAAAGAAATGACATGATAAAAAAATTTCCACCTTCGGGGAACTGGGTTTTTCAATCTTGATTGGCTGCTGAACCAACCATCTTCAGAATTGCTCGTCGAAATCAGTCTGATACCCTTATGAACCCCTGCCCTTGGTGAATCCCTCCATAACATGAGCTGCTGAATCCGTATTACTGGATGAAGGAGGATTGTTGATCTGTATTCCCTGAGGCGTGACAGAGAACACGTCGGAGTCAAGCAGAGTATGAACCTTGCTCTTAAGTGTCTTACAGTCTTCGGTCGAGTGCCCATGTGCCCCAGCATGGTACTCACAGCGGGTGTTGACATCATAACTTGGCGGATACAGAGGAATCTTAGGATTAATCTTCTTCGGAATTATTAACCCACCTCTGATCAAATCAGGCAACATCTGATTGTACGACATTGGCAACTGAGTGAAATGCCTCTCTGGCTTCCTTGGTCTTCGTCGGGCGTGCTGACGCGGCTGATGATGGTATGTTTGTTGGCTTTGAAGGGGAACAGACATCTGGTACAAAGACCCAAAAGATTGTCGACTACTAACAGTTGAAACGTCTGAAGATCGAATTTGAAGTATTAGGGGACTTCTTTGTTCAGGTACTTTCATCCTCAGGCTTAGCCTAGGAACAGGCAACAGCTGTGGGCATGGAGATTCTGAAATCATAGATTGTAAGACATACTCCTGATCTGATGCAGCTTCAGGGGTGAAGGCAGGAATAACCACCTCTTTTGTAGTAACTGGAATAAGACCACCGCTTGGTATGAACTCAAATGCTCTTGAATCGGTTAAGTCCTGAACTTTGTCCTTAAAAGCTTTGCAGTTCTCGACATCATGCCCCGGTGCCCCAGAATGGAAATCACAATGGGAACTTTCATCATAGCCTTGTGGTGGCTTACCAATAAGTGCAACCAGAGTCCGAAGTTCAACCAATTGAGATTGAAGCAAAAGCTGCAACAATTGAGCATAAGTCATAGGGATCTGGTCGAAGATTCTGTTGGGCTGCTTTGGCCTCTGAGCTCACCTGCTAATCTTAGGATTACCCTAGGGAACAGGAGGTAACTCTTACCAGGGAAATTCTGGAACCTTCGGTCGTGCAGAAGATCTTTGAGGCATATCACGCCTTGAGAGAGGGTCCATAGGTAAGGGTGGAATAACCATTTCCGCTGCAACTTCAGGTGCCTGATCGCCCTCCTTTCTTAGCACATTTCTTATCACTTATGCGATTAGGCTCGTCTGAGTCTTCAACTGATGAACTTCTTCCCTAAGCATCTTCTGATCCAAACACAAAGCTTGCATGTCCACCATGAATTGTCCCATCTTGCTTCGGACTTCCTTCAACTCCGTATGCATTTGCTCCATAGTCATCTTCTGTCTTCTCTACAAGTTGATGTCTCTAAAATCCCAGTGTAAAACCGGATCAGGATAACAAAAATCAGCCTTGGACACTTGCTATGCAAATGAAATGCAAATCTCATGTTCGACTATTTCCAAGGAATTTGTCTACTTTGATTCACGTTCTACACAAACGAACCACAAGAAAAAGATTTAATGCTCGACAACGAGTCTCAAAGTTAAGTTCCTTAGAAATACAATAAGATGTATGTCAAAATGCAAACATGTTATGATGATGCAGATGCATAAACATGGGATCAAGGTTGTTATGCCGCTGACAAAGATGAACCAGCACTTCGCTTTAGCGAGAAAACCATATAGCACTAGCATAAGGATCCCACTATAACTTCTCATACAGACAAGTCAAACGGGTAGGCTGAAGGTCAAGGTTTCCTGCAGAACCCCCCCACTCACAGGTATGAACTTATCTCCAATAAGGTCTGGCATCCTATGTGGTCGTCAGCGTCACAAACTTTCGAAAAACGATGATACGTTCACCATTTCTGGTTTGGCATCATTGCCTCACGAAGCGGCCTCACTTAGCTGACTCCCAAGTGATCGGTCTCCAGAGTCGACAGTTTCCTGATCCAACACCCCCTCCCAACTAATGTACAGGATAGGATGTCTTTAAAAGAAAACCTCATCTGAATGCGAATTTCGTGGGGACTAATGCATGCTAAAACATACAGGTCTGTCACTACTTTCCGCTCTAATGTTATGGTTATCCTCAAGCCTGGGTTTTGGCTTATCTCAATATGTAACATCCCCCCACAGCACAACAATAATGATATATACAAAACGATGCTGAAAGTAAAAGTGACATAATGCAAATGCAACACATATACACATATATACACACCCAGAGACAAAATACACAGGCGCTAGGATTAACTCGCATAGGGGAACAAAAGTCCCCGCAGAGTCGCCATCTATCGCATCGCTGTGAAGGAGGGCCGACAAGGACAGAAGAGTTGCCACTGTTTGTTATTTATCCCAAAGAGAGGGAAAGGAAACGATCAGAGAAAACCTACGAAAAAGGGAAAAGATAGGTCATCGCAACCAAATCTTGGGTTTGGGAGTCGGTTACGCGAGGGGAAGGTATGATCACCCCTCACGTCTGTTGTACTCAACGGGATCCACACTTGTTGTCTATCTAAAAAAGGTATCAAACTATCTAAGCTACAGGCTCACGGGGGTAACAGAAAAGAAAAGAGACTCGATAGAGCATCGCCGCTCTATGCCTACGTATTCCCTCGTGCAATAGAAAAGTCAGAGTCAACATAGTTCGGAAAACTACGGGTGAAGGGGGGAAGGTTGCTCGCCAAGACATCGTCGTCTTATGCCTACGTATCCTTGTCTGGTACGAGAAATCATAGCAATCGTAGTTCGGGCTAACACGACCACATGTTGGTTCAAGTGTTTTAGACCGAGTAGGGTTAAACCTTAGTTCCAGCAGTTAGGTGTATGCAGCTCGACCATTGGAGACTTAGGCGTTACTTGTTAGCGGTAGAACCAAAGCTTAACAACACTCTCTTTATGAAAATGATTTCCATTAATCCCGAAGGATAAAAAAGTTTGATGCTTTTGTTTATGTGTTTTTTAAGACAAGAAGTGAATTGAGTTATGGTTTGAAACTCATGTCTCTCTAAAGACTATGACTCGAGAGCGAATGCGTCGTATATCGCCCAAAGGGCATACGCTAAACACTCTAGAGAATTGAGAGGAGGCCCCCCAACCATCATTCCTCAAGTACTTAAGGCTCTTAGCGTACAACACATGTTATCCTTTATTAAGTGTTTTGAAGTGTTTAGGAGATAAGAAGAGAAAAACACAGACTAAGGGGAAACTGGACCCTAATGTTGTCATACACAATGCTCCTAAAGTTGGGATGAAAGGGAAACATTACCCTAATGTTATCATGCATAGGATTGAACACCTAATGTCTCTCCTACTCCCATCTTAAACAGAGGGACTAAGAATCCTAGGGGGATCATGGCAAAAAGCCAAGTAAACACTAAATAACTCAACCATAGATGAAATAAGAAAGAAAAGAAAGAAGTTGACTTGAACAAGTCAACATGCAACGCAAACAAATGAGATGCAAAGAAAGGATGCATACACAAAGAAAAGAGGGAGGAAAAAGTGTGGGGCCGCCACCACCACAAGCACATCTCGACCAACATTCCTTAAGATTCAAACAAAATAATGCAAACAAAGCAGGCTAACAAGCACCAATGTTCATGACAAGTGATAAGCCACAAAGCACATTAATTTGTAAATTCAATTAAAAATAATAAAAATAAATGGAAAAATAAAATAAAAATGATGAAAAATAAATTAACACATTAAAATATTAGAATATGATTTTTTTTTGGGATTTTTTATGATATTTAAAACTATTTTTAAAATAAATAAAACAAAACAACAAATAACTAAAATAAAAAATAAAATAAACAAGTTGCTAAAAATAGAAGAAGTGTTTATACCAAGGGTACAAGTCATGACATCATGGATTATAAGTCAGGATCTTACCACTTCAATCAACACGTGCATGCAAAAATAAATGGAAAAGAAAGTTAAAATATTAAAAACATGAAAATAATGAAAATAATGCAAAAACGCCCTCGCTGAGGGTCGAACCGAGGATCAAGGCATGGCAAGGTATTTATGGGCAAGGCATTAACCACAAGGGTGGCAATACATCCGTTGTATCAAGCCATCCCATCTCAACATATACTAAAGTATGCGCGCAAGCTGGTCAACTTCAAGGCAAAAAACCAAGTGAAACTCAAAAACGATTTTAACACAACTCTTCCAATTCTCAACCAAATTCCATGAAATTTTAGTCTAACTCACTTGATTTTTCATGAGGATCATGTTGGTGCAATCCAAATTTTCAAATAATGCATACAGTGAAAAACACGATGGATCATGCAAATGGATGCTTGAAGTGCAATTTGAAACTCCAAAGTCAACTCAACTATAAATTTGCACCAGCAAGGATTTGTTCACATCCTACATACTATATATTATGAATTTCAACAGAAATTAATGTTTAAAAGACAGAAGAACACAAAATCAGTGATTGACTTACAATTGGTGAAAAAATCTCAAGAACAAACTTGACCTATGGACCATGTTTAACTGGCTCTAAAACAAAAACCAAACTTCAGCAGATGAGTTCCATACACATATTGCAAGGATGCAAAAAAAACAATGATGGTATCTAGAGGCTAAACTTCAAGGCCTGGACTAACAATCAAGTTTTGGTGTTTCAGACAATATGGATTGATGAATCCAACCATGGCAGTCCCAACATGGATTCTAATCAGGCTGTGTTAGTATCCAATCAGCAGCCAAATCCTACACTCTAATCACAAACTCTTAAGCCAACCTAAGGTTGTTCAAGATAAAAGGTTGACAACCCTTAATCAATTAGAACAAACATTCATATATGAAATGGCAAACACATCATTTGGAAGTAATCACAAATCTATCAAAAATGCAAAAATCGATTCCTAATGGTATGAGTGGTAGAAGTTGAGCAGGTTTAAATCAGATCAGTCATGCCACCATGACTATGTTCAACTCAATTAGTTTACTTTAAAGAAAGTTTTCAATCTTCACAAGCAAAACAGAATAACAGACCTTGACAGCCATATAGACAAAATTGATCATCACATGCTTCAACAACAACCAGAGAATCATTTCAATTAAAAAAAACAAACATTGCAACATGGTTGATCATCCAATCAACAATATTTAGTTTCAAAGGAAATGACAAATCTTACAACTTAGAAATGGCTTGACAGAACCAGATGCAATGCACATTAGTAGACTTTGGCATAAGTCAAATTTTTCAAATAGCAGTCCACTAACTTCATACTAAACAAAATACACAAGCTTAAAATCATGATTTGACCCAAAACAGATTTCAAAGCAGTCTAAGTCATTATAGATGCAACCATGACTATGTTGATCCTCCACAACCTAATATGAATCCTTTCTGAAGGTGAGAAAATACTTAGAATGGGGGGTTGAATAAGTATGAAGATAAAAACTTAGAAATAAAAACTCAAGTATTTTTTATCCTGGTTCGTTGAACTCAACTACTCTAGTCCACCCTTTCTAGAGTGATTTACCTTTCTCAAACAAGGACTTAATCCACTATTTAATCAACTGATTACAATAGTAAGCACTAAGAACAACTGTTCAAAGTCTTCTCAAGAACTATGGATCCTAACTGGATCTTCTTAAGGTTTTCTTACAATCAAATGTAATAATAAATACAAGTGTTAAAATGCTTCTAATAAAGCTTTATCACAACTGTGATTTTTCACTTAAGATTAAGAACAAAGAAATTAATTGTAGAAAGAATATGTGAGTTTGTATGAGAGCTTTGATAATGAATTCTTTTCAAGTGATACGTCAACTGAAGAAGATGAAGGGAGACTTGCTTTTATAGGCACAGTGAACCAAGAGTATTTCATGTTGAGAAGTGTGTACCAAAAGGTCTGAGCCTTTTTTGTCTTCACATCAAGTGATCTTTCCTAGAAGAAGAAAGCACAGAGAAATCCTTTTTGTTTGTGTTCTTGTGTCTAGCATAAATAAGGAAAGAGTCGTTTGGATATTCCAACAGACATAATCTTTGGATTCTTCTTCAACAATTTTCAGCAAGAATCATCATAGTCTAATTTGATCAGAGCCTTCTGATGTTGGTCAGAGTTTTGCTGAATCAGAGTCTTTGCAGCAAGTGTGCTTTTACCGTGTATAAGTTCAGAGCAGAGTTTTGAGACAGATCCTCAGTACTGGCAGCGTTAGTACTTTCAGAGTCTTCTGAATTAACTATGCTTGAAAAACTCTTCATACATAATTCTTCATTGGTTCAGATGCTTCTGACTTGCTTCAGATTTTTCTAGAGCTTCTGCTTCAGATCCTTCTGGAGACAACGCTCAGGATCTTCTGATGGCAGCGTTCAGAATCTTCTAATGGGTGCATCTGACGCTTCAGAGCCTTGCATATTTCTTATGTTCAGTTCTTATTTGCTTCTGGAGTGATATTTACTTTAATATCTGCAGCAAACATTCTTAAGCAAATTTTAGAGTATATAATTCTTAATTACAAAATTTCATAATAGTTATCATCAAAACATAGAGATATTATTAAGAACCAATCTGTGTTCTAACAATCTCCCCCTTTTTGATGATGACAAAAAACATCAGAAATTTTGTTTAAATGTAAAGAGAATAATTATAACTCCCCCTGAGATGATGAATCTCCCCCTGAATTAAATATTAATAAGGAATAGAAACTTCCCTTTTGGTCTTGAGTATTTTTCAGAGTTAGAGCTTGATTGTTCTAAACATTTGAGAGTCAGAGTGTCTTGCATATTTCAGAGTCAGAGTTTGATAATTGTCATATGATCTGAGAGTCTCAGAGTTTCTTTTACAGAGTATACTTATCAAATGTTCTAAAATACTCAGATATTATGTTAGATAAAATTGATATGTCTAAAGTTTCATTCTGTTAAAGTTTAATTAAACAGTTCAGATCTATTTTCTCCCCCTTTTTTGTCATAAGAAAAAATTAAGAACTTTGAAAAGACAAATAAAAGGAAAAATAAACGAGATAAATTATGTAGAGAAAACTTTGAAACATTCATTCATTCAGAGCAAAAATTACAAACATCAGAAAATATTCAAGTACATGTGCAAACATTAGATGCAAACATCAAAAAAAAAACTAAGATTGTTTTGACAAAAGCATCTTCAATAGATCCGTGATCTCTGATACCACTTAGCCATAATTTCATTCTTCTGATCTTGTTTGGACATCCACTGAGCCATGTCTTCAGACTTCTTATCTTGCTTAGCCGTCCATGACTTAATCTCTGATTGACCAGCTTTCAGAACTGCAATCTTATCTTCAAGATCTGGATACTCTTTCTTGATCTCAGATGAAGAAGGTGGGACAGTTTCTGAAGCTTGAACAGAGTCAATTTCCATAGGGGCTTTGGAGTCAGGAGCAGCAGATCCAGAGGGATGTTCTACCAGAGTCATAGCCAAAGAGTTGTCTTCATATGCAGATTCAGTATTCTCTTCTGATGATGAAGGAGCATCTTTAAGAAGCAATGGTCCAGATCTCTTAACAGTCCAGAACATACTTCTAGCAGTTTCAGCAAATCTGAGCTTCGCATCATCAGAACATACGTTCTTCAGATTTGATGCTACAGTATTGAATCTGTTTATGAAGCCATTCCAAATGACATCAGATTCATTTGCATCCATTGTTTATGAACACTTCCTATGTACAGAACCTAAATACATCTGTATTTCTTTCAAAAAACTTGTAAATAAATTATCAACATTCAGTCTAGGTTTTGGGTTTAGAAGAGTTTCTAATGTGATTGGCCTGGGTTGGGGAGAAGGTGGAAAGATGGATTTATGAATGGTGATCAGAGGAGAAGGGTAGTATGGTATGAATGGAGGTTCAGATGAATTGTTAGGTTTTGATCTGGTTAAAGCATTCAACAGACATGGTTTTGCAATTGATGCATGGGAAACAACATCAAATGGTTTATCAGAGTAAGGTTTGAATGCAGATTTAGCAGAGTTAGCAGAGTATGGTTTTGCATCTGATGAAATTACTGCTGACATTGTTTTAATATACGTTTGAAGCACAGATGGTAGAATGATGGTAAATTTGGGTTTAAGAGGAGCGATAGTTTCAGATGGTTCAATTCTGGTGTAGAAATTGTTTAAGGTGAAACCAGAGGGAAGTTTGTTAGAGGAAAACAGTTTGCACGAAGCAGAGGGTATACGCTCAGATGTTCTTGGCTTGGGTGTAGGGGTAGGATTGGGAATGAGAATTTCAGAAGATGGCTTAGGTGTTGGGGAAGGATTTGGAATGAGAGTGTTAGAGGAAACAGATGGTTCTGGTTGGTTAACTTCAGAATTTCTGTGAGATGGAGATACCAGAAAATCTGGGTGTATATCAGATTCTGATGAATTTGAGGATGTGGTTGGAGTGTAAGACGTGGAGGATACTTCAAAAACAGTTTTGAGAGGTGTAATGTTTAGAACCTCTGTCTCAGGGATATGGGTTTCAGATGGGTTGGTTGATTTTGATGGATTCTCAGAAAGTTTTGATGGGGGTTCAGATGTAGGTAGTTCTAATGTAGGTGGATCAGATGTATTAGGATCAGATGTAACCTTTATAGGTTCAGAAGTAACTTGTGCAGATCCAATAGGTTCAGATGTGTTTGATGGTGGTTTTTCTGGTTGTTGTGGTTGTTGTTCAGACTGTTTTTCTGGTTGTTGTTGTTGTTGTTGTTCAGATTGTTTTGTTGGTTGTTGTTGTTGTTCTTGTTGTTGTTGTTGTTGGGATTGTTCTGTTGGTTTTTCTGGTTGTGGTTGTTTTTCTGGTTGTTTTTGTTGTGGTACAGATGATTGAGTAGTAGAAGGTTTTACAGGTGTGATGGAAACAGGATCAGATGATTTTTGTGAGGAAGGAACAGAGATATGAGATGGAGCAGGAACAGATTGTTTCTGAGTAGAAGGTGGTTTTGGAATAGACTTAAATGTTGAATCATTTAAAACAGTATTATTGAAAGAAGATACAGAAGATTTGGTACCTTTAATCTTGATACGCTTAGTGGGAACAGAGGGAGCATCTCCAGATGCTTTCCTCTTGATCAGCTTCTGAGGCTTGTCAGCAATTTTAGGTTTCTTCTGAACATTCACATCTTCTGCTTCTGATTGACCTCTTTTCCTTGTGTTCTCATTTCCTCCATCAGGCATTGGTTCCCTTGCTCTTTTCAGAATATCTGCAGGAACTGGGGTTCCATCTGCCTTGCAGGAATCAATGTACCTTAGAATTATTTCCCTTGGTTCTTCAGCACAGAACAGAGGGTAGTCTTCAATTGGGATTCGCTTGTGACTAAGGTCAGAGATATTCAGCTTCTTGGGTGCTGATGTGAGTTCTTCTACAATTTTTAGTCTCTGAAGACTCTTGGCATTCAGAGGTTTCCCAACAATAGATTCAAGTTCCCCCTTGACTCCAGCAGCATGCAGAGCAGTCACCAGTCCATTTTCTGTCAGAATATCTGAAATTAACCTTCCAAAGGGAATCCATGTTCTGATCTTCTGACCCTTATCTTTTACAAATTCTCTTGAAGCATTAATGTGATTCCATAAGTGCATGAACGAAATGTAAGGAAGATCTACCTTGCTGCTCTGACTTAAACAGTACATGAAGTAGAGCTGTTCATTATTCACGTAATCTGGAGAGTTTGTAGATTTTCTGTGATGAATGCATCCCATGAAAATCTTTGCCCAGATCTTGTAGTCAGGCTTTAGATCTTTAAACTTGTTAGAGGCCTATCCAACAGTCATGACTTCCTCATAAACTTCTTCCATATCTACACGCCCAGCTGGCAGATGAGATACTCTATCATTTTCCTCATATCCTATGAGTTTCCTGATTAGATCTTCTGTGATTATAATCTCCTTACCCAGAACAGAAGACAAGATGAATTTAGGGTATACAGAAGCATGTATCCAAAATTCTTTCACCAGATGAGGGTAAACTGGTCCAAACAATTTGTCAAAGTATTTTACCCAGCCTTGAGCATCAACTATTGAACGAAATTCAAATCCATTTTCAGCTAATGAATCAAATTCCACCATTGATTCACAGAGAACTTCCAGTTTGTCAACAGGTGTTAACAAAGTCCTTTTAGGGGTCGTATATGGAGCCACACCCATATTTGCAGAAGTAACTGCAGCCATGGTTGATTGAAACTGTGCTGCTGTAGAGGATGAGGTTGCCATTGAAGATGATTTTGTCAAAGGTTTAGGGTTTTTGTGAAGAGAGAAAAGAAGACAGAAATGCATAAACTTTCTTGAGTTGTGAAAAGTGTGAAAGTGATGAGAGATGTGGTATTTATAGTAAACAATTAGGCATACAAACAGACACACAAGGCACGTTCACACATAGCAATTAATGAAAGAGAATAAAAATCATTTCAAGCATTAATTGATTCTGACAAATTTGGGGGGAAATCAAGATTTTCACTATTCAAACTTCACCACAAACGTCTCTTCAGTAGTGTACACGCCATCCTTGCAGATTTAGAGTGACACGTGTTTGCTTGCATGTGTTTCTAAATTCTCTTGAGAAATGAAACGTTAACCAACGTTCAGATCCTCTGAGCATTGTTAGTTCAGATTTACACAAGTAAAATAGTTTTAAAAAAAAAGAATAAATTAACAGATGAAATGCTTCAGAGCATTAAACATTTTGCATCTGTAAAATTAGCTTATGACAAATATTATTCTGGACACAAATCCATACCAATATTTTTCAGAATAAATTTGAATCTATCTTCAACAAGGGGTTTTGTGAAAATATCTGCCCATTGATGATCTGTATCAACAAAGGCTAAGTTTATAATTCCCTTCTGAACATAGTCTTTGATGAAATGATGCTTAATTTCTATATGTTTTGCCTTAGAGTGTAAAATGGGGTTTTTAGACAAACATATAGCAGAAGTATTATCACAGAATATAGAAATGTTACTTTCAAATATCTGATAGTCTTCTAGCTGAATTTTCATCCAGAGCATATGCGTGCTACATCCAGCAGCAACTATATATTCTGCCTCTGTAGTTGATAGTGCAATTGTGGGTTGATTCTTGCTGTACCAAGAGATTAGATTTCTTCCTAGAAATTGACAACTTCCAGAAGTACTTTTTCTTTCCACTCTGTCTCCAGCGTAGTCAGCATCACAGAATCCAACTAGTTTGAAATCATTAGATTTTCTGTAACACAAACCCACATTAGAAGTACCTTTCAGATACCTTAGAATCCTCTTAACAGCTGTTAAGTGTGATTCTCTAGGATATTATTGGAATTTATCACACAAGAATACATTGAACAAAATGTCAGGTCTAGAAGCAGTTAAGTAGAGAAGAGATCTTATCATACCTCTGTAGAGTTTCTGATCTACTTTCTTACTTACCTCTTCCTTGCCTAGTGAACTAGTTGGATGCATGGGAGTCTTTGCCATCTTACTATCAGTCATGTTAAATTTCTTCAGAAGTTCTTTAACATATTTGGTTTGATGAATGTAAGTGCACTCTGGAGTTTGGTTGACTTGAATTCCTAGAAAGAATCTCAATTCTCCCATCATGCTCATTTCAAATTCTGCCTGCATACATTGAGCAAACTCCTTTCCCAACATAGTATTGGTAGATCCAAATATGATATCATCCACATATATTTGACAAATTAGAAGATCTTTCTTAAATGTTTTACAAAAGAGTGTTGTGTCCACTTTGCCTCTGATGAAATTTTTCTCCAGAAGAAAATTGCTCAATCTCTCATACCAAGCTCTGGGAGCTTGTTTTAAACCATATAGAGATTTCTTTAGTTTGAAAACATTGTCGCTTCCACGAAAATAAGGTTCCGGTAAAACAGAAGAGTCGCCACCTTTCGTTATTTATCCCTTGGAACGGGAAAGGAAACGATCGGAAAAACCTGACGAAAAAGGGTAAGACAAGGTCATCGCAACCGTTGTCTGGGTTCGGGAGTCAGTTACGCAAGGGAAAGGTATTAGCACCCCTCACGTCCATCGTACTCGACGGGATCCACACTTGTTGTGTTTACTGGAAGAGTTGGTTTATCTATCTACCTATCAAGGCTGGCTTAAACAGAAAAGAAAATGACTCGGCAAAGCGTCGCGTTTTATGCCTACATATTCTCATCAGAGAATGAGAAATCAGAGTCAACGTAGTTCGGCCTACGACGGGTTACGGGGAAAGTGGCTCGCCAATACATCAGTATTGTGCCTACGTACTCTCAACAGGTATGAGAGATCAGAGCTTACGTAGTTCGGGATAATACGGATTACGGGAATTCAGATTCATCTGTTTTATCGAGTAGGGTTAAACAGCAGTTAGGGACAAAGCCTGTTTGTGTTAGCGCTGAAGTTTAACGACACTCTTTTCTTCAGAAAAGCTTCCTTTGAGTTATGGGCCCACGGGGCAAAAAGGTTTGAAGTTTGTTTTCTGTCTTTTACGAAAGAAGTGTTTTTTATTGTGTTTTCAATTTCAATCGCACTAAAGACTATGACCTGAGAGTGAACGCGTCGCATGTCACCCAAAGGGTGCCATACTAAACATCCAGACTGTTGAAAAGAAGCTCTTCAACAATCCTTTCTCAGATAGCTTAAGGCTCGTAACGTACAAAAGAAATCATTCATGATTACTGTATTTTAAGCTGTTTTGAGATGAGAAGAGAGAACAGGTTCAACTAAGGGAGACTATCAAGTCCTATTGTTGTCATGCCAAGGATTCATCCTATGGTTGAGGTTTGAACAGGGAACTCCTAGAAGTTATCATGCATAGGTTTCAACCTAAAGTTCTATCATCACTTCCTTATCAAAGGATATGAGAGTCCTAAGGGATCATGTCAATGATACAGAAACAGATAAAGCATCAGCTTAAACAGTAAACAGTACAGTAAACGACTGTAAAATGTATGCAATGCAAGTGAGGGAGGAAATGTGTGTGGGGCAGCAGCCTCCACAAGCTCATCTCAACCTCAAGCCTGAATGAATAACAGTAATCATACAGAAAAGTAAAGCAACATGCTATCAAGCAGAATATAAGAGACTGTAATCATACAGAAGAAAATGGGATGCTATCAAGCAAAATAAACCACATGGGCAAGGGAGCAGGGCTCTACCGAATACCCGCAAGCAAAGCCATACATTAACAATACAAGCAGAGGGGGCAACTCAACCTCTAGTGCAATCATGCTCTTAGATTAAAGTCAGTCTAATCATGGACTTATTCTAATGCATCAAGCAAGTCAAACAAGGCACATCAGCAATACAGAAAAGAAAACAGACAAGAAAGCAGGTCAACAACTCTCTCTTCATTCCAAGCTTCAGCTCTTCTAATAGCAACTCAGTCTTCAGACTTTAAGCACCCTTCAAGGCTATCATCTTTATTGGCAAGTATCAACTTGCTTCTTCATGTTTCAACCCATCAACATAAGTGTCAACTTATCCTCCTTCTTCAACTCTCACCCTCAGGCATCACTCTTAACTGCAAGTGTCAACTTGACTCCTTCAGATTCTCAATCATCAATGTAAGTATCAACTTATCTTATCTTTTATTCCTCAAGCCTCAGCTCCACACTCAATCTCAATTGAATCATCTTCATAAGTATCCACTTAGGCTTCAAGCTTCAGCTCTCTTTGCTTCACCAGTCTCAACTTGGTCTTCTTCACCTTCAATTCTTTCTCAAGCCTCAGCTCTTCATTCAATCTCCTTTGGGGTCTTCAAGTATCAACTTGTTCTCAAAGCCCTTCAAGCTTCAGCTACAATGGCAATGCTCAAGGAATCATCCTCTTCCATAATCTTCAATGAAGTCTTCATCTTCAAACTCAACCCCAACATCTCTCAAGATACTCAAACCAGAAGATAATTGATTGAACATGATGAGTGGAAATGATAAACAGCTTACTGACAACCAAAGGAAGCCTATAAGGGTTCATCATTATGAGAGACTGGTTCCCTCAAAGTTCTACTTCCCAGATAAAGCCACTCATCCCTCCAAAGGAGGGATGTGAATATCTTAGAAGGACTTTTAGTCATTGGGAGGAATGGAAGCACAAGATGCTTTCCATGTTTGTGAAAAGAAATCATTCTAACAACAAGGCTCTCCCTATGTCCTATTTCCTAATCTTCATCAGACACCTTCAGGCACAAGCAAATCCAGAGCTCCAAGCAACATTCAAGCCACCTCAAGCATCTTCCTCTTGTCTTCAACTTGTCTTCAATCTCAATCAAAGGCAAACCAAGCACAAACCCTAATCTAAGGGAACTAAATGAGTTAAACTAGTTGAATTAGTAACCTAGGATCACCTAAAACCTAGTACTAAAGTTAGTCCTAACTAAAATACTAAAATCAATTGTAAAATCCTACAAAAATTACTATGGGAACCTAGGTCAATCATGACTCTATCACATTAGTTTCAAAGATCAAATCATCAATTTGTACCTAGAACTAAATCCTACATTCTAAGGCATCAACCTAAAACCCTAAAAAGGAAGCATCTAAACATCATTCTAGAAAGCACACCTATTCTCATCACAAAAATGTGAGAAAATTACTATGGGATCATACACATCTAGCCTAATCACACACAAAAAATTAGGCCAAGAATCATCACTATAAGATCACACAAAATTCCAAAAAAATATGCATCAAACATAAACATTTTAATATCAATTAAAATACAAAATTCCAATTAAATCAGAAATTACATGAAATGAAAATATTTTTCCTCTAAAAAATAACAGACTCAATCATGAGTAATATGCCAAGAGAATGGGTTTGATTGGATTAATATTCAATTAGTTATGAATTTTTCAAGAATCATGAATTAAATGGAAATTAAATGAAAATCAAATGAAAATAATGAAGCGCGCGGTGCAGGAAGTAAACATTTTCAGTTCAAAACGTGGGTTGGCCCATCAGGGGGTGTGGATAACACTTAGATTATTAAGCCCAAAGCACCAAATAAATGAAACGCATCGTTTCATCAGAAACTCTTCACAACTCAGCTTTAAAACACAGCCCTTGGATCTCCTCATAGTCAATGGTCAAAACATGATCTGATGGTGAGAACTTCATCTTCTCCAATTCAAAGCTCTGAGCTTCGTGCCTAGCTCCGACCACCGCCGATGGAGCACCGATCGTCCCCTTCAACCCTAGTTCTTCCTAGAGGCCTCCAATCCAAGAGGTCAAAACATGAAATACACTCCAAATCTTGCCACGAACTCAATCATGCCCATAGTTTCCTCTGAAACCTCAAGAATCAACATCTCCCAATCTCAACCGAAAATGGTGATCTTCTTATTTTGTCTCTAATTCAACAATTAACCATCTGAAAACCATTCTATGCCATTCTACAACTAATCTAACACCCTAATTCAACCTAATTCAACCTAAATCAAGCTATAGGAAGAAGATTACCAACCTGGAAATTCTTGAATAACAGATGCACGAATCCTCCACTTCAAGCTCTCAAACCTTCTGTACACGATCACTGAACCTCCTTCTTGCTTCTGTATGCAAAAGATTCAATGGAAAGTGCTTCAATCTTGAAACACGATGAAGAGTTGCAGGTGCTGAAAATCACTTGCTCCCACACGATCTAGCCACCAATTCTTCTTGGAAATGGTCTGGAATCAATCCTTGACACTCAAGGAAGAATAATCAATCAAGAAAATGGAAGGGAATGGAGGAATTTGGTGAAACCGATTGCACTTGCAAGCTATGAAAACTCAATCTCAAACTATGCTCAAACCTTCAATGATCACCAACCTCTGCCATGGATTCATTCTACTCAATATATAGATGGAGTTTGGATGATCTAGAACCCTCTAGATCCTTCCAATGAGATTTTACATATCTCATGTCATGAGATTTTGAATCACTTATCATGCCATGCTCAATTCTGTTTGCAACTTGAAATTCATCTCAATCTCCGTCAATTTCTCCCCTAGTGACAATTTGGAAGGGTTTAGCTTGCCAAGTTCCTTGCCCATGCCTCAATTTTAAGTTATGCATATGTTACTTAATATGTAAGCAAGTGCTTTTCAAAGCAAGTCCATGATTTAGACCTCAAATCAAAAATGTGGCTAAACCATTGTCTTTAAAATGTTTTCTAGAGTCAAAATGATATATTACATGCCATGGTTTGGATGTGTAGGTTGAAAATATCAATTTCCAACCTTGACTTATTTAACTTATGCCTTCATTTTAGGTCATTTTTGCAATTTTGATGCAAGTTGGGTGACTTTCAAGGCCCCAGATTCACATACCTCAGATGACCTGTAACTTGTCAAAGTCATAACTTGAGCTCTACAAATCCTATCAAGGACTTCTAGTAATCAAATTAAATCTAAGAAGGAGCTCTACAACATTCATGTTGGGGGCAAGATGAGATGACAATCACATCTTGAGTTAAACTGCCTTGAAGATAGGGGTCAAACTAGGGGATTTTACACTGTCAAGCCTTAGAAACCCTAGCTTGAAACTTCTCAAACTCTTCAATCATGATGAGTTGACCTTGGAATCATCCTTATAGCATCTCAATGCATCAATCCATGATCACATGGCTCTTGAATTAGGTCTCAACCCTCTCCAAATCATCAGTTGACCTAGGGTTGACTCAGTCAAACCCTAATTACACCACTCATGGCTGAGTCTTCTTAAACTTGCACCATGACCTATCTAGGCTTCATGATGGCTTTCAAGACATCTCATAGTCTCTCTCAAAGCTTCAAGACCATACTCATGGCTTCAGAATCATCTGGTGGCTTCCCACAACTCTCAAGTTAGGAGACCTACACACTCTTGGTCTCAACCACTCTCTCTGAGGATCTTTTAACTTCTCTGACAAGGATATCAACCCTTGAACACCTGAACAACCTTCTTAGCTAGCTTCCTAGTCTTGTGTAGCTCTTGATTGGTAATCATACCTCTTGATCTCCTGCATACATGTCAATGAAATGCAAATGATAATGCTAATGTGAATGAAATGAAACATAAGCTAGGTAAAGAAATTGTTGGTCAAATTTTGGGGTGCAACAAACATGATCTGGAAATTTTTCACTCTAAAAACCAAGAGGCTGGTGAAGATAAAATTCTTATTCTATAATACCATTTAGAAAGGCACTTTTAACATCCATCTGATACAGAGTGATGTTATATTGTGCAGCAAATGAAATAAGAAGGCGTATAGATTCTAACCTTGCCACTGGAGCATAAGTTTCAGTCTAATCAATACCTTCTTGTTGACTGTACCCTTGAGCAACAAGCCTTGCCTTATATCTTTCAACTTCTCCTTTCTCATTAATCTTATTTCTGAAGACCCATTTAGTTCCAATTATGTTGAATCCTTTTGGTCTTGGAACTAAATCCCACACATCATTTCTGGTGAACTGATTTAGCTCTTCTTGCATGGCAATAACCCAATCATTGTCTTGCAGAGCTTCATCTACAGAAGTTGGTTCAATTACTGACACCAATCCAAATAATGATGCTTCAGATGATCTTAGGAAGGATCTTGTTCTGATAGGGTCATCCTTCTTTCCAATGATAACATTCTCTGGATGAGAAGCTTTGATTCTGGAAGATGATCCTCTAACAGTTCATTCTTCAGAAATGTTTAAATTGTTCATCTGAGAAGTTAAAAGAATTGCATCTGGCGTTGCTTCTGGTTCCTTCACTTGAGCTTTGTCTGCCTCTGAGCCTTCAGAGTCTGTGAAGACTACTTCTCTATCTGCAGAGTTTTCAGACTGCTTTGGCTTTTTAATGCCAAGCTTATCATCAAATCTAACATGAATAGATTCTTCCACAATCTGTGTCTCAGTATTGTATACTCTGTAGCCTTTAGAGCGTTCAGAATACCCAAGCATGAAACACTTCTGTGCTTTGGAATCAAACTTGTTCAGATTTTCTTTAGTATTCAACATATAGCAAATACATCCAAAAGGATGAAAATATGAAATGTTGGGCTTTCTGTTCTTCCATAGTTCATAGGGAGTCTTCTCCAGAAGAGGTCTTACAGACACTCTATTCTGAATGTAACAGGTTGTGTTGATTGCTTCTGCCCAAAAGTGCTTTGCCAGATTAGTCTCATTGATCATGGTTCTGGCCATTTCTTGCAGAGTTCTATTTTTCCTCTCTACAACTTCATTTTGTTGTGGAGTTCTAGGACAGGAAAAATCATGAGCAATGCCATTTTCATTAAAATATTTTTCAAAAAATTTGTTTTCAAATTCACCACCATGATCACTTCTGACTTTTATAATTTTGAAATCTTTTTCATTCTGGACTTGTTTGCAGAAGTCAAAGAACACAGAATGTGACTCATCCTTGTGTTTTAAGAACTTTACCCATGTCCATCTACTATAGTCATCAACAATGACTAATCCATACTTCTTGCCTCTGATGGATGCAGCTTTCACTGGTCCAAACAGATCAATATGAAGTAATTCTAGTGGTCTGGAAGTAGAAACAACATTTTTTGATTTAAAAGAGGATTTTGAAAACTTCCCTTTTTGACATGCTTTACAAAGAGCATCTGAGGTGAACTTTAGATTAGGAAGTCCTCTAACAAGATTAAGTTTATTAATCTGAGATATACATCTTATATTAATATGCCCCAATCTTCTGTTCCAGACCCATTGCTCCTCATTAACAGACAAGAGACATTTAACATTTTGAACCTTAAGTTCTAAAAGATTTATTTTATAAATGTTGTTCTTCCTCTTTCCACTAAATAGGATTGAGCCATCCTTTTGACTAATAGCTTTACAACATTTTTGATTAAAGGTTATGTCATAACCATTGTCACTTAATTGACTTATGGACAATAGATTATGCTTTAAACCTTCTACAAGTAAAACATTAGTAATAGAGGGAAGTTTACCATTTCCAATAGTGCCAGATCCAATGATCTTGCCCTTCTAATTCCCTCCAAATTTCACATCACCTCTAGATCTAAGCTCCAGACTTTGGAACATAGACCTTTCTCCTGTCATGTGTCGCGAGCATCCAGAGTCCAGGTACCATGATTGGCGTCCTGACCTTGCTGCTAAGAACATCTGCAACAGGAATTATTTTACTTTTAGGTACCCAGATCTTCTTGGGTCCTTTTGGGTTAGTTGTTCTGAAGGTTTGTCTAAACTTCTATTTTTCAACATAAGGCTTATTCTGACTAGCGTTAGATTTAAACACATGAATGTTCTTTTCAGAGCGAGTGTGTTCAATATCATTCAAGTGACCAAATTTAAAGTGGGAATATAAAGGAGTTTTCTTGATGATGATTTTATCAACAGGTTTTGGATTTAAATCCTTTCCAGAGGAAGATTTATATTCAATTCCTTTTCTGTTATTTCTGCTAACTCCATAGATCATAGAAGCCATTTTGCTTCTGTCTATGCTTTTAGCAAGAAACTTCTGAAAGCTGTAATCATATTTTTCCAAAATATTTTTGCATTCAGACTCAGTTTCAGAATCAGAGTCTTGATGAGCTAATTCAGAATCATTTTTCAATCTTAAGTTCTTTTCATTTAGCTCAGCTACTTCTGATTTGAGAATATTATTCTCAGATACAAGGTTGCTTTGACGCTTCTTGTATTTGAGCTTAATATTGTTATAGCTCTTCAAAACTTCTGATAACACTTTGATAAGTTCATCTTTAGTGAGTTTAGCCATTACCTCTTCAGCGTCAGAGTCAAATTCAGAGTCAGATTCAGATCCTGAAGTTCCTTCCTCCTGATCTTCTATGTCTGCCATCAGTGCTACATTGCCACATTCCTCTTCTGACTCAGATTCAGATTCAGATGTGTCCATTAGAACCTTCTTCTTCTTATCATATTTTCTTTTAGGCTTTTCTTTCAACAACTTTGGACATTCATTTTTGTAATGCCCAGGATCTTTACATTCATAACATACAACCTCCTTTTTGCCAGATCTTCTGTGTCCAGAAGATTCTTTTCTTTGGTCAGGCTTCCTGAAGTTTCTGAACTTCTTTCCTTTATACTTCCAGAGTTTGTTTATTCTTCTAGACAACATGGATATTTCATCTTCATCTTCAGATGAGGATTCTTCAGAGCTTTCCTCTATCACCTGCAATGCTTTAGCAGATTTATTAGATTTTAAAGCAATTCATTTACCTTTCTTTTGAGTTTCATCTTTCTCAAGTTCAATTTCATGACTCCTTAGTGAACTGATTAGTTCCTCCAAGAAGATCTTGTTCAGATCTTTAGTCATTTTCAGCGTAGTCACCATAGGTCTCCATCTGGTAGGTAAGCTTCTGATGATCTTTTTCACAAGATCAGCAGTAGAGTATCCTTTATCCAGAACCTTTAGTCCATTTGTAAGTATTTGAAGTCTGGAGAACATAGCTTCAACAGATTCAGCTTCTTCCATCTTGAAGGCTTCATACTTCTGGATTAGAGCCAGAGCCTTTGTTTCCTTGACTTGAGAGTTTCCCTCACGAGTCATCTTTAAGGACTCAAACATGTCAAATGAAATTTCTCTATTTGTGATCTTTTCATACTCAATGTGAGATATTGCATTTAACAATATTGTTCTAGCCTTGTGGTGATTTCTAAATTCCTTCTTCTGGGCTTCTGTCATAGATTTTCTATCTACTTTCTTGCCATTCCCATCAGTGGGATGAACATATCCATCTATGACCAAATCCCATAAGTCAGCATCATAACCAAGGAAAAAACTTTCAATCCTGTCTTTCCAATAATCAAATTTCTCCCCATCAAACATAGGGGGTTTAGTGTTGATTCTGTCCCTTTCTTCATATTTGTTGTTAATGTTAGATATAGAATTATCAGCCATAGTAACAACCAAATATATATCAAAGTTTTTCTCACTGGATCTTTTCTGTCACTGTGAAGTGGTAGCACACACAGAACCAGAGCTCTGATGCCAATTGAAGGTGAGAAAATACTTAGAAGGGGGGGGGGGGGGGGTTGAATAAGTATGAAGATAAAAACTTAGAAATAAAAACTCAAGTATTTTTATCCTGGTTCGTTGAACTCAACTACTCCAGTCCACCCTTTCTAGAGTGATTTGCCTTTCTCAAACAAGGACTTAATCCACTATTTAATCAACTGATTACAATAGTAAGCACTAAGAACAACTGTTCAAAGTCTTCTCAAGAACTACTGATCCTAACTGGATCTTCTTAAGGTTTTCTTACAATCAAATGTAATAATAAATACAAGTGTTAAAATGCTTCTAATAAAGCTTTATCACAACTATGATTTTTCACTTAAGATTAAGAACAAAGAAATTAATTCTAGAAAGAATATGTGAGTTTGTATGAGAGCTTTGATAATGAATTCTTTTCAAGTGATATGTCAACTGAAGAACATGAATGGAGACTTGCTTTTATAGGCACAGTGAACCAAGAGTATTTCACGTTGAGAAGTGTGTACCAAAAGGTCTGAGCCTTTTTTGTCTTCACATCAAGTGACCTTTCCTAGAAGAAGAAAGCACAGAGAAATCCTTTTTGTCTGTGTTCTTGTGTCTAGCATAAATAAGGAAAGAGTCGTTTGGATATTCCAACGGACATAATCTTTGAATTCTTCTTCAACAATTTTCAGCAAGAATCATCAGAGTCTAATTTGATCAGAGCCTTCTGATGTTGGTCAGAGTTTTGCTGAATCAGAGTCTTTGCAGCAAGTGTGCTTTTAGCGTGTATAAGTTCAGAGCAGAGTTTTGAGACAGATCCTCAGTACTGGCAGCGTTAGTACTTTCAGAGTCTTCTGAATTAACTATGCTTGAAAAACTCTTCATACAGAATTCTTCATTGGTTCAGATGCTTCTGACTTGCTTCAGATTTTTCTGGAGCTTCTACTTCAGATCCTTCTGGAGCTTCTGCTTCAGATCCTTCTGGAGCTTCTGCTTCAGATCCTTCTGAGCTTCTGCTTCAGATCCTTATGGAGACAACGCTCAGGATCTTCTGATGGCAGCGTTCAGAATCTTCTAATGGGTGCATCTGACGCTTCAGAGCCTTGCATATTTCTTATGTTCAGTTCTTATTTGCTTCTGGAGTGATATTTACTTTAATATCTGCAGCAAACATTCTTAAGCAAATTTTAGAGTATATAATTCTTAATTACAAAATTTCATAATAGTTATCATCAAAACATAGAGATATTATTAAGAACCAATCTGTGTTCTAACACTTTCATCATAACTGAGCAAACTAACAGTAATCCTCTTGTAGCATAACAGAGATCAAACAATTAGGAAATGGCTCAGTAGTAAGGCACCCATGTTCTTTCTAAGACTACTTACATAGCTCCACCAAGAAACTCAACACAAAGTGATTAAGAACCTTTCAAAATAAGACCAATAATTTGCAAACAGACAATAATACAGTTTGTGGTATTTCAACCAAACACTTTGGTTTATTCCAACTGTCATGCCTCTCTAAAAATATGACTTCAACAAAAAATTACACAAATCAAACATGATTGTATTGTAAGCAAACTTGGATATTACTATGTACAAGAAATCATTCAACAGTCTAGATTCTTGATAGTCATCAATTCACATAAGGAATATTAAAAGTGAAACCAACCCTAATAGCAATCAAGTCATGAGTTGACAAACTCCACAATCAAAAGTGACAGTCTTGATCATTACAATGCCACACAGTTAAATACGAAACCCTTATGACAGTACCAACTTTCTATCACAAAGAAAATCAAACCAAACAAACACAGCAGCAAAAACTACTCTCAAAGGTTTAACAGTCCAAAATCTTTATGATCACAAATCTGGTTACAACCTTACCTTGGATAAAAATAAAGCAAAATCCAACTGTGATGTTTCACTTTTATAGTGATGAATTGGTACTCAAAAGAAAGCTTGAAATACAAGGAATAACTTTGATGTTTGACCCTAGACGATTTGAAACCTTGATCATGAAAACAAATGGCCTTGAAGATGGCTGCTTCAACCATGAAACTTTCCAAAAACAGAAAGTTTCTAAAACCCTAATTTCTCAAAATGGCAACTTTCAACAATTCTTGATTTTTCATGCTTCCTTTTACTTTTCTTGATCAAATTCCATCCATTGGTCATATTGAACTTGAGGAACATGATTTTGACCTGAAAAATTCAGGAGTTGACTTTTTCACTGCACAGTTGACTTCCCCCCCCCCCCCAAAATCTCTTGATTTTCAGTTGACTAATCAATTGAAGCTCTTCTGATTAAAATTGATGATCAATATCCCATCCCCAAACACCTTAGCACATATGTAAGACCACAGAAACAAGTCTTGCTCCCAAAAACAAATTTATCCTGATTAAAAGTGAAACCCTAGTTTCATCCTTTTTGCCTAGGCTTTTCTTAGATGAACTAAGTGACCATTTCTACTCCACTATAACCTCTGAGGTACTCAACACGCTCCTAAATCTTGCTTATACCAATGATGAGACCTCATGAACCCTCTGAAAACCCTCTAATGGTTCTTTAACATTGAGCTATGGCACACCTCTCCTCTCTAGGGGCTCTGGTAACTTCCTGATAACAACACCCACTTGATGACTTGTACCAATGCCTTTGCTTGAGCTTGAAACCAACATAAGGTTCTCCTCTTGGATGGAACACAAATGCAAACACTTGATCCCCTGTAAGAACTATGCTATGTAGATGCTATTAGAACACAAATTAGTTCTTAGTTATATCTCTATGTTTTGATGATAACACTAATGAAATTTTGTATTAAGAAATTATATAATCTAAATTTGCTCAAGTATTTTTGTTGCAGATATTAAATTTAATATTCTTTTGAAAGCAAAAATGAATCTAAACATTGAACTACGCAAGGCTCTGAGCATCAGAAGCATCTCGTTAGAAGACTCTGAAGCAGAAGCTACCGAAGCATCTGAAGCGTAGCTGAAGACTTTGTATGAAGAGTTTCAAGCATTGTTTTTCAGAAGACTCTGATAGTACTATTCGCTGCAAGTACTGAGGATCTGATCTCCAAACTCTGCTCTGATTGTTATTCACGCTGAAGCACACTTGCTGCAACACTCTGATACAACAAACTCTGATAACATCAAGACTCTGATCACTCAAGGCTCTGATGTTGATTGCTGTGAGATAGAAGCTTGTTGAAGAAGAATATTCAAAGATATATCCGTTGGCATATTCCAAACGACTCTTTCCTCTTTTATGCTAGACACAAGAACTCAGGAAAAAAGGATTTCTCTGAACGTTCTACTTCTAGGAAAGGTCAAGTCATGTGAAGACAAAAGGCTACAGCTACTTTGCAGTACACGGTCTTCAAGCTTGCAACGTCTTGGACGTCTTTGTCTATAATATCAAGCCTTCAACAACTTTCTATAGTTGACGAATATTGACGAATCTGTTGAAAACTCTCTCAAAGCTCTCATACAAATTATATTTCTTTGTTGAATAGTTTCATTCATTCTTAATCTTAAGTGTATAAATCACAGTTGTGATATAACTTTCATAGTAGCATTTTAAACACTTGTTTAGTTTACATTTGATTGTAAAAGTTCCTTAAGAAGACCAAGTTGTGGTCAGTAGTTCTTGAGAATACTAAGACAGTTGTTCTTAGTGGTTGACATTGTAATCTGTTTGATTATAGTGGATTAAGTCCTTGTTGAGAAAGGAAAATCACCTTGAGTTGGTGGACTGGAGTAGTTGAGTTCAACGAACTAGGATAAAAATATTGTGTTGTTTTTATTGCCATAATATTTTAAAAACCCTTATTCAACCCCCTTTCTAAGTGTTTTTCCCACCTTCAGTTGGTATCAGAGCTCCGACTCTGTAGTGCTAATCACTTAACAGTGAAAGAGAAAAGATCAGTGGGAAAACTCTTGATATCTTTTGGTTGATTCATTATGGCTGGTAAAACTTTAACATCCTACAACAAGTATGAAGACAAGGACAGAATCAACACAAAACCTCCCATGTTTGATGGTGAGAAATTTGACTACTAGAAAGACAAAATTGAAAGCTTCTTTCTAGGATATGATGCTGATCTTTGGGACTTAGTCATTGATGGTTATGTTCACCCCACTGATGGGGATGGAAAAAAGATTGATAGGAAATCTATGACTGAAGCTCAAAAGAAAGAGTTCAAGAATCATCACAAGGCTAGAACCATTATACTAAATGCTATCTCTCATACTGAGTATGAGAAAATTACAAACAGAGAAACTGCATTTGGTATGTTTGAGTACTTGAAGATGACTCATGAAGGGAACTCCCAAGTTAAAGAGACCAAGGCTCTGGCGCTGATCCAGAAATATAAAGCCTTCAGAATGGAGGAAGCTGAATCTATAGAAGCCATGTTCTCCAGATTCCAGATTCTCAAAGCTGGCCTAAAGATTCTGGAAAAAGGTTATTCAACTGCTGATCATGTGAAGAAGATCATCAGAAGTTTGCCAACCAGATGGAGACTAATGGTCACTGCTCTGAATCTTGTGAAGGATCTGAACAAGATCATGCTGGAAGAATTGATTAGCTCCTTGAGGATTCATGAGATTGAACTTGAAGAAGACGAACCTCAGAAGAAAGGTACATCTGTTGCTTTAAAGTCTAACAAATCTATCAATGGTTTGCAGGTTGTAGAAGAATGTTTTGAAGAATCTTCTTCTAAAGAAGAAGATGAATTGTCCATGTTGTCCAGAAGAATCAACAAACTTTGGAAGCATAAAGGAAAGAAGTTCAGAAACTTCAAGAAGCCAGATCAACGTAAAGAGTCCTCTGGATACAAAAGATCTGGAAAGAAAGAGATTGTCTACTATGAATGCAAGGAACCTGGTCACTACAAGAGTGAATGTCCAAATCTTCTGAAGAAAAAGCCAAAGAGGAAGTTTGACAAAAAGAAGAAGGTTCTAATGGAAACCTGGGATGATTCAGATGAATCTGAATCTTCATCAGAATCAGATGAAGAATGTGTCAACACGGCACTGATGGCAGGCGTGGAAGATCAGGATGAAGGAACATCTGGATCTGAATCTGACTCAGAAGAGGTACTTTCTGATCTCTCTAGGGAAGAACTTATTGAGGTTTTATCAGAAGTTCTGAAAAACTATAACCAGAGTAAGCTCAAGTGCAAGAAGCTTAAATGCAATCTTGAATATGAGAATAGTCTGTTAAAGTCAGAAGTTGCTGAGCTCAAAGAAAACAATTTGAAAATGAAAAACAATTTTGAAAAAGCTCAACAAGACTCTGAATCTGAAACTAAGTCAAAATGTAAAAATATTTTAGAAGAATATGACTATAGCTTTCAGAAGTTTCTGGCTAGAAGCATAGATAGAAGCAAGATGGCTTCAATGATCTTTGGAGTTAGCAGAAACAACAGGAAAGGAATTGGATATGAATCTTCCTCTGGAAAGGATTTAAATCCAATACCTGTTGATAAACTTATCATTAAGAATACTCCCTTATATTCTCACTTTAAGTTTGGTCATCTGAATGATATTAAACACACACGTTCTGATCAGAACGTTCCTGTGTTTAAACCAAAAGTTAGTCAGAACAAACCTGTTGTAAAAAGACAGAAGTTTAGACAAACTTTTAAGGTAACTAACCCAAAAGGACCCAAAACGATCTGGGTACCTAAGGATAAGATAATATTTGTTGCAGATGTATTTAGCAGCAAAGTCAAGACGCCAATCATGGTACCTGGACTCTGGCTGCTCATGTCACATGACGGGATAAAGGTTTATGTTCCAAAGCCTGGAGCTTAAATCTAGAGGAGACGTCAAATTTGGAGGGAACCAGAAGTGCAAGATAATTGGCTCTGGTACTATTGGTAATGGTAACCTTCCTTCCACATCTAATGTTTTACTTGTTGAAGGATTAAAACATAACTTATTATCCATAAGCCAATTAAGTGACAATGGTTATGACATAATCTTCAATTAAAAATGTTGCAAGGCTGTTAGTCAAAAGGATGGCTCTATCCTCTTTAATGGAAAAAGGAAGAAAAACATCTACAAAATCAATCTTTCATAACTTAAGGTTCAAAATGTAAAATGCCTTATGTCTGTTAATGATGAGCAATGGGTCTAGCACAGAAGATTGGGGCATATTCATATGAGACGTATATCTCAGATTAATAAACTCAATCTGGTCAGAGGACTTCCTAAGTTGAAGTTCAACTCAGATGCTTTTTGTGAAGCATGCCAGAAAGGAAAATTTTCTAAATCTTCTTTTAAAACTAAAAATGTTGTTTCAACCTCAAGACCATTAGAGTTGCTTCACATTGATCTGTTTGGACCAGTGAAAACTGCATCCATCAGAGGCAAGAAGTATGGAATAGTCATTGTTGATGACTACAACAGATGGACGTGGGTAAAATTCCTAAAACAAAAGGATGAGTCACACTCTGTGTTCATTGACTTCTGCTCCCAAGTCCAAAATGAAAAAGATTTCAAAATTGTTAAAGTCAGAAGTGATCATGGTGGAGAATTTGAAAACAAATATTTTGAAAAATATTTTAAAGAAAATGGCATTGCTCATGATTTCTCCTGCCCTAGAACTCCTCAACAGAATGGAGTTGTAGAGAGGAAAAATAGAACTTTGCAAGAAATGGCCAGAACCATGATCAACGAGACAAACATGGCAAAACATTTTTTGGCATAAGCAATAAACACAGCTTTCTATATTCAGAACAGAGTGTCTGTACGACCTCTTCTGGAGAAGACTCCCTGTGAATTGTGGAGGAATAGAAAGCCAAACATTGCTTATTTTCATCCTTTTAGATGTGTATGTTTTATGTTGAATACTAAAGAGAATATGAACAAGTTTGATTCTAAAGCATATAAGTGTTTCATGCTTGGCTATTCTGAATGCTCTAAAGACTACATAGTATACAACACTGAGACACAGATTGTGGAGGAATCTATATATGTTAGATTTGATGATAAGCTTGGCAATCAAAAGACAAAGCAGCTTGATATTTTTGCAGATAGAGAAGTAATTCTCACAGCCTCTGAAGACTCAGAGGCAGATAAGGCTCAAGTGAAGGAATCAGAAGCAACGCCAGATGCAACTCCCTTGGCTGCTCAGATGAACAATTTGAATATTTCTGAAGAACCAAATGTTAAAGGATCATTCAAAATCAAATCTTCTCATCTAGAAGAAATGATCATTGGAAAGAAGGATGACCCTATCAGAACAAGATCTTTTATCAGATCATCTGGAATATCCTTATTTGGTTTAGTATCAATGATTGAACCAACTTCTGTGGAAGAAGCTATGGAAGACAATGATTGGATTCTTGCAATGCAAGAGGAGCTAAATCAATTCACAAGGAATGAAGTTTGGGATCTGGTTCCAAGACCAAAAGGATTCAATATAATTGGAACTAAATGGGTCTTCAGAAATAAACTTAATGAGCAAGGAGAAGTTGTAAGAAACAAGGCAAGACTAGTTGCTCAAGGGTATAATCAGCAAGAAGGAATTGACTACACAGAGACTTATGTTCTTGTGGCCAGGTTAGAATCTATACGCCTACTCATTTCTTTTGCTGCACAAAATAACATCACTCTATATCAGATGGATGTTAAGAGTGCCTTCTTAAATGGGATTATAGAAGAGGAAGTCTATGTTCATCAATCTCCTGGTTTTGAAAGTGATAAATTTCCAGAACATGTTTTTAAACTTAAGAAATCTCTTTATGGTTTAAAACAAGCTCCCAGAGCTTGGTATGAGAGATTAAGTAATTTTCTTCTGGAGAAAATTTTTTTCAGAGGCAAAGTGGACACAACTCTCTTCTATAAAACATTTAAGAAAGATCTATTAATTTGTCAAATATATGTAGATGATATTATATTTGGATCTACCAATATTACGCTTGGAAAGGAGTTTGCTCAATGTATGCAGGCAGAATTTGAGATGAGCATGATGGGAGAATTGAGATTCTTTCTGGGAAATCAAGTCAACCAAACTCCAGATTGCACTTACATTCATCAGACTAAATATGTAAAAGAGCTTCTGAAGAAGTTCAACAAGACTGATAGTAAGTTAGCAAGGACTCCAATGCATCCAACAAGCACTCTTGGTAAGGAAGAGGTAAGTAAGAAAGTAGATCAGAAACTCTACAGAGGTATGATTGGATCTCTTCTATACTTAACTGCTTCTAGACCTGACATTTTATTCAGTTTATGCTTGTGTGCTAGATTCCAATCAGATCCTAGAGAATCACACTTAACAGCTATGAAGAGGATTCTAAGGTATCTGAAAGGTACTACTAATGTGGGTTTGTGTTATAGAAAATCTGATGAATTTAAACTAGTTAGATTTTGTGATGCTGATTACGCTGGAGACAGAGTTGAAAGAAAAAGTACTTCTGGAAGTTGCCAATTTCTAGGAAGTAATTTAATCTCCTGGTACAACAAGAAATAACCTACAATTGCTCTATCAACTACAGAAGCAAAATATATTGCTGCTGCTAGATGTAGCACACAGATGCTCTGGATGAAGAGTCAACTAGAAGATTATCAGATCTTTGAGAGTAATATTTCTATATTCTGTGATAATACTTCTGTTATATGCTTGTCTAAAAATCCAATTTTACACTTTAAAGCTAAGCATATAGAAATTAAACATCACTTCATTAGAGACTATATTCAGAAGGGTATTTTAAGCTTAAACTTTGTTGATACAGACCATCAATGGGCTGATATTTTCACAAAACCCCTTGCTGAAGATAGGTTTAAGTTTATTCTGAAAAATATTGGTATGGAATTCTGTCCAGAATAATATTTATCAGAAGCAGATTTCTCAGATGCAAAATGTTTAAAATTGTGAAGTATTACATCTGTCATTTATTTAAATTCTTGAACTATTATTTCTGTGTGTATCTGAACTGACAAATCTCAGAGGATCTGAATGTTGGCTAACGTTTCATTTCTCAAAGAGTTTTCAGAAGCACATGCAAGCAAACACGTGTAACTCTGAATCTGAAAAGGTGGAGTGCACAAAACTGAAAAGACGTTTAAGGTACTGTTTTGAATATTTGGTTTCTCGTTTTCCCCCCAAATTTTCAGAATCATTAATGCTTGAATTGGTTATATTCTTTTTATTAAATGCTATTAAATGCTAAATGTGAACGTGCTAAATGTGTGACTTTTGTGTGCCCTAATTTTTCTCTATAAATTCCACAACTCACAGCATTTCACACTTTTCACTCTCACGAACACTTGTATGCATTTCTGCTTGCTCCATTGTTTTCATCTCTCTCCCAAACCCAAAACCGTTCGTAACCCTAATCCTTCAAGTTCTTCAACAATGGCTACTTCTTCATCAACCTCTGCTCAGTTCCAATCTACCATGGCAGTTGTATCATCTTCTAATCTGGGTGTTGTTACTTTCAAGGAACCTGTTAGAACAAATCTGACACCTGTTGAGAAACTGGAAGTTTTGTGTGAATCCTTGGTGGATTTTGCTTCATTGGCTGCAAATGGATTTAATTTGCGTTCTATCATTGATGCTTAAGGATGGACAAAGTATTTTGATAGACTGTTTGGGCCAGTTTATCCAGTTTTGGTAAAAGAATTTTGGATTCATGCTAATGCATATCCCAAGTTCATTGTGTCATCTGTTCTGGGAAAAGAAATTGTGATGACTGAGGATCTTATAAGGAAACTCATAGGATATGAAGAAACTGATGGAGTTTCTCGTATAACAAGGCGTGTCAATATGGAAGCTGTTTATGAAGAGGTGATTGCTTCTGGAGAAACCTCTAACAAGTTCAAAGATTTGAAGCCAAATTACAAGATCTGGGCTAAAATCTTCATGGGATGCATTCATCACAGGAAGTCTACAAAGTCTCCTGACTATGTGAATAATGATCAGCTTTACTTCATGTTCTGTCTTAGTCAGAGCACAAAGGTAGATCTGCCTCATCTGCTTTTCTCTCATCTATGGAATCATGTTAAGGCATCTAGAGAACACATGAAGGCAAAACAGGCAAAGGGTAGAAATTGGATCCCTTGTGGAAGATTGATTTCAGACATTCTGACAGAAAATGGTCTGGTGGCGCATTTGCATGAGGCTGAACTGAAAGAAGAACTTACATCCATTCTTAGAAAAGTTACGAATGCTAAAAGTTTACAGAGGCTGAAAGTAATAGATGAACTTACTTCTATTCTTGACAAACTCGATACAGAAGAAGTAAGCAAACGAAGAATTCTTGTAGATGATTTTCCAACGTTTTATGCAGAAGAACCTAAGGAAGTTCTGATCATGTATGTTGGCTCATGTATGGAATAAGGAATTCTAATTCCAGAAGGATTTCTAAACCATGCACCTATTCCAGATTTCTATGAGGAACATAAGAGGCAGAGAAAGCAGGCTTTAGAAGAAGAAGAAGCTGCAGGCACGCAGCAGAAAAAGCAGAAAACTTCTGAAGAACCTCAGAAGAAGAAAAGAAAAGAAAAGCTTCTGGAGAAGCTCCTTCTGCTCCTATCAAACGCATTAAGAAAACAGGTACTAAATCATCCTTACCTATTATTTCTGAAATTGCAATAGAATCATCAATAATTAACTCTGTTTCTGAACCCCCATCTTCCCAAACTCAAACCACTTTTGTACCATCTCATTCATCTATACAACCACCTCCATCTTCTAAGAAACTGCATCTGATACCACACCGTTACAATCATCTGAACCACTAACAAATAGTGGACCCATAACTTCTGAACAATCTGAACAACCAAAAACCTCTGAACCAGAACAATTTGAACCTCAAGATCAAACACCACCAGAAGAACCAACTCCATAACAACCAGAACCCCAACAAACAAAAGCAGAAGAAATTTTATCTTCTATTCCTCAACCAGAACCTACTAAACCATCTGAATCCTACATTTCTGATTCAGATATTTTGGATATCCAACCCCTCAAAACCCTCATTGACATTTCTTCTACTTCTTGCCACACCACAGGTTCAAGCAGCTCTACTGAATCTGACCTACCCCCAGAAATCCAATCTATGCTTTCTTCACCCTCTCCAAAACCAAAACGTAAAAGAACTTTTGAATTTGTTTCTTTTGCTTCTCTCAAACCATTTCCCTCTGATCCACTTCCATATGGTTTCAAAATTAGAAACTTCTATACCAGAATAGAACCATCTGAACCTACCATTCCATACAAACCTATTTTTACACTTGCTTTTCCCTCTGTACTCCAAGACTATCTAACACAACAACTAGATATCATTCCATCTGAAACCCTTCTCTCACAAAACACTATATTCAAATCATTTGATCCAACACCTTCTGATGTTGTTACCTCTAACAACAAAATAAAACAATAATTATTTTCCAGAAAACCTAAAGTCACACTTTCATCTGATCCAACTCCTTCCCCAACATATCCTCGTCCTCTGTTCATTATCCCAACCTTTACCATACCACCCCCACCAGATCAATCCAAACCATCACCTCTGGAAGCCTTTCTTAAACCTAAATCTAGGCTAAATGTTGATGTTTTATTTGCAACTTTCAAGAAAGAAATAAGGATGAGTTTAGACTCTGTGAAGAAGAGATGCCTCTCAAGCATGAATTCAGATGACTTTGATGCTATTTGGAATAGCTTCATCTCCAGATTCAACATTGTTGCTTCAAATCTGAAGAGTATCTGCTCTGATGATGCGAAGATCAGATTCGCTGAGATTGCAGAACCATGCTATGGAATGTGAACAGATCTTCAACATTGAGTCTCGAAGATGCACCCTCAACTTCTAAAGTGTCTGCTACTTTTGAGACTATTGAAGGATCTGCTCCTGAAGTCATTCTGGAAGAAAATCCTTTAGCTCTGATGCTTGTGGACCAACCATATGAATCTGTGCCTCCAGAATCGGCAATTGTAATGAATATTGACCCTGCTCCTACTCCTGCTTCTGAATCTGCTCCCTCTACTTCTTCTGAAGTTAAGAAAGAGAATCCAGACTTAGAAGACAAGATTGTTGTGCTGGAAGCTGGTCAATCTGAGATAAAATCCTGGATGGCAAAGCAAGATCAAAAGACTGATAACATTGAGAAATGGATGTCCAAGCAAGAAGAATCTTATTCTGAGATCACAAACCTTCTGAAGATGCTTCTCTCTAAACAATCTTAGCTTTATAAACTTTACCTGAATGGAATTCAGACATATCAAATCATAACTAACATGAATTTTTAGTCTTTCAGAACTATAATGATAAATCTGACAAAATGCATTAAAGTAACTCTGAGATCCCCAAATCAAGTTTCAACTAATTAGGCTCTGATTCTGAAACGTTCATCCAAATCAACCTCTGATTCTAAAAAGAATACTCATGCAAAAAGGGAAGTTTCTATTCTTTCTTAGTATTCAATTCAGGGGGAGATTCATAATCTCAGGGGGAGTTATATTTATCTCTTTATTAAACAAAATTTCCTATGTTTTTGTCATCATCAAAAAGGGGGAGATTGTCAGAACACAAAATGGTTCTTAGTTATATCTCTATGTTTTGATAATAACACTAATGAAATTTTGTATTAAGAAATTATATACTCTAAATTTGTTCAAGTATTGTTGTTGCAGATATTAAATTTAATATTCTTCTGAAAGCAAAAATGAATCTGAACATTGAACTACGCAAGGCTCTAAGCGTCAGAAGCATGTCATTAGAAGACTCTGAGCGCTGCTGTTGCACCCCAAAATTTGACCAGCTGATTCCCACATCTGGTTTATGTTTCGACGCATTTTTGCATTCGCGTTCGCATACCGCATACATTACATTTTCTCGGTCATATTGATTTTATCGGGATCACAGCCCTGTTTCCATATTTTAGGCGATTCAGACCAGTTCGGATGATCGGAGTTTCATTTTTGGGAAGTCGTGCGCTTCCCGATGTTTTCAGCTTGTGCTGTTGTTTTTTAGGACGTCTCGGTGTCCGATTTTTGCCGCGTGTTTCGATCTGGTCTCGCGGTCTCTTTTAATTGAGTTAATTGCTTTTATTGCATTTTTAGACATTAATAGATTTTTAGGATTTATTGGAATTAATAGATTTTTAAATAAGTTTTAGAATAGGTTTTAATGGTTTTAGAGTATTATAATCTTTTTCTATAAATTTAATAGATTTTAAGTAGATATTAGTCTTAGATTTTAATAGGATAATAATAGATATTAGAATAATAGTTTTCTATAGAATAAATAGATATAGATTTTTATTAGTTTTATAGTTTTAAATAGGATTAATAGAATAATAGATTTTTAATAGAGTTTTATTAGGATATTAGATTTTAGTTTTTAATAAATAGTGTTATAGATTTTAATATGGAATTTAAATAGTTTTTTTTAGATTAATTGAATAGGGTTTAATACAGAATTTATTAGTGTAGATTTTAATTGTTTTGTTTTAATAGATGTTCTTTTAATATAGTTTACTAATTAGGTTAGTTAACCATCAGCTTTATTAGTTAGATTTTATTAAGTATGCTTCAATTAATTGGTGTTAATTCTCGGTCAGCATTAATCATCATGTTAGTCCATTAATTAGTCAGGTTTTAATTGTCAACTTTTAATCATTAATTGGATCCATTAATCCATTGTTAACCAAGTTTAATTACCATTTTCGTTAACAAGGTCATTAGCCTGAGTTTGTACTAGGCCGCGTGTCTATTTTGGGGGTCCAATTCCTGCCACTTGTCACGTATATAATTGACCACGCGTGTATTCTCTCCAGCCACCACCTCACTTTCCACCACTCTCTCTCTGCCACCTTTCCATCTCTGCATGTACGCCAACTCACCCTTCCCTGACACCTCAGCCCATACGTGTCTCTCCCCGGCTTCACCGTTTTCCCCTTGCCGTCAGCCATGCAGCCGCCGTCGGCCTCGCCGTAACAACCTGCCGGAGCCCCTAACTGTCGCCGGAAAACTGCCAATACGCCGAAAAATTCATCAGTTTCCTCAGATTTCTTCGTCCACCTTCATCTCTGTTCATGTTTTTGTCACCGGAACTTCATGACCGTTTTCCAGATTTCGTCTGAAACTCAACCGTTTTCCAGATTTGTTCATCGTGTTCTTGAGATCATCGATGATCCTCAACTCGCTTTCACCACAGATCCTCATCAACATTCATATGATCTTCCAGATCTTCATAGAATCTTCAACATCGTTCATCATCATCTCCAGAAATTGATTAAGATCCTCAAAGAACTTCGTCCACTTCTTCAAGATCTTCATCAACATGCAACGCCGTTTCCAGATCTTCAATATCTTGATATGTTCGTCATGAAGTTCATCCAATGCATCTTCATCAGTTCGTTCCAGATTTTCCAGATTCTTCCGATTCAAACTTAGACCAACTCAAACTCTAACATTTTTCAGATTTCACAATCAACATTCAACAAGAAGCTCCAGATCGTCCACAAACTTCACCAGATCTTCAACATCCGTTCATAGTTCATCAGTTTTACCAGATTCTCCATGGATCTTCATGTCAAAACCTTCAACTATCATCAATGCTAACTTCAAAATTCTTCAAGAACCTTCGCCAATCTTCTCATATTTTCTTAAGCAAAATCCACCAACGAACTTCAAAGAAACTTCAAACAACTCGTCTACGAATCTTCATCCAAACAGATCTCCGGATTTTCGTTATCCATCTCATTTTTTTGCAGGTGTGTTTGTTCATAAGTTGGTTTATGGTTGTATTTATAGGAACATGGTGAATGAATTGAATGGTGAGGGAGAAAGATGAAACGAGAGAGAGATCTGAGACTGAAAGAAGGAGAGGTTACGGCGCAGGTGAACAGTGAGCTGAGGAGAAGAGAGAAAGGATTAGGGTTTGGTCTTTCTGAGTCGTGAGAAGGGAGAGACACGTGGCTGAGAGTTGGGTTTGAGCCTCCAAGCCCATTGTTTTTTCGGTGCATCCCTCCGTTTTGTTACACGCCCCCCTCCCCGTTTTTGTTGCTAGTTGTTGGGTTGGGCCCAACTCTCTTTGTGTTATTGCTAGCATACTCCAATTCCTGCGCAACACCCCCCCGGGACCTTTTCTTTATTTTGTTTTTTCTGACTTTATTGTATTGTGGGTTGGGCCCAAAATGGCTGTTTTTTCTGTTTTACACCATTTTGCAGATTGTACCCCCTCCCTTGCAATTTAATTTTTCCACTTGTACTGGATGGTATGCTTGTAATAGTTTAGATTCATTTTTCCTATTTTTCTTTTAAGAGATTAATTTTTAGGGATTATAGTATCATGCATATTTTTTAATATAGATTTAATATAGATTTTTCTATTTTCTTCATAGTATTTTAGATAGAAATTTTCTATGTTATTTTCATACGCATTTTCTTTTATTTTTATTAGAATATTTTTCTAGTAGAATTTAATTGTTAATTTTAGGAGTAGACTATTATCTCCATTTTGCGTTGGATTTCTCTCCTATTTTCGTTTCTATCTGATTTTATCTCGATTTTATTGTTGGCTGGCCGTGTGACACGATTCAATTGGAGAATGATTTTCGATATCATTTCTCTATCTTGTCTTTGACACGGACATCAATATGCTACCTCTTAGAGTTCGATTTCTCGTATAAGTCGAACCATGACGGTCTAAGCGTTACATTGGTTCCTGATTCGAGCGTCCTCATCAAGAATCCAGAGAGGAGAAGATTGGAATGGAGCTTACGCGTATGTCGAGAGCCAACGGAGCCGCTTCGTTCAACATCATCATCTTATTCAAGTCTTCAGGCAACCGTCGAGTGTTGTGAGCTGCATCGTTAGATACGTAGGAAATGACAGTTGAGGAGTTTCTTCTCAATCGTCTAGGATGTCTAGTATGGTACCCTTAGGGTGACATGCGACGCATTCGCTCCTACGCCTTAGGTTCTTGCGTGTGTGTCCCGAGTTCCTTCCCGTTTAGGCGTAGGCCTGCTTCCTCTTTGTTCTCGCCCCCGTGCGATCGAAACCCCTTTTCTCTCGCGTTCAGGTGATCGAGACCCCTTCTCTTGCCCCCGTGCAATCGAGACTCGTTTTCCCGTCGAACTACGTTTGTCTGATCTCTCGTACCAGACGAGAGTACGTAGGCATAGGATGCGATATCCTAGCGAGCTCCCTTTTACCTTCTTCCCGTTTCCCCGTTTTGCTGTAGTAGGCTGAACTACAGCTGCTCTGATTTCTCATATCAAATGAGAATATGTAGGCATAGGATGCGATATCCTAGCGAGCACACTAACAACTAACCTCTCTGTTCTCTCGCTGCCGTGCGATCGCGACTTTTCCACTAACGCCTGTTTCCCTTTCTCTTGCCCGAGCGCAATCGAGACTAGACCGTAGTTCTAGTTCCCGTAGGTTCCCGTACCTCTCAAAAACAACTTAATCTCTCACTCCTGTGTGATCGAGAACACCCTGTCTAGCCGTAGTTAGCCTGAACTACGTAAGCTCTGATCTTTCACGCTGTGTGGAAGTACGTAGGCACAAGACTCGAAGTCTTGGCGAGCAACCTTCCCCCGTAGTTTCCCAAACTACGTTGACTCTGACTTTCTCTCCTGAGAATACGTAGGCATAGAATGCGATGCTCTACCGAGTCAGTTTCCTCCCGTTTAGACTTAGCAGCCATAGATAGATTGTTTTTGCATCCTGCAGACAAACCAAGCAAGCGTGGATCCCGTCGAGTACGACGGACGTGAGGGGTGCTAATACCTTCCCCTTGCGTAACCGACTCCCGAATCCAGACAAGGGTTGCGATGACCTTGTCTTATACCCTTTCGTCAGGTTTACTCTGAGCGTTTCCTTTCCCTCCTTTGGGATAAATAACGCACGGTGGCGACTCTTCTGTTTAGCCGGCGCCGATTTTCACAGTAGCGACAGCTGCCTACAGAAGACTCTGAAGCAGAAGCTACAAAAGCATCTGAAGCGTAGCTAAAGACTTTGTATGAAGAGTTTCAAGCATTGTTTTTCAGAAGACTCTGATAGTACTATTTGTTGCAAGTACTGAGGATCTGATCTCCAAACTCTGCTCTGATTGTTATTCACAGTGAAGCACACTTGCTGCAACACTCTGATATAGAAAACTCTGATAACATCAAGACTCTGATCACTCAAGGCTCTGATGTTAATTGTTGTGAGATAGAAGCTTGTTGAAGAAGATTATTCAAATATATATCCGTTGGCATATTCCAAACGACTCTTTCCTCTTTTATGCTAGACACAAGAACTCAGGCAAAAAGGATTTCTCTGAACGTTCTACTTCTAGGAAAGGTCAAGTCATGTGAAGACAAAAGGCTACAGCTACTTTGCAGTACACGGTCTTCAAGCTTGCAACATCTTGGACGTCTTTGCCTATAAAAGCAAGCCTTCAACAACTTTCTATAGTTGATGAATATTGATGAATCAATTGAAAACTCTCTCAAAGCTCTCATACAAATTATATTTCTTTGTTGAATAGTTTCATTCGTTCTTAATCTTAAGTGTATAAATCACAGTTGTGATATAGCTTTCATAGAAGCATTTTAAACACTTGTTTAGTTTACATTTGATTGTAAAAGTTCCTTAAGAAGACCAAGTAGTGGTCAGTAGTTCTTGAGAAGACTAAAACAGTTGTTCTTAGTGGTTGACATTTTAATCTGTTTGATTATAGTGGATTAAGTCCTTGTTGAGAAAGGAAAATCACCTTCAGTGGGTGGACTGGAGTAGTTGAGTTCAACGAACCAGGATAAAAATACTGTGTTGTTTTTATTGCCATAATATTTTAAAAACCCTTATTCAACCCCCCTTCTAAGTGTTTTTCCCACCTTCAGATGCAAGATGCTAAAATGCAATGAAACATAAGCCAAAGATTAAGAAAAGAAGTTGGTCAAATTTTGGGGTACAACAAATCCCCATGTGGGATTGTGATGATTTATGATGTTGACTCCATGAGGTTTTGATGATTCTATGATGACATGATTATTATGAGGTTTTTGATGAATGATGATGCACCTAATAAGTTTATTATGAGGATGATTTTGACGTGTGCATCATGCATTCATATGCATTTCGGACTTCGGTCTTGGACCTTGATTCTTGTGGCTTCAGTCCCATTGTGCGGATTTGGGGTATTTTGTTGTGCTTCGGTTCTCGTGTAAAATCAATCCTACTATTTTGGATCTACGGAGGATTGATGGCCTAGTGTCCATCGAATTTTGTTGATTGGTACCGCATGCATGATTCTTGTTGCATTTGCATTTATGTGACAATTTGGTGTAATTTATAATGTTGTGCCCTTTGATGTTCCTTGATGATTATGATGATGTTGAATATGAAAATGCCGCTGTTTTATATATTTATTCCTATATTGATTATTATGAATCGTTTTACTCACCCTGCCTATTTGAATGTCACCTCCACGTGGGTAACGTGCAGATGACCAGGTTTAGCTGTGGATGTCGTCGAGGACTTTTTGAAGTTTTTGGGTCGTTTTCCATTGTGGTTGACTTAGAGGGTCTTGCTCTGATAGTGTAACATCGGGTTGGGGTCTTTTGAGTTGAACCATGTTTTATTGATTATTGTTATTTTGATTAAGTTACTACGCAAGGAAAACTTTGGATTTTTGCCTTTTTGAGTTCCGCTGCCTTTTGAGTATTATATTGAGTAATTTTGGGCAAACCTGTTTTTTATGGAACATTGACTATATTTGAATTATTGAGAAATGTGCGCTGTTTTAAGATGATTTTATTGCGTTCAATATTTTACTCTGGTAAATATGATTGATTTGCCATTATATTTGTGGGATAGAAAAGGGTGTTACATTAGTGGTATCAGAGCCTGGTTGGCCCGTCCGGCCAAGTTGTCTAATGTTATTTGTTCCCTAGTATGCGACATGTGTGTGAAAACACTGCCGGTACACGTTTGTTTTCTAACCTTTGTCTACAGAAGTTGGAATGAAACAAGTTAGGGAGAAGCTTGTGCTTTTCCAGGATGCTTCAAGTGTGGAGTGGTGGCTCAGTGTGTCGATGAATTCTCTTATACTTTGGTAAAGATGGTTTATGCCCCATCATGATTTTCGGCTATCTATTGACAAATTGAGGAACCGATCACCCTTAATATCTTATTGATAGTAGACGAAGTCATGTTAGATAGGATAGACGTGCCTTGCAAGCTTAGATGGTGTGTGTAGTGAATTGTTTTGAGGTAAGCTAAGTGCTTACAGATGTTTTGGTGAGTCGGTGTAGGATGGTGCCAAGATGTTTATTTTGATGGAAACTTTGAGGGTTAATGAAAGTAGGGAAGTTGGTGGTGTGCCAATTAATTGTGATTATCCAGAATTTTTTCCTAATGAGATAAGTGATTTACCGCCAAAATGTGAAGTGGAGTTTATGATCGACTTAGTTCCTGGAACTAGTCCGGTATCGATGGCTCCATATCGAATGTCCATACTAGAATCGAAGAAGTTGAAGAATCAACTTGAAGATCTGCTTGAGGAGAGGTTCTTTTGTCCGAGTGTGTCACCGTGGGGTGCACCAATTTTGTTAGTTAAGAAGAAAGAAGGTTCTATGAGGCTTTATGTGGATTATAGACAATTGAGCAAGGTGACTATCAAGAATAAGTGTCTAATTCCAAAGATTATTGATTTGATGGATCAGTTGGTTGTTGCAAGTGTGTTTAGTAAGATATATGTGAGATCTGCGTATCATCAGATTCGTGTGAAGGCTGAAGATATTCAAAAGACTGCTTTTAAAACAAGGTATGGACATTATGAGTATTTTGTGATGCCATTTGGTGTGACTAATGCACCATGTGTCTTTATAGAGTATATGAACAAGATTTTTCATCCTTATTTGGACAAGTTTGTGGTTGTGTTCATTGATGATATTTTGATATATTCGAAGAGTAAAGAGGATCATGTCGAGCAGCTGAGAATTATGTTATCAGCGTTGAAAGAGAAGCAGTTGTATGAAAAACTATCAAAATGTGAGTTTTGGTTGAAGGAAGTGAGTTTCCTTGGTCATGTGATCTCGAGTAGAGTTATTGTGGTTGATATGTCGAAGATTGAAGTTGCATCGCAATGGGAAGCTCCAAAACCTATTTTGGAGATTAGAAGTTTTCTTAGGTTGACAAATTATTATCGAAAATTCATTGAAGGATTTTTTCCAAGTTATCTTTTCCATTGACGCAGTGGACTAGGAAGGTTCAAGCTTTTGTTTTGGATACAAAGTGTGAAGAAAGTTCCAAGAGCTTTTGAGAAGGCTGACAGCAGCTCACGTTTTGATTTTGCCAAATCCGAGAGAACCATTATTGTATACTGTGATGCTTTGTTGATGGGATGGGGAGGTGTGGTAATGCATCATCAACAAGTTTTAGCTTATGCTTCAAGGAAACTTAAAGTTCATAATGAGGAGTTATCTGACGCATGATTTAGAGTTGGTTGTTGTTGTGTTTGTGTCGAAGCTTCGGAGGCATTATTTGTTTGGTTCGAGATTTGAGATGTTTAGTGATCATAAGAGTTTGAAGTATTGCTTTGATCAGAAATAATTGAATGCGAGGCATATGAGATAATTGGGACAGGATTATGGTTTTGTTTTGATTTACCATCCGGATAAAACAAGCATGGTAGCTTATGCATTGATTTGGAAATCTTTACATATGTCGATAATGATGGTAAGGGAGTTGGAAATGATTGAGCAATTTCGAGATATGAGTTTGGTTTGGGAAGAGACTTCTTATGGAGTTAAGCTTGGTATGTTGAAGCTTACTAGTGGTATTCTTGATGAGATTCGAGAAGGTCAGAAATATGATTTGAGTTGGTAGATCGGTTGAATTTGATGAATCAAAGTCGAAGAGCTGATTTTCGGATTAATGAAAATGGTATCATGAGATGTCGTGATAGAGTTTGTGTTCTAGATATTGTTGATTTGAAAAAGAGTATTCTTGAGGAAGGACATCAAAGTAGATTTAGTATCCATCCCAGTGCTACTAAGATGTATTGAGATTTAAGGAAAGCATTTTGGTGGCCAGGGATGAAGAAAGAAGTGGGTGAGTTTGTATATGCTTGTTTGACTTGTCAAAAGTCGAAGATTGAACATCAAAGACTGTTGGATCCGATGCAACCGTTGAATATTCCAGAGTGGAAATGGGATAGTATTTCCATGGATTTTGTGACAGGTCTACCGAAGACTTTGAAGGGATATGATTCAATTTGGGTGATTGTGGATAAATTGAATAAATTCGCTAATTTCTTACCAATGAGGATCAATTATTCGTTGCAGAAGCTGGCTGAATTGTATATTGATGAGATTGTAAAACTGCATGGTATTCCTTCAAGTATTGTGTCTGATAGAGATCCGAGATTCACATCGAGGTTCTAGGAGAGTTTGCAGATAGCTCTGGGTACCATGTTGAGATTGAGTTCTGCCTATTATCCGCAGACGGATGGACAGACAGAGAGAACTATCCAAACTTTAGAGGACTTGCTGAGAGCTTGTGTGTTGGATCAAGGTGGATCATGGGATAGTCATTTACCGTTGATTGAGTTTACCTACAACAACAGTTACCATTCTAGTATCGAAATGGCACTGTATGAGGCATTGTATGGTAGGAGATGCAGGACTCCATTGTGTTGGTATGAGTCAGGAGAGAGTGTTGTACTCGGACCTGAGATTGTGCAAGAGACGATTGAAAAGATCAAGATGATCCAAGAAAAGATGAAAGTTTCGCAGAGTCGTCAGAAGAGTTACCATGATAAAAGGAGGAAAGCACTTTAATTTCAAGAGGAAGATTACGTGTTTTGAGAGTTACGTCGATAACTGGTATTGGCCGAGCTTTGAAGTCTCGAAAGCTCACACAGTGTTTTGTCGGTCTATATTGGATTTTGCATAAGGTGGGAGGAGTAGTATATCAGATTGCTTTACCGTTGTCGCTTATGAATTTACATGATGTGTTTCATGTGTCCCAGTTGAGGAAGTACATGTAGTTTTGGGAGGACCAGCTAGAGAAAGTTAGGCTTGGGAGCATGAGGATCAGATGAGGGAGTCGTATCCAACTATGTTTTCTTGATGTAATTTTCGAGGGCGGAAATTCTTTTAAGTGGGGAAGAGTTGTAACACCCCAAATTTATTGAAATATTTATTTAAATATGAATATTCGTATTTTTGGTGATTTTCGGTGGTTGGTGTGAATATTGAGAATTATGGATTTTGAGTTATTTATTTAAATAATAGTATATAATATGAATATATTGGTATTATTATTAATTTAAATAAATATAAGTGAATTAAGGGAAAAATGGACATTTGAGGAGGAGTTAGTGAGGGTGAAGTTGGAAAGCCCAATTTAAAGGCCCAAAGTTAGGTTTAACAAAAAGGAATCTTGAGGGAATTAGGATTCATTCTTGTTAGACCATGAAAAGGGAAGAAATAGAGGCCAAAGCTCTGAGGAAGAGGATTGAGGTAAGGCTTCGCGAGGTTTCCAGGAATCAAGGAGAAAGGCTTAGAGTCGGCAATTAAGGTATGAGGGGAGTATTGTCTTCATTGTTTTCAATATGCGATTCAATGTATTTAAAGTCGATTTAAGGATTTATGAGGTTTTTGAGTTTGAGGAAAATAGGCCTTCGTGGCCAAATCTATTTTGAGGTTGTTTAAGTATGGGGAGTATTACCTTCATTGTTTTCAATATGTGATTCAATGTGTTTAAAGCCGATTTAAGGGTTTAGGGATTTTGAATATTGAATTGTTGTTGCCATTCTGGTGAGTTTAATGAGTTCGAGGGATTTGAACTGGTGGTCTGATAGGTTTGAGGTTGACTTGAGAATAAGGGAAATTAGGCCTTCGTGGCCAAAATCTGTTGAGATTGTTTAACCCTATAGGTTAAGTGATTCGTGAGAACTCTAATGACTGTGGGGTATTTCTAATAAATTTGTGGGGATTGGAGGCGTAAATATATACGGGATTGGCCAAATGAGTCGTAGATTTTGTGCCTTTATCGCCATAATAGCTTAGGAATTATTTACGGATGTTTTTAAGGCATTGGGGAAGGAAATTGCAGAGGTTTTTGGGCTGGTTTTGGTGCTGGTGCATAACAGTGAATTGCTGTAATCGCGAGTTCGCACAACGAACACTCGCCCCAGACTCGCACGGCGAACTTTCCAGCAGACGTAGCAGAGTTTCGCGAATGATGTTCTAGTTCAGTGATGTCTTGATGTTTGATGTTATGATTCTTCTGATGAGTTACCATGAGTATAACTATGATTCCTATGTGATTAAATGAATGTATGATGAATTACTATGAGTATAACTGTGATTCCTATGTGATTAAATGAATGTATGATGAACTACTATGAGTATAACTATGATTCCTAGGTGATTAAATGAATATATGATGAATTACTATGTGTATAGTTGTGATTCCTATGTGATTAATACATGATCGTATGATGAGTACCCATGAGTGTAATTGTGATTCTTATGAGATTAATACATGATTGCATGATGAATCCCCATGAGGGATTGTGATGATTTGTGATGCTGACTCCATGAGGTTTTGATGATTCTATGATGACATGATTATTATGATGATTTTGATGAATGATGATGCACCTAATGAGTTTATTATGAGGATGATGTTGACATGTGCATCATGCATTCATATGCATTCCGGACTTCGGTCTAGGACCTTGATTCTTGTGGCTTCAGTCCTATTGTGCGGATGTGAGGTATTTTGTTGTGCTCCAGTTCTTGTGTAGAATCGATTCTACTGTTGTGGATCTATGGGGGGTTGATGGCCCAGTGTCCATCGAATTTTTTTGATTGGTACCACATGCATGAGTCTTGTTGCATTTGCATTTATGTGAAAATTTGGTGTAATTTATAATGTTGTGGCCTTTGATGTTCCTTGATGATTATGATGATGTTGAATATGAAAATGACGTTGTTTTATATATTGATTCCTATATTGATTATTATGAATCGTTTTACTCACCTTGCCTGTTTGAATGTTACCTACACATGGGTAACGTGCAGATGACCAGGTTTAGTCGTGGATGCCGTTGAGGACTTTTTGAAGTTTTTGGATCGTTGTCCATTGTGGTTGACTTAAAGGGTCTTGCTTTGATAGTGTAACATCGAGTTGGGGTCTTTTGAGTTGAAACATATTTTATTGATTATTGTTATTTTGATTAAGTTACTGCGCAAGGAAAACTTTGGATTTTTGCCTTTTTGAGTTCTGCTGCCTTTTGAGTATTATATTGAGTAATTTTGGGAAAACTCGTTGTTTATGGAGCATTGACTATATTTGAATTATTGAAAAATGTGCGCCCTTTTGAGATGATTTTATTGCATTCAATATTTTACTCTAATAAATATGATTGATTTTCCATTATATTTGTGGGGTAGAAAAGGGTGTTACACACTAACTCCTCGCTCCCGTGTGTTGCACCCCAAAATTTGCCTAACCTATTTCTTTACCTAGCTTATGTTTCATTGCATTCATTCTAGCATTAGCATATGCATTGCATTGTCATTTATGCAGGGGATCAATAAGTGTGCATATCAAGAGGAGGTTTTCAAAGTCCAAGTCAAATCAAGAAGCTTCATTAAAGCATGTGAGGGTTTATCATCCTCATCATGTCATCAGAGAAGGTCAAAGCTTATTGAAGAAGTGAATGGTTGAAATGGTTGTATCTCCTATCTTGAGGATCAATTGAAAATCATCAGAGGATTGCAAGTCCATGGATATGAATTTATAACATTATAGGAGATCATGGGATGTTTTGAGGATCATTATGGAGCTCATCTATGTCATTATTCAAAGAACAAGAGGCCACAACCAAAGGTGGTGCAACTAGGGTTTTCACCTAGTCAACCCTCAGTCAACTGTGAAATTGGAGGAGATTGAGACTCAACTCCAAGCAACTATGATCATGGAATGTTGTGTTGAGACACATAAGAGAACATTTCAAGATCAATTCATCAATATTCAAGAGTGTGAGAAGTTACTAAGCTAGGGTTTATAAGCTTGACAGTTTAAAATCCCCTATTTTAGTGCCCAACTTCAAGACCACATACCTCAAGATACAAGTTTCATCTCATCTTGATATCAACATGAGACTTGTATATCATGTTCTTAGCTTTCTTTTGAGTGCTAGAAGTCCTTGATTGGATTTGTATAACTCAAGTTATGAAGCAGACAAGTTACAGGTCATCAGATGAATGTGATTTTGGTACTTGAAAGTCAACCAACTTCCATGCCATTTTTGACCTAGAAGGAGGTCTCACCTATCCTTGACCCAAACATGAATATTGTTCCTTATCTTCTTAGCTTTCCAAAGAGTACTAGAAGTCCTTATTTGGATTTGTAGAGCTCAAGATGTGAAGCTTGCAAGGCAAGTATTTTGGGAAACTTGGATTATAAGTCACTTTTGGTTATAGGTCCATTTCAACACTTTGCATACCTCAAATGCAAGTTTGTCCAACTTGAAAGTTTCTCAAAATGGGGTTATTTACTCAATCAAGCACCAAGTATTCATTGATATGGATTGAACCATGAAAACACACCAGTGTTCATGTTACTTGAATTTGAAGAAACATGATCAAGATCCACCATTGATCACCAAACAAGGATGAAACTTCCACCATTAGATCAAATACATTTCCAGTAGCATGATTGAAGCAATTCCAAGGCTTTGCAGGCTCTGTTTTGAAAACTTCACATTTACCACAAGCTTGAAAAGGTGAAAATCAATTGGGCTGTTTTAGACCTTCATTGGGCTTATTATCCATCAAGATCCAAAATATATAAGCTGGTGATCATGTACAATGGTTCAGAGATGAAAATTGATGGCAGTTAGAGCATTTGCAGTTGCAACAAACTCAAGAGAAGAGAAATATAGGATTTCAAGATTGAAGCATTTTCCAAGCAAATTGATCATTCAAGAAGCTTCCTCAGGGATCATTGAAGCTTTCTGCATTGGTTTGATCAAGAATTGTCACTTGAATCCACCTCTGTTCAAGCTACTACACAGGTTTCTTTCTCTCAAAATTTCTCTTGATTTATGGCGAATTAGTATGTAATATGCATGTGGTTAGGGTCCTGGTAACTCCTAGATGAATTTAGGATCAGTTAGAGGACTGTTTATGACAATTGTTAGCAGAGCACGTTTTGTTTAAGCTTTCGGTTTGGTTGATTCTTGAGAGAAAAATGAAATTAAAACATAGCATGATGATATATGTGGTATAACGAAGAGATTGATATAAGAAAATCCAAGTTTGGTTGAGTTTTGGTAACTGGTACGGTGGCATCCCACCAGAGAAGACGACCGAAGTCTTCTCCGTCCACCACTGGTTATTTCCCCCTTGTTTCCATGTTTGAATTTTCCAGATAAGATGTTAGCCCTTGGATCTGGTCGAATCCTTGACCTAGTCCCTTAATCCAACGCCTGTGAGTGAGTCAGCTAGGTTTTGGACTTTTTAATTGACGTGGCAGCGTGAGAGGCCTTGGATCTGATGACTTAATGAGTTGATGGCTGAGATTAAGACGTAGCGTGTTCCCTAGTTGACTGAAGCGCATGAGATCCACCAGTTTTCTTCCAAACGTGAAGTGGACCTAGGCCCATAGTTGATACTTGCACCCCCTTTCTGAGGCCCATTGGATTTTGAACTTGTTATTTTTGCTAATTGTCACGCGCCTTTTGTTATTTTCCTTTCTTTTTCATTATTTTTTATGTTTTGAAGCATGATTGTTTTAATTCATTAAAAATAGAAAAAAGCATCCATAATTCCTGATTTTTTCCCTCTGATTCCTTAATGTGTTAAGTGATCTTACATGCTATTGGATTAATTTTTGAGCTTTTTTTCAATTTAATTTCATATTTTCCATGTTATGTGCTTTTAATAAATATGAAAGTGACATGTTCATCTTGCTTCAAATGAATGTCTAATGTTTTACATGCTGATTCTAGACACATTGTATGATGTTGTAGTATTTTTGTCCTAATTTTTAGGAGCCGTTTGATTAGGGTTTAAGGTAGGTTTTTAGAACCTTTCCCATTTGCATTCTCCCATAGAACACTTTGTGGTTTAGCTTTCTGTTAGAACCCCTATGCTTAGAATCTTGACCTGAAATTTTAACCATAACCACCTAACATCCTGAGGAACCCTTAGGAATTTTATTAGGATTTTTATGCTTATTTTCATATTTTTCCTAGATTTTACATTCTGGATGATGTTAGGGTGTTCCCAATTTAGCATTCCACCTAGTTTTGCCTTTAAGTGATCTTTTAGCAATCCTTAGACACCCAATCATTACATGAACCCTTAGTACCTAGGTTGATACCTTTGTAGGTTAATTTTCATGTCCTAATAGTGCTCATAGCTTGATTAGGATAGATGTCCTTTAGAGCTTTGCTTTAGGGTTCCTTGGATGCCTTTGAATGATTTTCTTTCTTCACATGATTCTCCTAAAGCATAGTCCTATGATATTTGGAGCCTTTTTGTGAGAGCCTGGTCTTCCTTAGGAAGTACTATATGCATTCCATGAGAAGTTGAACCATTGAGGACCATCCTTGAATGATGGGTTTGGTTGAGAACATGGTGAATTCCTTAGGTTTTCACTATGTCTCTCATCATTATTCTTTTCATTTCTCAAGTCCTACATTCTCAGGATCCTTCTTGTGAGAGCCTGGTCTTCCTTATGAAGCACTCTTGCATTCCATGAGAAGTTTGAGCCTTTGATGGACATTCAATGACATGGTGGGTTCCTTAGGTTCACACTATGCTCCTTTTCTCCTCCAAGTCCTATGACACAAGATCCTTCTTTTGAGAGCCTGGTCTTCCTTAGGAAGTACTCTGTGAATTCCATGAGAAGTTTGAGCCTTGAGGACTCAAGTACCTTGTACATACCTTCTCACTTTCATTTGTCCTATTATCTCAAGATCCCTCTTGTGAGAGCATGGTCTTCCTTAGGAAGTACTTTGTGCATTCCATAAAGAGGTTGAGCCTTAGATGGACTCTTGTGTTGATACACATCTAAACCTAATGTAGCCTTGGGATGATTTCCTTGTTGCTCATCTAGTTTATCTCTCTCCTGATGGATTGATTTCATTGCCTGCTTGCTGTGTTGCATTAGGATATACTTGCATGTGTAGATACTTTTGTTTAGGTGCATGATTACATTAAAGGTTGAGCTAGTCTCCCTTTGCTTGGATGTTTATCTGCCTTTCTTACTTGTCATGTTCGCATTAAGGGTTGAGCTTGCCTCCCTTTGCTTGTGTGTTTTCTTTGTGCATCTCTATTTTCATCCCATGTTTGCATTTAAAGGTTGAGCTTGTCTCCCTTGCTTGTATTGTTGCATTGCATCTGCATCCAGTTACTTTACATTTCATCTACTTGATAGTTGTGTTTCTCTTTCCCCTTTGCATGTCCCCTTAGGGCTCTCACTTCCTTGTTTAAGGAGTGATGATAGACTTTAGGTTGAATCCTTTGCATGGTAACATATAGGATAGATTCCCTTTCAAACTCAACATTAGGACCATCTTGCATGATAACATTAGGGTTTTGGTTAGTCCCTTGTAGAGTCCTTTCCTCTCTTCTCATCTTCAAACAACAGTAATACACATAATAAAGGCTAATTTGTAGCGTACGTTACGAGCCTTAAGCTACTTAGGAAATGGTGATTGGGGGGCCTCTCCTCAATTACCTAGAGTGTTTAGTATACGTCCTTAGGACGATATGCGACGCATTCGCTCCTAAGTCATAGTCTCTAGTGCAGTATGAGTTACAAACATTCAAACACTTCTCCGATAAAAGACAAAAACAAACATCAAACTTATTTTTGCCCTTTGGGGCTCTCTTAATTTAGAAAACCTTTTCAGTTGAAAATAATGCTTTTAAGCTTCGATTCTACCACAAAAAGGCATTGTCCCTAACTGCTGGAACTGTAGTTTAACTTTACTCGGGTAAAAACATATGAATCAACATGTGTTCCGTTTTATCCCGAACTACGCGAGCTCTGATCTCTCATACCTGTTGAGAGTACGTAAACACAAGATGTGATATCTTGGCAAGCAACCTTCCCCCATCATCCGTAGTTAGCCGAACTACGTTGACTCTGACTTTCCCATTGCATGAGGGAATACAGAGGCCCAGAGCAGCGATGCTCTGTCGAGTCCTTTTTATTTTCTTTTAACCTAGACCATTAGTGTAGATAGATAAACAACCCGTCAGATAAACAAACAAGCATGGATCCCGTTGAGTACAACGGACGTGAGGGGTGCTAATACCTTCCCCTTGCGTAACCGACTCCCGAACCCGAGATTTGGTTGCGATGACCTGTCCTATTCCCTTTTCGCTAGGTTTTTCCTGATTGTTTTCTTTCCCTCCTTTAGGATAAATAACGATAGGTAGCAACTCTTCTATCTTTGCCAGCACCTTTTTTCGCAGTAGCGACAGCTGGCGACTCTGCTGGGGACTCTGGTTCCCTATGCGAGTCAATCCTAGCCATTGTTTGCTTATCTTTTTGGGTTTTGTACATACTTGTTGTACTTTACTTTTACTTTCCCGCATTTTATTTTCAGCATTTATATATCGTTATTATTATGCTGTTGTGGGGAGGGAAGTTCTGATGAGTGGAAAGCCAAACCCAAGCTTGAGTGCAAACATAACATTAGAGTGGAGATTAGTGGGGACCTGTTTGCTTAGCAAACACCAGTTCCCATGAAATTCACACTCAGACGAGATTCTCTTTGATGATTTCTTTTCTGGTCCTTAGGATTGGAGTTGATTTTGGATCTGAGGATTGTCGACTCTAGGGACCGATCATTTGTGACTCAGTTAAGTGAGGCCTCTTTAGGGGGTGATGATGCCAGACCAAAAATGGTGAACGTATCATCATCTTTTGAAAGTCTGTAACGCTGAGGAATGCATAGGATGTCGTACCTTTATCAGTGGATTAGGTCTATACCTGTGAGTGGGACTGGGGTTGTGCAGGAAACCTTTACCTTCAGACTACCTGATTTTCTCTATAGTTTGAATCTAATTTATTGGTATCAATTGGTTCCTATCAGAGCAGTGCTATATTCTTGTTGAAGCAGAATCTTGGTCCTTCTCACTCAACAACACAACAATCTTGATCTCCTGCTTGCATCCTTAGCATTTGCATCCTTGCATCCTTGCATCCTTACATTTCATTAATGTGTGTCTGTGTTGCAGGTGCATATTTCTCCCTCAATTCTAGTGGTCGTTCCTTATTACTAATATGGAGAATTTGAAGAGGACCATAGCATACAGATTTCCCACTCCAGACATTAGTCCCATACTGAAGTTGATTGCCCTGGCTGATGGTTCAGTAACAGAAGACTTTAGGAAATCATATGGAAGGTTGTTGAGATATGTTTGCAAGCCTTCTGCACACGAGATTAGTGGCCTGTATACTCTGCTACGGTTCTATGATGCTCCGTTGAGATGCTTTGTGTTTCCATATTATGTTCTAGCACCCACTCTAGAAGAATACTCAGACTTGCTAGGCATTCCCATCAAGGATCAAATGCCTTATCATCATGTTGACACTAAGCCTAATCTGGCTGATCTTGCTGCTGTGATACAGTTGGATGAGTCTGAGTTAAAAGGAGGAGTGACTCGAAGGGATGGGATGTATGATTTTCCTCTATCTTTCCTAGTGGATAAGGCTCAGAAGTTTGCCAAGGAGGGTTGTTGGATCGTGTTCAACGCTATTTTAGCTCTTTGCATATATGGTACTGTACTATTTCCTAACTTGCTAGACTTCGTGGATGTAGACGCTTTCCACATTCTCGCCTCAGAGAATCTGGTACCCACTCTTCTTGGAGACGTTTACCACTATATCCATTATAAGAACGAAAACCGGAGAGGGAAGATTGTGTTTGCTATACAAATGGTTTGCCAACCACATGCCTAAAGTAGGTCCTTTTGTCTCTTCTATGGGCACTTTAGAGTGGTCTGAGCGTCTGATGGGTTTAACTGCAGAGAATATCACTTGGTTCGACAGGGATGCGTTGGGTACAGAACTTGTCTACAGTGGCAGTGGTTTTCCCAATGTTCCTCTGATTGGGAGAAAAGGGTGTATCAATTACAACCCATCCTTGTTGATCAGGCAGTTCGGTTATGCATTAAAGGAGGCTCTCAAAGAAGACGAGATACAGGAATCTTTGTATCTCACCGGGCTGTTGGATGGTGATGCATTGGTTAAGCTTGAGCATGCTTGGAAAAATCTTCGCAGGAAAGGTAAAACAATGTTGGGGAAGAGCAACAACAAAGCCTTTGAGCCATATCTGGTTTGGATTCATGAGCGAGCCACAAAGTTTCTAATGCCTTATCCTACTGCTAGACCATTATATCCTCCTGAGATTGAGAAACCCACTACGGTGGACATTCAGAAATACAACCAGGTGCTGCAAGAAAAGGAAGAGTTAAGGAAAGCCAACGAAGAGCTAGAGAAAGAAATTGCTCAAATCTGAAGCGAGAAGAGTGAAGCTGTGTATTCCTGCAAGAAGCAGACCGAGTTGATAAACCATCTGGGTGCCAACTTAACCAAAGAAACTGATGCTCGAGAGCGTCCAAGGTTAGATTTCAAGGTTGTTAACAGTGTTCTCGCCACCAAGAAGCAAGACTTGGACATGGCATATCTGAAGATCTCTAAATTCGAGGCATTGTGGAACACTACTTTGACCAATCACAAAGAACGAGAAGAGAAGATAAAACAGCAGATTGCCAAATTGACGATTCAGCTTGAGGCCTAGCACGAGAAGATTGAAGCTGAAGCATCACTCAGGCGTAACGCTGAGCGCAAGTTGAAAGAAGCTATGGAAAACCTGAAGGAGTGCAAACTGAGGGATGATTCCAAGAGACGCAAATTGGAATATTGCTTCGGAAAAGCAGCCTGGGAAGACTTTGTTAAAGATATCCAGAGCACCGTCAGACAGAGAGAGCTGCTTATTCGAGGATTGCTTACCAGGCCTGATCACCCCGAGACAAAGGAACTGTTAGAAGATTTCCGTGCCCGCAGCCGCACTTGATTTCTTTTGTATTTCTTTATAGCTTTCGTTCACTGTTGTATTATTGACCATCACCAGGCTTGTTGGCTGAGGTCGCTCTATTATCGATTCCGTTGTACTCAGTTACTCCTGTATGCTGCCTATGTGGGCTCTTTATATAAATAAATATATATATATATATATATATATATATATATATATATATATATATATATATATATATATATATATATATATATATCAGATATTGATTCATCTCCGTGATTGGCTTCTTATTCTGTCTCACTGTTATTCCAGAACTAGAATCGAGGGGAATCTCTCCTAAGGCACAGACACACGTTTGCCTTTGCATATCATTTTGCATAGCAGGTACCTTGGACTTATTTATCTAACCCCTTGTGTTTTCTACACAGTTGCGTTTCAGGATTGATTACAGACTAATTCACCGTTACTCCACCCGAGCTAATCAACTTAGAGCTATGGAGCAAGTTCAAGCTGAAATGCAAGAATTCAGGGAGAGGATGTCCCAGTTCATGGACATCATGCAGGTGGTTTACAGTGGGCAAGAGCAACTCAGAACCCTTGTGCAGCCCTTGATTGCACACGTTGGCACCAATGGGGTTTTGCATGGAGGCGAAACTACCAACCCGCCTCATGTTGAGACTCCCCAGGCTGACAACTCTGGACCAACTATGGTCATTCCCAACACTATGGGCAATGGTAACGTTGGAATGGGTACTGGCCATGCAGGGGATGGTAACAGCGCCATCAGAACTACTACTGGTAACATTGGTACAAGTGGTAACAACGCTGGAGTTAATGCTAGTAACTTCCATGGACATGAAGCTGCAGGTCTTGTCCATGGAAATATTCATCAACCCTGGAACGAGGATCGTCAAGATAACATATTCTCTATGAGAGGCGCTGAGGTTGATCTGCCTTCTGAGGCTCGCCAGAGATTCAAAGCACTTGAGGATAAGATGAAGAGCCTTGAGAATCTGAATTCTATGGGTCTCGATATGGCCAACTTGGGGCTGATCCCCGATCTTAAAATACCACCGAAATTCAAAGTGCCAGATTTTGAAAAATACAAGGGCACCACCTGTCCTCGTGTCCACTTGAGATCTTATTACAGGAAGATGTCGGTGTACTCCGACGACGAGAAGTTGCTGATGCACTTCTTCCAAGACAGTCTGTCAGGACCTTCACTGGAATGGTACATGGGCTTGGAGCCTGTGAGTGTACGTAGCTGGAAGGATCTTGCATAAGCATTCGTTAGACATTACCAGTACAATAGTGACATGGCTCCCAACCGGGTCCAGCTGCAAAATCTGTCACAGAGGAATGGGGAATGCTTTAAGGAATACGCCCAGCGATGGCGTGAATTGGCAGCCAGAGTACAACCGCCTATGGTTGAACGTGAACTGGTAGACATGTTTGTGGCAACGCTGCCGGGTGTTTATTACGAGAAGCTAATTATCAGCATGTCAGGGAGTTTCTCTGACTTAATCATCACTAGTGAGCGAGTTGAGAACGGGATTAAGCTGGGAAAGATCCAAGCCGGTGAGGGTTCCTCAGCTGGAGGAAAGAAAGTGTTTGGAGGAAAGAAGAGAGAGGGTGAAGCCAACTATGTATCCGGTTCCCGAAGGAACAGAAAGCCGACATAGAACCATCAGCAGCAAAGGGTCACTAGTATTACTATCCCTACAGCCCCACAACAGCAGCAGCAACCGCAGAATCAAAATCAGCAAGGGTATAGAAACTACCCAGTCCGACCAGTGAATAGACGACTTGAGACGCCGCTAGTGCCATACTCTTAGCTACTTCAAGCGTTACTGCAATTGCAACTCGTTCAGAAGAGGACACTGTCTCTTCTAACCGGACCGCCTCCACCTGGCTACGATACGAACGTTCACTGCGAGTTCCACTCCGGGGCGCCCGGTCACACCATTGAAGATTGTAAAGCCTTCAAGCACAAGGTCCAGGACCTGCTGGACAGCAAAGCGATCAATTTCTCCAACGATATTCCGAATGTGGTGCAAAACCCTATGCTTAACCATGGAGCATCCGCAGGGGTTAACGCAGTTATCGAAGATGAAGATCTGAATCTGGTAAAAGATGTTGGGGATTTGAATACACCACTTAGCTTTGTCAAATCTAAACTGCTGAAGAAGGGGGTATTCCCTGGATTCGGGGAGTTTTGTATTGAATGTGTGAGCCGTCTGGATGGTTGTGATCAGTTGAAGGTCGGTATTCAGAGTCTGATTGACGAGGGAGTCCTACAATTTGATCGAAAGGTCGAGAACAAATCCGGAGAAGTGATAGCCAAGCAAAAGGATGAGATTGCTACGATCACCATCCCATATAAGACCGTCACCATTTCTGTCCCGAGACCACCCACGATTACTATAACGAAGGCTGGTCCTATACCGTTTGAAAGTACCAAGGCTGTCCCCTGGAACTATGGGGCAGAGATTTACTGCAATGGGCAGAAACTGGACTTGAAAGGCCCACCTATGGAATCTGTGGATAATATGGTCGGATCAGGAGGGATTACTCGCAGTGGAAGAGTATTCTCGCAACCTGAAGTTGTTGTTGACAAAACAGATAAGGGTAAAAGCAAAGCAGTCGTTGAAGAGACCTCTCGGGAGGTAGGAAAAGACTTGTTGGTGAAAGACGCTGAAGAGTTCATGAGATTAATCAAGAAGAGCAACTACAAGATAGATGACCACTTGCAGCTGACGCCTTCAAAGATTTCTATACTGAACTTATTGCTTTGCTCCGAAGCACACCGCAACGCCTTGCTGAAAATCTTGAACGCAGCGTATGTACCTCAGGAAATTTCTGTCAACCAGCTCGAATGAGTAGTTGCACATGTCAATGCCGGTAATGGTTTAGGCTTCACTGATCGTGACTTGACGCCTAAGGGCATGAACCATAATAATGCGTTGCACATATCGCTTGAACGTCGGGGAACTGTTATGTCACACGTGCTTGTGGATACCGGCTCTTCCTTGAATGTATTGCCGAAGAAGGCGCTTATGAAGTTGGACACTCGTGGGCTGTTGTGTACACCCAGTGATCTAGTGGTGAGGGCCTTTGATGGGACCAAGCGGTCCGTGTTCGGAGAAGTAACATTGCCCATTCAGGTGGGGCCAGAAACCTTCAATGCAGTATTTTATATCATGGATATCCAGCCCGCCTACAGCTGCTTGCTAGGCCGACCCTGGATCCATTCAGCGGGATCTGTGACCTCTACGCTGCATCAAAAACTGAAGTATGTTGTGGGTGGCAGCATCTTCACGGTCTGCGGGGAAGAAGACATTATGGTGAGTCACTTGTCATCTTTCAAGTATGTGGAGGTGGACAGCGAGGTTCATGAAACGTTGTGCCAGGCATTTGAAACTGTCAAGATCAAGGATGTATCTCCTGTGGTAAGCAAAATGCCTGAGGTGACCCTCTCTTCCTTCAAGGAAGCTCAAGATGTGTTACGGACTGGTTCAGCCCAAGGCTGGGGGCAGGTGCTGGATATCCCCAACAAACAAGATAAGTTTGGTTTGGGGTACCATCCCTCTTCTTCTACTTCATCCTCTCAGAGCGCGCCGCGCTACAAGGTGCCAGTGCTTTTCACAAAAAGGGGGAGTAATTTTTGAATGCGTCAACATTGTGTCCGATGGGGAAGGAGTTAGCGATTGTGATATAGACTCATGGATCCAACCGTGCAAGCCAGGGCAGAGCCTCAGCAATTGGTTTATCCTGAGTTCATCGAAGTGACGAGAAAAGAGTAATGCTTTGTTTTTTTTCCAATTATTGTACAACCTTATGTCCTACTCGGGGCATAAAGGTATTATTGTCAGGGCCTTGTTTGCTTATGCATGTACATATTATCAATAAATCAAAGGGCGTTTGCTTTGTATTCAAATTTTGCGATATCTTTTATTCTTTTTTTGTTTTGTTTTAAACAATAAAATGGCAATGTGGTTTGTGCTGACCTGCACATTATTTTTAAGCATTTAATCATTTTCACTGCAGGAATCACACTACAGATGACACCGATCCAGGACCTTCTATGACTCACTTCGACTTTGATTGCCCGATATATCAAGCTGAAGAAGAGATTGAGGAGGATGAAGACCTTCCGGAAGATTTGGCTCGACTATTGAAACAAGAAGACAAGATCATTCTGCCTCATGAGGAATTTATCAAGATTATTAATCTGGGGTCTGAGGAAGTTGTCAGAAATGTCAGGATATGGGCTGCATTGCAGAATAACGTCAAGCAAAGACTGATCGAGATGCTTCGAGAGTATAACATATTTGCTTGGTCGTATGAAGATATGCTCGGGCTTGACACTGACATAGTGGTGCATCACCTACCATTGTGCGAAGATTGTCCTCCAGTTAAGCAGAAGCTAAGAAGGACACGACCAGACATGGCCGTTAAAATCAAAGAAGAGGTCCAAAAGCAGTTGGATGCCAGATTCTTGGCCGTGACTACTTACCCTCCGTGGGTCGCCAACATATTACCTGTACCGAAGAAGGACGGTAATGTACAAATGTGTGTGTATTATCGGGATTTGAATAAGGCGAGCCCTAAAGACGATTTCCCGCTCCCTCATATTGATGTATTAGTCGACAATACTACTCAATTTTCCGTGTTTTCATTCATGAATGGCTTCTCCGACTACAACCAAATCAAGATGGCGCCGGAAGACATGGAGAAAACCAAGTACATTACACCTTGGGGTACGTTTTGCTATAAAGTAATGCCTTTTGGGTTGAAAAATGCAGGGGCAACTTACCAGCGGGCAATGGTCACTTTGTTTCATGATATGATTCATCATGAGATTGAAGTCTATGTTGATGACATGATAGCAAAGTCCCAAACGGAGGAGGGACATCTGGTCGATTTGCTGAAGCTGTTCGAGAGGCTTAGGAAGTCCAGGTTGAGGTTGAATCCTAACAAATGTACTTTCAGGGTACGGTCCGGAAAACTACTGGGGTTTATCGTGAGCGAAAAAGGCATTGAGGTTGATCCTGCAAAGATAAAAGCTATACAAGATATGCCAGCGCCTAAAACTGAAAAGGAAGTTCGTGGTTTCTTGGGGAGATTGAACTACATTGCTCGGTTCATATCTGAACTAACGGCCACATGCGAACCAATGTTCAAGCTATTGAAAAAAGATCAGGCGGTTGTCTGGAATGAGGATTGCCAGAGGGCATTCGACAAAATAAAACAATATTTGCAGGAACCTCCAATTTTGATACCCCTAGTCGCTGGAAGGCCTCTAATTATGTATTTGACGGTTCTTGAGAATAGCATGGGTTGCGTTCTCAGTCAACACGACAAGACAGGCAAAAAGGAGAATGCCATTTATTACTTGAGTAAAAAAGTTCACAAATTGTGAGTCTCGTTACTCAATGCTGGAGAAAACGTGTTGTGCACTCGCGTAGGCTGCCAAACGTATAAGACAGTATATACTCAATCATACGACCATGCTAGTTTTGAAGATGGATCCGATCAAGTATGTCTTCGAGAAGCAAGCGCTTTCGGGCAGAATTGCCAGGTGGCAAATGGTACTGACAAAGTACGATATCCAATACGTATCCCAGAAAGCCATCAAGGGAAGTGTTCTGTCTGAGTACCTTGCTGAACAGCCTATCGAAGACTATCAGTCGATGAAATTCGAGTTTCCCGATGAAGATATTATGTTCCTCAAGATGAAGGACTGTGATGAACCACTGCCCGATGAAGGGCCAGAGCTTGGCTCCCAGTGGAAACTAATATTCGATGGTGCGGTTAATTCCTATGGAAGTGGAATTGGGGCAATCATTACGACTCCCCAGGGATCCCACATCCCATTCACATCCAGATTAACTTTTCTAGTCACCAACAATGAAGCAGAATATGAGGCATGCATCATGGGTTTAGAAGAAGCCATTGATTTGAGAATCAAGAACCTGGATGTGTACGGTGACTCAACACTCATTGTTAACCAGATCAAAGGAGAGTGGGAGACCAGGCAACCAAACTTGGTCCCTTACATGAATTATGCGAGGAGGCTGCTACCCTTCTTCAATTGTGTGGAATTCCACCACGTTCCGAGAGCAGAGAACCAGATGGCTGATGCTCTAGCGACCTTATCCTTAATGTACAAGGTCAATTTTTGGAATGAAGCTCCCAGAATTGTCATCTCTCGTCTCGAGAGGCCTGCATTTGAATTTGCAATTGAGGAAGCCTCTGATGGCAAGCTGTGGTTATATGATATCCAGAACTTCCTCAAGACCAAAGAATATCCGGTGGGGGCGTCGACCCAGGATAAGAAGACTCTTAGGAGGTCGTCAGGGAATTTCTACCTCAACCCGGATGGGGTTCTCTATAGGAGGAATCATGATTTAGTGCTACTCAGATGTGTGGACGAGAGAGAAGTAGGCTTGCTTATGGAAGAGGTCCATGAAGGCACATTTGGTACGCATGTCGGCGAATATGCCATGACTCGGAAGATATTACGGACAGGGTACTACTGGTTGACGATGGAGTCGGATAGTTTCAAATTCGCGAAGAAATGTTACAAATGCCAGATTTATGCTGACAAGATTCATGTGCCGCCAAATCCTTTGAATGTCATGGCGTCCCCTTGGCCCTTTTCCATGTGGGGCATCGATATGATCGATAAGATCGAACCCACCGTATCTAATGGACACCGCTTCATTTTGGTAGCCATTGACTACTTCACCAAGTGGGTGGAGGCAGCCTCGTACGCTAATGTGACCAAACAAGTGGTAGCCAGATTCATAAAGAAGGACATCATCTGCAGATATGGAATTCCCGAGCGAATCATTACTGACAATGGCTCAAATTTGAACAATAAGATGATGAAGGAGTTATCCCAGAACTTCAAGATTGAACATCACAACTCATCGCCCTATCTGTCGAAGATGAATGGCGCTGTCAAAGAGACCAACAAAAATATCAAGAAGATAGTGCAAAAGATGGTTGTCAGTTACAAAGATTGGTATGAGATGTTGTCATTTCCTCTACACGATTATCGTACGACGGTACACACATCAACCGGAGCAACTCCTTTCTCTCTGGTGTACGGTATGGAAGTTGTCCTACCGCTAGAGGTCGAGATCCCTTCTTTAAGAGTTCTGGTTGACGTGAAGCTCGATGAGGCAGAATGGATAAAGAACATATTGAATCAATTGAGCCTGATGGATGAGAAGAGGTTGGCATCCATTGCATACGGTCGATTGTATCAAAGTCGGATGAAGAAAGCTTATGATAAGAAGGTGCGTCCTAGAAGCTTTCAGACGGGCGATCTTGTATTGAAAAAGATTTTCCCACCACATTCCGACCACAGGGGCAAGGGATCCCCAACTACGAAGGTCCATATGTCGTCCGGAAGGTCTTCTCTGGAGGAGCCTTACTGTTATCCAGATGGATGGCAAAGATTTCACGTCCCCTGTGAACGCGGACACAGTTAAAAAATACTTTGCTTAAAATGACCCGCTGGAAAGAAAAAGAAAAAATCCAGGCAAAAATGGGGCATCCCGGCGAACCATAAAAAAGGAATAGGTTCGGGCAAAAGTTAGGGACATAAATGAAAAGATGTACACCAGCAAAGTCGAAAACCTGAAAAGGTGGCTTTGGCAAAAAAGGGTATCCCTGTGAATCGAAAACCCGAAAGGGCGGTTCAGGCAAAAGTTAGGGATTAAAAAAAGCAAATGAATGCAGTCCACGTGTGAACTTTCATTGCTCAGTGGTTTGGGGAGCCCTGAGGGCCGTTTATCCAAGTCAATCTCTTCTGAAGTCGAAGTGTCGAAGAGGTATCGAAGTTGAGTGAGTCATAGAGGGATCAACTCATGGTGTTCGTCTACACCACATCGCCGACATATGTATATGTTTTTGTACATATTTGCGCAGCTTCCTCATTTCAGGAGCTTGCACCTGTTGTAAAACATTTTTCTTATTTACAGGCCCACTTATCAATAAACATACTATTCAGTACTCTGTTTACGTTGTGTTTGTTTTAGCTTTTATCTGTTTTGTTTGCGAAAAACGCCCGACGTTTTTGTTAAAATGCGCATACATAAACTTGATGGCCTAGGCCAATAATTGTTAAAACTTTGAATTACCTAAACATTGTCACATATGATATCCTTGATAGGTCCCTTCGTGAAGGGTATCTTGTCTGTTTATTCACTTTTTTGCAGGGTGGTGACCCTAGGGGTACGTTGTCAGAGATGAATCCTCGGCAGGATCAACATACCCTTAGTTGAATCATGTGCAGCAATCCCTCTCTAGAAGTGTTTCCCCACAGAGTCAGAACGTTAACATGGATCTGTCTCCCCAAGCAGATACAAATTATCCCCAACCAGAGCCCATTCATCGGCAATTGGAGTTTGCATCTCATACTCCCGGTCGAGTTATGTGCAGAATAGCAAGAGCAGTCAAGTATGTACCCTTTGTCTCTGGCAGTTGGTAGGTACACAATTAATCCCCACAGATTGCAGGTATATGTGTTGCACCCCAAATTTTGACCCCTTAGATATTCATCATCATCTTAGGGTCATACTCATTTGATTATCCAACCTTAACCTATTTCAAGTTTGTCTTTATTAAGATATAGGCGAATTAGGGTTTCGTACAGCCGAGAATCGAGATTTCGACGGTTTAATCAGTCAATGTATTGGATTGATTGCCCATTAAATAATTCTCCACATCATCAAGTATACTCCATTGGGTCAAGTATGAATCCAATCTGAGATTGTCACCCAAGGATCAAGAACAGTGCAGTTCAGGATACCCGATTAGGGTTTTCGATCAGGAAAAGTCAACCGTAGTTTGACTTTTGTTTTAAATGGCGTTCCAATGGTGGGATCACGTTCCATGAAGTTCATATGGATTAGTAAAGTCTACCCAAGAAGTTTTAAGGCCTCAAAAGACCCGGAGCATCAACAGTTGACTCGGTAGTCACCGATCGATCGTTTGGTTGACCGAAAAGTCAACTCTTCAACCATAAGGAATTTGACCTCAAAATATGAAGCAAAAGTGTTCCTAATGCCATATTACACCTTTCCATGAAGTTTCATGACCATTGGATCAAGGATTGAGGAGTAATCGAAAATCGGGAAATTAGGGTTTTAAAAAGGGGAAGACCATAACTCCCTAACCACACATCCAATTGAGTTGGTTCAAAGCTCATTGGAAGGCTCTTGACAAGTCCTACAAAAGTCCCACAGTGGTCTATAATCAAAAAATGCATAGATTTGGAGTTATGACCAAATTCATTTCAAGAGGGAAAAATAACACAGAAGAATTCTAAGTTATTGGCCTTTTTAGGCATGTTTTTCAGCAACTTTGAGAGGTCTTTAGACCTAGTTCCATTGGGAATCTGAAGCTTATGAAAACATAAAAGTTTTATAGCTACATGAGGGCTTTCCAAAATGTACTAGAACTCTTCCATAGCCCTTATGAGCTGAGAGTTATGGATCCAACAAGACGAGGTTTCAACACTTGAGTCCAACACTTTCACTTTTTCACAAACTCATCCTTTGATCATTTGAGCTATTCTCAGCCCTTGGATCATGTTTGTATCTGATATTTAGGGAGTATAATAAAGGAAAATGCAGAAGAAATGAAGGATGTGAAGGAAGAGCAAGTTGCAATAAAATAATCAAGAAATTCAAGAGAGGAAAGAGAAACCTTTTGGCTCAAACTTGTAGCAGCTGTGACATCTACACTCTATGCTCTATTCAGTCACCTTAAGTCACTCCTTCCACTTGATTTTCTCCTTACATTGAGCCAAAAGAATGATGTATGCAGCTGCATCAAGATCTTGTGCAAGATTTCTTCAAAATCTCCCTCCAAAAGCCAAAATGCAAATTTGTCCTCACCTTTCATTTTTCCTATAAATAGAGGCTCCCTCTATGCTAATTCTTAGACCATAGCACTCTACAACCCAAAAGAAACTCATTTCTCTCATACTACCTTGCATTTTCTTACAAGTGAAGAAAACAACCCCAAAAATCTCAAAAATCTGTCTTGAGCAAAACAGCTTCCAAAACCATTTTCACTCAACCAAAATCACCATAAACCATCCACACAATCCAAAAATGATGTGTGGGAGGTGTTCAAACATTTAAACCAGTCAAAACCCTCATTTTCCCAAAAGTCAACTTTCAACCAAAGAAAGTTTGACTTCATACTCAATATCTGCCAAAACACATACCAAACCTGTTTTGATCTTTGAAAACCTCCAAACACCTTAAGTTTATGGTATACCAACTGTACATAACCTAAAATCTCATCATCATCACTTATTTAAAGTTCTGGTCCAAGATCCACTTGTTTACTTCAAGTGCAAGAAAGGCCATCATTCTCACTAAGGCATTGGATTTGGATTTCATTTGGAAGCTCCATGGTTTTCCTTCAATATTTGCTTGCTTGGAAGTCTACAAGAGGTTGGTAGTTACTATCTATTTTTCTAAATGTCATGAACATGATTAGTATACATTAGTTGTTACAATGTGCTTATGTGTATGTGCAGTTCATGTTTGAATCTGCCACATTTTGCTTGCCTATTCATTAATGTATTTCTGTTCTCATGATCATTATACAATATGTTATGTGGCTGTGTGTTAAGCCTTGAGGTCTCTTAAGGGCTATTATATGTCATGTATGAACATGTGAGGATAGTTGCAATTGTCATGCCTCAGTGTTGTTTGGTTCTGTTTGTGAGAATATTGACTTGCCTCTGTTGCATTACCATTTTCATATCTTGATCCTGTTAGTTAACATTCTGATTTGGAAACCCTTACATATTAGATCCATGTGATGTTGGTATCATTTAAAATTGGTTAGGTTTTGTTCTGCACATTTTCTGTTCTTGCATTTCTCAATATCATGTGCATTTTTCAACTAAGTGGTCATTTTTAGTTCTACCATCTTTTGAGATCATTTGTGTGTTTGAGCTTGGTCTTTAGTATATTTTAAACATGAGGTCATTTTTAGTTCTACCATTTTTTTCTGCCTCATTGAACTTGTCAAAGGTCATTGGGATGACTCATGAGAATAATGAGGACCAATACCTATTTTTGCTGTCTTGATGATTGTAATTGTCATGACATGTGCTTTTAGCTTGATACTTGCCTTTTGTTATGTTAAGTGTGCCTTTATATTGCTTTGAGCTTTTGCCTTGTGTTTGACTTGTGTTTGTTAACATGAGAGACTTGTTACCTTGAAAGCATGTGTTATGTTTGGCACTGTTATTATGGCATCAATTGGTGTTTTCGTTAGGTCTATATGGTATGACTGTTTTCAAGCTTGATGTGTTCATATCTTATTAAAAGTTGCTGCCTACCTTTGTCCTTTGTTGCATATGTTTGTTAACATGAAGTATGATACTTGTTGGATCCTGTTTGCTAGATATTTGGTTTTGTTTCATCCCTTGCATCACTACTATCATCACTTAGGCACTAGGATAGGGCTGTGGTTGTAACCATGATTTGTCCACATATTTGTTTACTTTGTCAATTGTGTTGAGCCTGTATGTTTTAAAGCATTGGTGTGAATCTGCCTTGAACTGCTAATCAGCCTCATTGGTTAATTTTATGAGTACTTGCATTCTTGTATCATGTGTTTTCTGTTGAAGAACCAACTGTCATGATGTCTTTGTTAAGCTTGCAACTGTTGTATGCATTAGGGGTATTAGGACTGATTGATGATTTGTTCTAGCCTTGCCATTTTGTAAAATTCATGCCTGTTGCCAACTGCCTAGGTTCATTTGAAACTGCCATAGCACCATTTTTGTTATAGGTTAATATTTGACATGTGTTTGCAAGATGATTTGTGCATATAGGACTAGGGCTAACTTTTGGTCATTGATATTGTCATATGTTGTTGTCATAGTTGTTTAAACTCATGAACACTACCATGTTGCTATTGCTTTCTTCCAACTTTGTCAAGTTTATGTTGCTTTGATTTATTTTTCAAACTTTGTCAAGTTTATGCTGCTATGATTGCTTTTTCAACATTGTCAAGTGATGCTACTTTGATTACTTCCCATCTCTGTCATATTTGCTATTGTGATTTGTTTGTAAACCAAGAGCATGCGTTATTGGTACTGATTGTGATCTTAAACTACTTGCTGCTAGTATTGATTTTCTTGTTAGAAACCTGTCTAGGTCTTTGTTCCTATGGTTGTAACCATCACTTTTTAAGGCTTGATTTGAATTTGATATGTTTGGCATGATTTCTGATTGAGGACTAATTGTTGCTGTTGTGTATATGAGTTTTTTTACATGTTGGATCCAAATTGTGTTTAATTGCTAGTCCATGAGCACAATATTGCTAACTGTCAAGAATAGACCATTTTGTTTAAACTGATGCAAATTGCTTAAGATTATTTGCTTTTGTAAAAGCATTGCAGAGTTGCATATGTGTGGCCAGGTTGGAATTTTGATTTTGTAATTTGCTGTCAATTTCTGTTTTCTGTCCCAACTCAGTGTGCCATCAATTATTGTTATTTTCTTGCAAGTTTGCTTTGAATACATGTTTTTAAATATGAAGATCACTTGATAAATGTTGTTTGAATTGAGTATGTGTGTTGCCTCATGATTTGTTTTTATCTGCCAAAACAGTTTTTCAACTTTTTTGATCCATAGTTACAACATACATGCCAGTTCTTGTTTTGATTTGTTTGTGAATGTTCTTTGAATCTAAAATTCATCAATTACATGTTTAGAGTTTGTGTATGTTGATCACATGGGATGAACCTGTCTAGTTTAAACCTTGACTTCCCTTATGCATCTCAAGCATCATCTTTGCATTTGCTATCGTGTTCCTTTATATGTGCATTTTTTGAGAAAACCAATGATGCCATCTTGATCCTTGTTAAATTTCACAAGTTAGGCTTTTAGTTTGTAAAAATTGATGGAGTTTTGAGTTGGTTTGAACCTTCGCGCATTTGGCCATGTTGGCTTGTGAACTTTGCCCAAAATTCTTTGCTTTGTAAGGCTTACCTATTATTAGGGGTGGCATAATACTTGGATGTATCGCCACCCCAGTGGTTAAGCCTTCACTCACATAATGCCTTGCACTGCCTGATCCTGGGTTCGATCCGTGTGTAGATCAACCCTTTTTATTTATTTTTCCATTTTGCCATGTTTTCATATTTTGGTCTTTCTTTGCTTCCACTTACACGCGCGCGCCTTGGCTCACTTGGTAGGATTTTGAGTTAGAAATCATGAGGTGGTGGTTCCAACACCCACCAAGCGCATCTCCCATATTTTTACCACTAAATCCTTTGTTTTTTATTTAGTTGTCATTAAATTCCTAAAAATCATAACTTCATCAATTTTTATTATTTTTGATTGGTTCTTTTTGTAACTGTCTCGTATTTGTGCATATTTTCATGTGGTATATGAATATTCTAAAAATCTCATTTTTGAAAAACAACTTTGAATTTAAAAATGGTCATGCTCCTTTTAGGGTTTTTACCCTCCTAATCATTCCAAACTTCTGATTCATTTTTCTTAAGTTGGTTGTTGTGCTTGATGTGAGCTTTTGTCAAACCCTTTGTGCACGTAATTGTAATTACTTTTTCTTGTGAGCATCATGTTTGGTTCATTTGATTTCCATCGCCATGAAGTTATAACTTACTTGTTTGGTCTTACATTTTAGTCTTGTAAGAACTCGTCCTTGCTTGATATTGTAATATGCTTGCATGTTTTGGTTGTGACCATCTATTTGATTGAAATCATTAATATTATGATATCCTTATACCATGCTTTAGTTGTAACCATTCATCCTATTTGAAGTACTTGCTTATTGTAATATGCTTGTTATTTCTTGGTTGTAACCATGTCTCTCATATTTGTCATGTTTGAATGTTTATGCTTTGTTAAGTTTATTTTCCCCAAGTGATGAAATTCTTTAGTTCTCATCCAAGTTGTCTCCCCTTCTATCCTTCCAAAGGAAAGCCTCTCTATTGACCTTTGGGTCATAGATAGCTCATCACCCTCTCTTGACTTTGTTAAGTCATCCATACACTTAGTTAAGCTAGAACCTATCCATTGGACTTTGCTTAAGTCTAAGAAGCTTACCCTTTATTAGGAGTGCTCTTTCAATTAGAACTTAAGATAGAGTTTGTTAACTCTATGCAAGAATCATGGAGATGATTACTTACCCCCCTTCTTTGAGTGTTTAACTTAGATCTAGAGAGTTTTCTTAAACTCTATACAAGCATTGTAATGTTTGTTCCCCCCTTGAACCTTGATCATAATCAAGTGTTCTTTAACCCTAGTGAGGTGAACTACGATTGCTCTGATTCTATCCTAGTTAGGATACGTAGGCAGAGGACGCGATGTCTTTGCGAGCAAACTTAGAAACTATCCCTAGGTCTTAACCTATACCTTTTACCCAATCCCAATCCATAGCAAACGTTTAGAAACCTTAGCATACAAACAAACAAAAGGTTCCTGTAGAGTACTACAGATGTCTAGGATGTGAAATACCTACCCTAGGCATAACCAACCCCCAATCACCGAATCTCTTAGTGTTGTTGTTACATCGCGCAAAAGGTTCTTTCTTTATTTAGACCTTTCCTTTGGATAAATTAAAGTCCGGTGGTGAATTTAATAATTAAGATTCAAGTTAATCAATAGCTTGGTATCACGATTCTCACCGCAACAGAAATGGTGACTTCACTGGGGATGACTTAAGCTTGAGGGTTTAGCCTATTTTGTTTGATTGTATGCTATATTTGTGAATATTTGCTTAACATGTATATTTGTCAATATATTTGTTTGTGTGTTGGATATTGGGTCCTTTGAGTGGTGAGACAGTCCTATACCTGGACTCGAGTGCAATTATGATAGGATGGTGGTATATTCAAGAAGGCTTATAGGGAGTTGATTCCCGACCAAGCTAACTTGAGAAACCACCGCTCAGTGTATGCCCTATTGAAAGTTTAGTATTGTTAAACAAGTATTCATAAAAAACTTACTACTTTCGACGAAGGAGCCCGTGACACTGTGGACTTTTAGATTACATTTTACCCCACTTTGGCCTTATTAGGACGTAGTGCGATGGCTATAAGGAAGTATTTCCGAAATAGTTGATATGCGATACTACACTTGGACGAGACTCTCTTGAGAATATTATCGATTACCAAGTGATTTGGGAAGTTGATAATATTCGAAAGATGGGTTGTTGACTCTAAGAACCGTTTAGAACTCTGCTCTACATGTTTAAAGATCCATATTACACACCTTTTGGGGTGGGTAGACCATGGCTCCACGCTCGTGTCCTTTGAACCTAGGCTTGTGATTGTGTGCATATGTGTGATCTTTGCATTGTTGTGTTTGTGCATTCTTGCATTCATAAACACCATATCATAAGGTTTCATGGAACTCAGACTTTTTGTTTGTAAACATCAAGGACGTTATGGATGGTGAAAGAAAGAAAACTTTGAAGTACACTTACAAGGGTTTTAACCTAGATGACCTAAGGAGGTTGAGCACCTTGATGACAGATCCAAAGGGATTTCAAAGCAGGTATGGGAAGCTGTTGTTACTATTGAAGATAAAGATGGATAGTGGACTTCTTTCTACGCTTCTCCAGTTCTATGATCCACTCTACCATTGTTTCACCTTTCCCGATTATCAGCTAGTACCCACACTAGAAGAATACTCTCATCTGGTTGGATTGCTCATTCTTAATAAGTCTCCTTTTCCGGTCATGGAGAAGGACCCTAAGGAGCAAGATATTGCCAAAGCTACACGATTGGGATTGGTTGATATTCAAAAAAACATGACTACAAAAGGAGGAGTTTTTGGGTTAAGTGCAGAATTTTTGGTTGAGAAAGCTCAATACTATGCAGATCATTTAAGCATGGATGCATTCGAGGCTATCCTTGCCTTTCTCATTTATGGTATCTTTTTGTTCCCTAGCTTCGAGAATTTTGTGGACCTCAATGCCATTAAAATCTTCTTGAAGAAGAACCCTGTGCCTACTTTGCTAGAAGATGCATATCATTCTGTTCATCTGAGGAACTTTCATAATGGGGGGATGATTACTTGTTGTGCTCCTTTATTATACAAATGGTTCACTTCACATTTGCCTAAAACTAACGCTTTTTGGGATCCGAAGAAAGGTTGGTGGTCACAGAAGATTATGGCTCTCACTCACTCTGATATTGATTAGTATAATCGTGACTATGATGGAACAATGATCATTAACAATTGTAGGGATTTTGGTAATGTACTTCTTCTCAGTGCTAATGGAGGAATCAACTATAATCCAGTTCTCGCACGTCGACAATTGGGATATCCTTTGAAGGACAAACCCAATAGTGTTCATGTGGAAAGCATTTTCTTCAAATAAGAAAAGGATAGTCAAGAGTTGAAAAGGAAAATTCTAGAAGCTTGGAAGCATCTGCACAAGAAAGGGAAAAAGGATCTTGGAAAACTAAATTGTGTCTCTTTGGAACCATACCTCCAATGGGTCCGAAAGAGAGCCATCGCATTGAGGATGCCTTATCCTAAGCAAGAACCCATGGCTTTGAAGGAATAACGCACCATGGTCTTCATGTCTGATGAAGAAAAATTGAAAATCGCTTTGGTCAAGGCGCGACAAACAGAAGACGCTTGGAAGCACATGTATCAAGTGGTCGTTGAAGAGAATACATAACTCCAGAAACAACTTCAGTTGAAGAAAGAAGAAGTACTCTCTTGTAAGAAGAGGAAAGCACAAGAGGACATGTTTTCTTCTAGTCCTGAGTCTACTCCATGCAAGTTAATTGTGGACAAGCTCGTTCTCGAGAAGGCTCAGATGGAGAAAGAGATCGAGAAGCTCAACTTGAGGCTGCTAGGGGAACCTTCTTAGGATTCATTAGCTTTTGTTTAGCTTTATGCTTAAAACTCATGTAAGAGGAAACAATATTTTGTAATCTCGTCTTGTTGATCAATGAATTTAAGTCTATAACGGCTTTTGATGTTTGTAAACATCTGAGTTCCATGACACTGTACGCATTTGCATTTGCATTCTCATTTTTCTAACCATTCAAGGAAATTCAAACATTTCTTTTGCAGACGACAACATGGTGAGACGAGGCATGCTTCCATTCCCGGATTTAAAGTTGGGTCGTCGTAGCATGCTGGCAAGCCTTGTCAGGAACTCCGCCACATTCATTGCCAAGTATGGAGATCTCCTACCATTGATAAGTACTCAAGTCAACGAGTTCATGCTGCAGGCTCTTGTTAAGTTTTATTCTCCAATTTACCACTGCTTCGTCTTCCCAGATTTTCAGTTGCTTCCGACCATAGAAGAGTACACTGACTACCTGAAAATTCCATGGACTTTCACAGCTCCTTATGGAAAACCAAAGAGAAGGGATTTGTCCAAAGCCTTACATCTCAGGCCAGAGGATTTACCACCTATGAGAGCAAAGGGGGGATGCTATGGAATGGAAGCAGGGCCACTAATGGAGATGGATTAATTCCATTACGAAAATAGAAACCTGGGGATTTTCGAAGCCATTTTGGCCTTTCTGGTATACGGCTTGTACCTCTTCCCAAGTCTTCATGATTTTATCAGCGAGGAGGCAATCCGTCTCTTCATCATCAAGAATACAGTGAATGAGATACTGGCAGATACATATGTCGTCATCCACCGCCACACCTTATATGACCTCAAACAGTTTTCATGCTGCCTCGCATTGCTCAACAGATGGTTTACCTCCCATTTGCCTAAGACTCACATCCTTTGGAGGCTTTACAGCAAGAGTGCATGGATTTCCAAGCTCATCACTCTCAAGCACTATGCTATCACCTGGTATGACCCTAGCCTTGGTAACCTAGCTTTGATTCCTAGTTATGGAGACTTCCCTAATGTACCTCTCATTGGAACAAAAGGAGTCATCACCTACAACCCCATTCTTGCTCAGTGTCAGTATGGGTATTCAACCGTGCCGGAGCCTGAGTCGGAGTTTCTAAGACCTTGCTTTTGTGAAACTGGTTGCAACCCCGAACTGGAAGCCCGAGCTAACTACGCTCATAATGATCCTCACCTCTAGGGTATAACTGCAATGGAGAACATAAGTTGTTTAACTACCAGAGCTTACTTGCTTTGGTCGAAGGAAATAGCTTTAACCATGTTCTACACTCGTGATCACGAGATAACGATGGAGCCAGAGGTCCCCGTGACTAGGGAAGAGCTGAAGTACGCTTTGATCAAAGCCCAACATGAAAATGAAGACCTGTGGGAGATGATCCGCCAGGATCGAGTTCGCGCCGAAGACCAAGAAGGAGAAGGATCATCTTGTTAGAATGATCATTATTTCACCATTTCCTGCTTTCCCTAAAAAGGATTGTAATCCTATGTTGCATTTACTTTCACTTCTTGTTGTAAGAAAGGTCTTGCTTTTTAGCAAGAGCCATCTATTGTAATAGACTTCAAATTATCAATGAAAAAAGCTTTTTAAAGCATGTCGTTACATGTTGTTCCAACTTGTTTTTTGTTTGTAAACAAAATTTGCTTTTCCTCGAATGGTTTATGCATTTGCATTCGCATCTCATCCCACATTGGTCTTGCCTTCGAGTTCCACAACTCATCCTTTGTTCTTGTGTCAGAGAGAGAGAGGAAGTTCACGCTGAATTCACACAAGTACAACACCCGAGCCCAAGCTCAACGAAGAATGGCAGATAACAACCAAAGAATCGACCAAATCGATAATGACATCGAGGGGATCAAAGACAACGTCAGTCAGATCATGGAGGTTCTCAATATGATCAAAGCAAAGATGGATACACATGCTACCGTAGTTTCTGAAGTCGTTACAGCAGCAACGAGTCTTCCCACCGCTCCAGTCGTGACAATTGAGTTCCCATTCGACATGTCCATGGATTTCTTACCTCTAATCAACAATCTTCAACCAGCCAGCTTTCAACCACAAGTTGGTCCAACGGCGACAAATCCCATTTTTACTCAGGCAGGGGGACCAACTCAGGTCCGACCTGTGTTCAACCATCAGCTAATCTTCGATGTACCAGATGGTTCTGAAACAGAAGATGAGAAGCACGAGAAGCTAAGAGTGGAAATGGATATCATGGCTAAAAGAATGAGAGCCATCGAAGGAAGTAATGTTTTCAGGTCAGATGCCAAAGACATGTGTCTGGTGTCTGGTTTAGTATTCCCCCAAAAATTCAAGATGCCCGTGTTTGACAAATACGAGGGAACTACTTGTCCCAAGGTGCACCTGATCATGTATTGCAGGAGGATGGCTCCGCATATTGAAAACGATAAATTGTTGGTGCACTGCTTTCAAGATAGTCTTAAAGGAGCATCAGCTAAATGGTATTTAAGCCTGGATCAAGCGAAAATCCATGGTTTTCAAGATCTTTCAGATGCTTTTATTCAACAGTACAAATACAACATGGATCTGGCTCCAGATCGTCGCCAACTCCTCAGCATGACACAAAAGAGCACTGAAACTTTCAAAGAATATGCGCATAGATGGCGCGGGACTACTGCTCAGGTGGAACCACCTCTTACTGAAAAGGAATTGGCAGATTGGTTCGTAGATAAGGTCAGACCAGAGTTCTATGTGAGACTAATCAGCAGTGTCACGACCAACTTCTCTGATATAGTTGCGGTGGGAAGGTTGAAGTCGGTTTAAAAAGTGGGAAAATGACTACTTCAAATACCAATTCAAGCACCAGTGCTGCAAAGAAGCCGACCAACAACTTCCATAAAAAGAAGGAGGGGGACGTAAGTGTTGTAACATATGGAAAGAAGGCGCTAAGTTCCAGGAACCATCGCCAGCAATATCATCCACCATCATACATAGCAGCTGTGACCCCTGTTTTTCACCAGTCATCGCAGCAGGGTCCTCAACATGAGGCATCCAGCAATCAACAACAGTATCATCCTAATAATCAACAACAATATCATCAACAGCAGGGCCAGCAGCCTCAAAATAGGGCTCCAAGCGCAAATTACCAGGAGAATCAGCCAAAGATACAACCTATCCCAATGAGTTATGCTGATCTTTTCCCAATGTTGATAGAAAGAGGGTTGGTCAAGACAAGAAAATTAGGTGCTCCACCTAACCCATTGTCGTTCTACTACAACGCCAATGCCCGCTGTTTATTCCATGAAAATGCTCCGGGCCATGACCTTGAAGGATGCTTCGCGCTCCAGCTCCTCGTCCGAGAGTTAATCGAAAAAAGGATTCTGTCTTTTGAAGACAATCACCCAAATGTAAAGAGTAATCCTCTACCAAATCATGGTGGAGTGAATGCTATTACTGAAGAAGGGGAAGGGTCTGAAGCTAAGACTGTTACTACTGTTGACGAAATCAAAGTGTCGTTGGTGGAACTGCACAAGCGTCTTGCTCAAGCATGGGCACTTAAAACTTCTCATGAAGATTGCGAACAATGCATGTTGAATCCACAAGGTTGTGACCTTGTGCAAAAGGATATTTGAGCAATGTTGGAGCAAGGAATGATAGAGATCGCTAGCAGAAAGAAAAAAGAAGATGTAGCGGTCATTGAACCTGCGTTCAATATGCCTGAAGAGCCTAGCAAAAGGGTCGTTTTCAGAAATAATAATAACAACAACAACAACAAAAACGTCCGGCCAGTGTTCCGCGACGACGCACCCCTAAAATTTGGGAGAGGTCAATCCCGATTTGAACCAAGGGGAGGATCTAGACCTCACCCAAGGGCCATAACTCCAAGACAAGATCATTCATGGTGTGAAGGAATTTTCAAAGAAAGAAAGCCAACAAATGTAGCCAATATCGCCGGTGGGAGTAAAATGACCCGAAGCGGTCGCGTATACCAACCACGAGTGAATAATGCAGTTCCTCCACCAGCGGTTTCCATTCCAAAAGCTGCTGCTCCTCAAAAATCCATTCCAGAAGAAGTTGTCACTAAGAAACCTTTTGTCAAAGGAAAAGAGAGTCTAAAAAATGATGAAGAAGAATTTATGCAGATCATCCGACGAAGTGACTACCGGGTGGTAGATCAAATGAACCAGACGCCATCCAAGATCTCAGTCATGTCATTACTCATGAGCTCCCCAGCACATCGCCAGGATTTGCTAAAGATCCTAACGTAAGCCCATGTGACCAAGGACATTACAGTGGGGCAGTTCGACTCCATTGTGGCGAATATCACGGCCTGCAACACTCTAAGCTTTGATGACAATGATCTAACAGCTGAAAAACGCATGAACAATCGTGCTCTGCATGTGTCAATTAAATGCGAAGAAGATACATTGTCTAGGGTGCTTGTTGATACAGGATCCGCGCTCAATGTGATGCCAAAGAGAACACTGGCCAAGCTGGCTTACCAAGGTGCTAATATGAGGCCAACATCTCTCATGGTGAAGGCATTTGATGGGTCCAGAAGAGCTGTAATAGGGGAGGTTGATCTTCTTATCATGATAGGACCACAAGTCTTTGAAGTCACCTTTCAGGTGATGGACATCAATCCGGTCTATAGCTGTCTACTGGGGAGGCCATGGATACATGCAGTGGGCGCTGTAACCTCTACCCTTCATCAAAAGATAAAATTCGTTGTTGATGATCAGTTGGTCACTGTTCACGGAGAAGAGGATCTGATGGTGAGCAACCTATCCTCATTCTGATACATTGAAGCTGACGAAGATTCCCTCGAAACATCCTTTCAAGCGCTAGAGATAGCCCACGCTGCTCTGGTAGACGAGTCTGACGTAACTCCCGGTCCATCCTTCACATCTGTTCAGAGTGTCAAAGCTGCGCTAAAAGCTGGAATCCCGTTGAGATGGGGAGAAGTCATTGAAGTCAACGCTCGGGTGAAGAACGATCGACAAGGGTTGGGTTACAAACTAACTCTAGAAGATGAGCCGGAAGAAAGCGTCATGAGGAAGAGGTCATTAAAAGAAATCTTTACCAGTGGCGGAATACAAATCAACGCTATCATTGCTGAGGATGAGGATTGTGATCTAGATCATCTGATAACTCGGGGAGGAGCAGCTTTACACAATTGGGAGGCTGTGGAAATTCCTGTCTTTTTACCTTTAGAGTAATTCATTTTGCCTGTTAGCTTTGTGTTTTCTTTAAAGTTCCTGGTCTTGCCCAAGGCCTGCGAATTATTTTGTATGGGCCATTTTGTGATTTGAAAATCTATGAATGGAAAGTGTTTTTTTTAAAACTCTTGTTTATTTCTTGCTTATCATTTTCACTCTTTTTGTTAAAAGGAAAAATGGCAACTCTTTTTGAAAAAAAGTAAAAGCTACCCTTCATCTGCATGTCTGTGTGTGTGTGTGTAATTATTCCCAAAAATAAAACATGCAGAACACCTCCATTACCCACAGAATCCCGTGATCCTTCGGTTCCTTCTACCAGTGGTTCATCTGTCTTCAAAGCTGAAGAAGAGAATGATGAAGAATTAGAAGTCCCAGAAGAGTTGAAGAGGATGACTGAATATGAAGATGTTTATCTTCAGTCGTACAAAGAGCAAATTGAGTTCATCAACTTGGGGTCCGAAGAAGAAAAAAGAGAAGTCAAGATTAGGGCATCATTGGGGCCAAAGGTCAAAAGCAGGCTGATAGCACTCCTCAGAGATTACGTCGACATATTTGCTTGGTCTTATCAAGACATGCCAGGGTTGGATACCGATATTATTATGCACAAGCTCCCCCTGAAGCCAGAGTGTCCTCGGTCAAGCAAAAACTTCGCAGATCAAGACCAGACATGGCTCTTAAAATCCGAGACGAGGTCAAGAAACAGATTGATGCGGGCTTTTTAGCAGTATCCAAATATCCAGAGTGGGTGGAAAACATCGTGCCAGTCCCAAAGAAGGATGGCAAAGTCAGAATGTGCGTTGACTACAGGGATCTAAACAAAGCAAGTCCGAAGGACGATTTCCCTCTACCACATATTGACACTTTGGTGGATAATACAGCTAGTTTCGCAGTATTCTTGTTCATGGACAGATCTTCTGGTTATAATCAGATAAAAATGGACCCGTCCGACATGGAGAAGACAAGCTTCATCACACCCTGAGGCACCTACTGCTATAAGGTCATGCCTTTCGGTTTGAAGAATGCAGGGGCAACATATCAAAGGGCCATGGTCACACTCTTCCATGATATGATGCACAAAGAAATTTAAGTATATGTGGATGACATGATCGCAAAGTCTCGAAGCAAAGAAGACCATTTGGATCATCTGTTGAAGCTATTTGAGAGACTCCGAAAGTATCAACTAAGGTTAAACCCAGCAAAATGCACCTTTGGGGTTCGCTCAGGAAAATTACTCGGCTTCATCATTAGTCAACACAGAATTGAAGTAGATCCCGACAAGGTTAGAGAAATCTAAGAGATGCCTGCTCCTAAACTAGAGAAACAGGTCAGAGGTTTCCTCGGACGTTTGAATTACATCTCCAGGTTCATCTCCAATCTAACTCCTACTTGCACGCCGATCTTCAAGTTGTTATGAAAAGATCAGACGGTGGTATGGAACGAAAACTTCCAGTCAGCATTTGAGAAAATCAAGCAGTATTTACAAGAACCTCCAGTGTTGATTCCTTCTGTGCCTAGAAGACCATTGTTCATGTACATGACCGTACTAGAAGATTCGATGGGATGTGTCTTGGGCCAGACTAATGAGTCGGGAAAGAAAGAACACGCAATCTACTACCTAAGCAAGAAGTTCACTAATTGCGAGAGTCATTACTCTCCCCTAGAGAAAGCCTGTTATGCTTTAGCATGGGCTGCCAAGCGCCTAAGACAGTATATGATATGCCATACCACAATGTTGATTTCTAAAATGGACCCCATCAAGTACATCTTTGAAAAACCAGCTCAAACAGGAAGATTGGCCAGATGGCATATGCTCTTATCAGAATATGATATCCAGTATGTTGCTCAAAAATCTATCAAAAGAAGTGGCTTGTCAGAACACCTTGTCGAGCATCCTATGGAGGATTATCAACCGCTCAAGTTTGACTTCCCTGATGAAGATGTGATGTACATTCAGCACACGAAACCAGAACCTAGTCCTGAAGAAGGTCCTGAGCCTGGATCCTGGTGGGAAATGATGTTCGATGGAGCGTCAAACAAAAACGGACATGCTGTTGGAGCTGTTTTCAAAAATCCAATCGGAGGGTATACTGCTGTCACATCCCGACTTTGCTTCTCGTGTACGAATAACATAGCCAAATATGAAGCCTGCATCTTGGGATTGGAAGCTGCTATTTATCTTCGCATCAAAATCTTGGAAGTAATCGGTGATTCTGCTTTAGTGATCTATCAGCTCAAAGAAGAATGGGAGACTAGAGATGAAAAGTTGATCCCTTACAAAACTCATATCCTGGAGATGGCCGAATATTTTGACGAGATTACCTTCAAGCATGTACCAAGAGCGGAAAATCACATCGTTGATGCATTAGCCATGATGGCATCAATGTGGAAGGTCCAATTTGTTAACCAGGCGCCTCTGATTCGCATTGAGAGAAGGACAGTGCCCGCATATGTTATGACAATAGACGAAGAATCTGATAAGAAACCGTGGTTCCACGACATAAAGAACTTTCTTCAAAATCAAGAATACCCAGCTGACGCATCCAGAATCGACAAAAGATCCATACGAAGATTGTCGACTAAGTTATTCATCAGCAATGGCACCCTTTACAAGAGAAACCACGACATGGTTTTACTTCGATGTGTCGATGAAAAAGAAGCAAGTCTCATAATGACTGAAGTGCACGAAGGAACATTTGGTACCCATGCCAATGGCCACGCCATGGCTAAGAAGATCTTAAGAGCTGGTTACTTTTGGTTAACTCTAGAGACATACTGCATCCTCTTTGCTCGGAAATGCCATAAGTGCCAAGTCTATGCTGACAAAGTGCATGTTCCTCCACATCCTCTCAATGTGATGACGGCACCATGGCCTTTCGCAATGTGGGGCATAGACATGATTGGGGCGATAGAGCCAAAAGCTTCCAACGGCCATCGCTTCATCCTTGTTGCAATTGATTACTTCACCAAATGGGTAGAAGCAGCGTTGTATGCAAATGTGACAAAACAAGTGGTTGCCCGCTTCATCAAAAAGGAAATCATCTGTCGATACGGTATTCCTAACCAGATCATCACCGACAATGGGTCAAATCTAAACAACAAAACAATGAAGGAACTCTGTGACGACTTCAAGATCAAGCATCATAATTCGTCTCCTTACAGACCCAAGATGAATGGCGTAGTCGAAGCTGCAAAAAAAAATATCAAGAAAATAGTACAGAAGATGGTCATAACCTACAAGGATTGGCACGAGATGTTACCATTTTCTCTACATGGATACTGAACATCAGTGTGAACTTTAACAGGGGCAACTCCTTTTTCTTTAGTGTATGGGATGGACGTCGTGCTGCCCATCGAAGTCAAAATACCTTCTCTAAAGATCTTGATGGAAGCCAAGCTTGAGGAAGACGAATGGATAAAAGAAAGGTTCGACTCATTGAACCTCATTGATGAGAAAAGAATGACAGCCATGTGTCATAGCCAGATCTATCAACAAAGGATGATAAGAGCATTTGACAAGAAGGTTCGTCCCAAAGAGTATAGGGAAGGAGAACTTGTGCTTAGAAAAATTCTACCAACTCAAAAGGATATGCGCGGCAAGTGGATGCCCAACTACGATGGCCCTTTCGTTGTAAAAACCGTCTTCTCCGGAGGATCTCTAATTCTTGAGACCATGGATGGCAAACAACTCAAGTACCCTATCAACTCAGATGCAGTGAGAAAGTACTATGCCTAAAGCAGAAAACCTAGAAAGGCGATTCAAGTGCTTCAGCAAGACGGAAGTCCAAAGATTAAAAGCTGACAAACGTCGGGGCAAGGTCTTGTGCAAGGTGTTAGAAGAAATGTCAACATCTGTCATTCTCGTCAGAAGTAGCAAAGCAAATGAACTGATAGTTAGAAGGACCGCATTATTACGGGATTCTATAACCCTTTCTGTTTGACGTTTTTCTAAATGTATAAAGTTCCCAAGGCTTTGCCCTTTGTAAAGTTCTTGTCTATCAATGAAATCAGATTTTTACCAATCATTGCTATGATCTCCTGTTTTTGTTATGCAATTTCACTTATTTGTCAATGAAGATTTTTCGAAAAGCAAAGTGTTTTGAAAAACTTAAATTTTTGTTTTAAAAGAAAAAACAATTTGGCAAAACGATTGAAGAACTCTAGAGGTAATCCGACAATATTGCACCGTTCTCAAGCCGTGAAAGTTTGCTGTCGCCTCTGACCAAACTAGATATGTCCAACAGCAATTCCTGCTCTTAAGCCAGGACTTCTCTTCTGCAGGTTTACGAGGATATTGTCTATCTTGGAAGATTGTTATCTACGCCAAAAGAAAGCGCCACCTGACTTAAAGCAATTAAGACTCAGCGTGATAGGCTCTCTCTCTCTCTTTGTTTTCCTTGTTTTTCTTTTCCTTTCCCCTTGCGGGTTGGTCTGCATTTTACATACAGCATCATATCAGCATACGCATTTATTTGCATGTGGTTTTGGTTTCTATTTGTTTGGCTGTTTCCTTTGAGATCCTTTGGTCGTTACCTCTATCTTTGATCCGTTGCCGCAGATTTCGCTTTGAGGTTGATACCCCAATGTTACCAGTAATCCTGGGATTGCTATTTCTTCTCTGGGAAGCTAATTATGATGGACGGTTGTTACTAATGTTTATCTCTGATTTGGTTGTCATCGATAATCTTTAAAAGTCTAGTAGTCACTAGCATTGTTTAAAACCAATTGTTGTTTGGTGCCTCGATTTGGTCGTTACCAACAATTGTTCAAACTCAGTTGTCACTGACTCTGTTATAAAAAGTCAACCAATCGTCATTGGAGTCCCTTTTCGATTCGGTTATTACCAATCTTTGTCAAATCTAGTGGTTACTAGTATTGCCTTCCAAAACCAATGGTCATTGGTACTTGAGATGGTTGTTACCAAGTTTCCTAAAAGTCCAATAATTATTGGCATCGCCTGGAGCCAGTCATTATTGGAACCTCCTTGATTCAGTTATTACCAATCATTCTGAATCTAGTAGTTACTAGTAGTACCTTTAAACCCAATTGTTATTGGTACCTTTGGATTCGGTTATTACCAATTTTCCTAAGTCTAGTGGTCACTAGCATCATTTGGAAAAATCTAGTGGTTACTAGCATTGTCAGAACTAGTTGTTATTGGTATACCACGATTTGGTCGTTACCAGTCTATCTAAGTCCAATAGTTATTGGCATCGCTTAAATCTGATTGTTATCATTACTGTGATCTGGTTGTTACCAAACCCTTTGAAAATCCAGTATTTATTGCTATTACCCAAAACCAATGGTTATTGGTCTACTTTGACTCGGTCGTTACCAATCTTCCTAGTTAAGTCTAGTAATTACTAGCATTATCCTGACCCAATTGTTATTGGTATACCCTGATTTGGTCATCACCAGTCCCTTCTAAGTCCAGTGGTTACTGGCATTTCTTGAAAGCTAATCGTTATTAGTACCGAGAGTTGGTTGTTACCAACTTCCCCAGCCGAAGTCCTGTATTTTATCAATGCTATTTGGAATTCCCAATTGTTTACAACTTTTGGGTTGGTCTTCACCATCATCCCCAGTGAGTCTAGTGGAAACTAGGACCATTTGAAACTAATTGATTGTTATGGTCATCACCAATGTTCCCAGCAAAGCTATCGCTTTCCCCGTTCGAGTCTCGGAGATCTAGCGGATACTAGCATCCCTAGTGCGTCTGGTCTTGTTTCTTGTCTTTTCCTGAAAATCCCGTTCGAACTCTTAGTTATAGGAAATTCCTCATTTGGTTATCACCGGTGAGGTTTGCGTCTCTGATTTCTTTCGTTTCCCCGGTGGAGAATTGCCTTCTTCCCCGGTGGAGTGTGTGTTTCCTTTTCCCCAGTAAAGATTGTCTTCCCTGGTGGAATTTGTGTCCCTTGTGTGAAGGATCCCCCTTGAGCAGCATCTTTAGTCATGATTGAACTATTTTGTTTGTTTTGCCTTGGATCTTTCCCCAGTGTGTTGGGTCCCCAAGAGTAGTTACTCGTTGTATTGCTGTTCTATTACCTTTGCTCGTGTGTCTGCATCGGTCTTGCATTCAAGCATCATAAAACATCATTTAGATTCATGGCATATTTGCATTTGTCCTTTTGCATACCATCGGATCTAAGGGACAAAAATTTTGGTTTGCTATATTTAAATACATTCCCTACGATTCTATGAGGATTGTCATCTCTCATTGCCATCTAGTGAAAATATTTAAATAGGGGAAACTGTTGCACCCCAAAATTTGACCCCTTAGATCTTCATCATTATCTTAGGGTCATACTCATTTGATTATCTAACCTTAACCTATTTCAAGTTTGTCTTTGTTAAGATACAGGCGAATTAGGGTTTCGTACAGCCGAGAATCGAGATTTCGACAGTTTAATCAGTCAATGTATTGGATTGATTGCCCATGAAATAAGTCTCCACATCATCAAGTATACTTCATTGGGTCAAGTATGAATCCAATCTGAGGTTGTCACCCAAGGATCAAGAACAGTGCAGTTCAGGATACCCGATTAGGGTCTTCGATCAGGAAAAATCAACCGTAGTTTGACTTTTGTTTTAAATGGTGTTCCAATGGTAGGATCATGGTCCATGAAGTTCATATGGCTTATTAAAGTCTACCCAATAAGTTTCAAGGCCTCAAAAGACCCGGAGCATCAACAGTTGACTCGGTAGTCGCTGATCGATCGTTCGGTTGACCGAAAAGTCAACTCTTCAACCATAAGGAATTTGACCTCAAAATATGAAGAAAAAGTGTTCCTAATTCCATATTACACCTGTCCATGAAGTTTCATGACCATTGGATCAAGGATTGAGGAGTAATCGAAAATCGGGAAATTAGGGTTTTAAAAAGGGGAAAACCATAACTCCCTAACCACTCATCCAATTTAGTTGGTTCAAAGCTCATTGGAAGGCTCTTGAGAAGTCCTACAAAAGTCTCATAATGGTCCATGATAAAACAAAATGCATAGATTTGGAGTTATGACCAAATTCATTTCAAGAGGGAAAAATAACTTAGAAAAATTCTAAGTTATTGGCCTTTTTAGGCATGTTTTTCAGCAAATTTGAGAGGTCTTTTGACCTAGTTCCATTGGGAATCTGAAGCTCATGAAAACATATAAGTTTTAGAGCTACATGAGGGCTTTCCAAAATGTACTAGAACTCTTCCATAGCCCTTATGAGCTGAGAGTTATAGGTCCAACAAGATGAGGTTTCAACACTTGAGTCCAACACTTTCACTTTTTCACAAACTCATCCTTTGATCATTTGAGCTATTCTCAGCAATTGGATCATGTTTGTATCTGATATTTAGGGAGTATAATGAAGGAAAATGCAGAAGAAGTGAAGGATGTGAAGGAAGAGCAAGTTGCAAGCAAGTTGCAATAAAATAATCAAGAAATTCAAGAGAGGAAAGAGAAACCTTTTGGCTCAAACCTGTAGCAGCTGTGACATATACACTCTATGCTCTATTCAGTCACCTCAGGTCACTCCTTCCACTTGATTTTCTCCTTACATTGAGCCAAAAGAATGATGTATGCAGCTGCATCAAGATCTTGTGCAAGATTTCTTCAAAATCTCCCTCCAAAAGCCAAAATGCAAATTTGTCCTCACCCTTCATTTTTCCTATAAATAGAGGCTCCCTCTATGTTACTTCTTACACCAGAGCACTCTACAACCCAAGAGAAACTCATTGCTCTCATACTACCTTGCATTTTCTTACAATTGAAGAAAACCACCCCAAAAATTTCAAAAATCTGTCTTGAGCAAAACAGCTTCCAAAACCATTTTCACTCAACCAAAATCACCAAAAACCATCCACACAATCCAAAAATGATGTGTGGGAGGTGTTCAAAAATTTAAACCAGTCAAAACCCTCATTTCCCAAAAGTCAACTTTCAACCAAAGAAAGTTTGACTTCATACTCAAAATCTGCCAAAACACATACCATGCCTGTTTTGATCTTTGAAAACCTCCAAACACCTTAGGTTTATGGTATACCAACTGTCCATAACCTAAAATCTCATCATCATCAGTTATTTCAAGTTCTGGTCCAAGATCCACTTGTTTACTTTAAGTGCAAGAAAGGTCATCATTCTCACCAAGGCATTGGATTTAGATTTCATTTGGAAGCTCCAAGGTTTTCCTTCTATATTTCCTTGCTTGGATGTATACAAGAGGTTGGTAGTTAATATCTCTTTTTCTAACTATCATGAACATGATTAGTATACATTAGTTGTTACAATGTGCTTTATGTGTGTGTGCAGTTCATGTTTGAATCTGTCACATTTTGCTTGCCTGCTCATTAATGTATTTATGTTCTCATGATCATTATACAATATGTTATGTGGTTGTGTGTTAAGCCTTGAGGTCTCTTAAGTGCTATTATATGTCATGTATGAATATGTGAGGATAGTTGCAATTGTCATGCCTTAATGCTGTTTGGTTCTGTTTGTGAGAATATTGACTTGCCTCTGTTGCATTACCATTTTCATATCATGATCCTGTTAGTTAAAATTTTGATTTTGAAACCCTTACATATTAGATCCATGTGATGTTGGTATCATTTAAAACTGGTTAGGTTTTTTTTCTGCACATTTTCTGTTCTTGCATTTCTCAATATCATGTGCATTTTTCAATTAAGTGGTCATTTTTAGTTCTACCATCTTTTGAGATCATTTGTGTGTTTGAGCTTGGTCTTTAGTATATTTTAAACATGCTTGTAAGTTTTTTTTCTGCCTCATTGAACTTGTCAAAGGTCATTGGAATGACTCATGAGAATAATGAGGACCAATACCTATTTTTGTTGTCTTGATGATTGTAACTGTCATGACATGTGCTTTTAGCTTGATACTTGCCTTTTGTCATGTTAAGTGTGCCTTTATATTGCTTTGAGCTTTTGCCTTGTGTTTGACTTGTGTTTGTTAACATGAGAGCCTTGTTACCTTAAAAGCATGTGTTATGTTTGTCACTGTTATTATGGCATCAGTTGGTGTTTTCTTTAGGTCTATATGGTATGACTGTTTTCAAGCTTGATGTATTCATATCTTATTAAAAGTTGCTGCCTACCTTTGTCCTTTGTTGCATATGTTTGTTAACATGAAGTATGATACTTGTTGGATCCTGTTTGCTAGATATTTGGGTTTGTTTCATCCCTTGCATCACTACTGTCATCACATAGGAACTAGGATAGGGTTGTGGTTGTAACCATGATTTATCCACATATTTGTTTACTTTGTCAATTGTGTTGAGCCTGTATGTTTTAATGCAATGGTGTGAATCTGCCTTGAACTGCTAATCCGCCTCATTGGTTAATTTTATGAGTACTTGCGTTCTTGTATCATGTTTTTTCTGTTGAAGAACCAACTGTCATGATGTCTTTGTTAAGCATGCAACTGTTGTATGCATTAGGGGTATTAGTACTGATTGATGATTTGTGCTAGCCTTGCCATTTTGTAAAATTCATGCCTGCTGCCAACTGCCTAGGTTCATTTGAAACTGCCATAGCACCATTTTTGTTATACGTTAATATTTGACATGTGTTTGCAAGATGATTTGTGCATATAGGACTAGGTCTAACTTTTGATCATTGATTTTGTCATATGTTGCTATCATAGTTGTTTAAACTCATGAACACTACCATGTTGCTATTGCTTTCTTCCAACTTTGTCAAGTTTATGTTGCTTTGATTTCTTTTTCAAACTTTGTCAAGTTTATGCTGCTATGATTGCTTTTTCAAATTTGTCAAGTGATGTTGCTTTGATTACTTCCCATCTCTGTCAAGTTTGCTATTGTGATTTGTGTTGCACCCTAAAATTTGCTCAACCATATTCTTGGTTCATGTTTTAATATCATTAGCATTTGCATATAGAGTCATGTACATAGACTAACCATCTGCATAGCATAAGCATAGCAAGTCATTCAACAGGGGACCAATCATTATTTTCATCTCTAGAGGCCTATCATGAGGTTATTATTCCAATTCAATCTCATTCAAGTCATCAGGAAAGAATTTGAAAGCAAAGAGTTCAGCAGATCAAGCCTTGAGTCCATCTCCTAGCTGAGGGTATTTGAGGATCAACAAGAGGGTTGTGAGCTGTGGAGTGAAGGTATGGAGAGCATCTAGACCTTATGAGAGACTTACAAAGTCATTTGGAGAAGAAAGCAAGTCATTGATGAAAGCACAAGAGCTATAGTGGAAGACAGTCAACTAGGGTTTCATCTGGGTCAACCCTAGGTCAACCCTAGGTCAGTTGACTGACTTAAGAGGGCATTCAAGTCTATTGGAGAGATGTGGGGATCAACATTTGACATATGAAGAAGGATATGGAGATATGACAAGAAGAATTCAAGAGAAATCAAGGAGAAGAGGAGTTACTAAATTAGGGTTTCTCTGTAAAATCCCCTAGTTTAGGTCAAATTTCCAAGCAAGATAAGTCAAAATGCTAGATTCAAATGGCTTCTTGGCCAACATGAAACTTGTAGAGGATCTCAATACCTTTAATTTGAGTGGTGGAAGACCTCAAGGGGATTTATAGAACTCAAGTTATGGTCTTTACAAGTTACAGGTCATCTGAGGTGTCTGAACTTTTGTCTGTGAAAGTGACTTGACTTCCAAGCTAATTTTGCCCCTCAAGGAGATTTCAAATGAATTCTTGGTCAACATAAGAATTGTTCCTCATTGTCTTAGCTTTATAGAATGGTATGGCATGCCTTCATATGATGTGGAGAACTCAACTTATGGTCTTGACAAGCAAAGGGTATTTTGGGCATTTGTGAATTACAGGTCATTTTAACCTATACCCAAAACTCATACAAGGAGGCCTCAAATGGAAAAACTTACAACATCAAACTTGCTCCAAATGGGATTTTAAGTCTAGAAAGAAGGTCACAAGTTATTGGAGAAGCTCATAGCATGGAATTACACAATTGGTCAAAATATGAACTAAAAAGGCTTATAAAGTGAATAATTTCAAGTTGGAAAATGGTTTGGGAGATTTACAAGTCCAAATGGAGACTTCCAATATATGATTTTGAATGGAAAAACAATTCTAAGAACAATGGTTCACACACTTTTTTGAGTTTAGAAGGAAAAAATGAAGTTATCCATGGTTGCTTATCATTTAAGAAACATAATCAAAATGGATCAAAATTTGAAAACAAGGGAATGTGCAAGATGGATCTAGAATGTTCATTTGGGGTCTATATATTCATGAAATGTGCATTGATCAAGGGTTGGCCTCATTTGCACCAAGAATTCCACATAATCTCTCACACTTTTTCATAAAAGTTTCATTCCAAATCTCTCAAATTCTTCATCAATCTTCATCATAATCAATTCAATTCCACTCCATCATCATCATAGATCATAATTGAAGCAAGTTTTTGGTAGTTATCATCCATTTTCGAGCACTTTTCTCAAGGTCATCAAAATCACAAGTTCAAGTGGATTGCATGATTCAAGCTAGGAACCTCCAAGTTTGTGCATACAGAATCAAATTCATCAAGGATTGATCAAGATTCAAGTCTCAAAAGCCTCAGATCTTCCATCTCCATAGCTGTTTCTCAAGATTTCTTACAAGGTAAGTTTTCATTCAAACTACTGGATCTAGTTAATTTGGCATGATGTTGTTAGTTTAGATGCAATCTAGGTGGTTAGGAGATTAGTTTGGGTGAATTTGGAGCGATTTGGAGTCCATTGTTAGCAGAGGCAACAATCTGTTGGTGCTTATATCTCTTAGATTAGTGTGTTGTAATTGTAGTTTGATAGCACATGTTAATCTCCATTAGGCATAGGTTAGTTTAGGTCAGGTTTGATGAAGAGTTATCATGATGCTTATCAGTGAATATCCATGGTGATCAGAATTTACCTCGATCGGGTTGAGAGTTTTATTGAGTTTCAGATTGATCTAAGATCATAGGATTGAAGAGGGAGAGGTTTGGAGTAACTTTCATGTTCATAGCATGGTGATTCGTGGCCTGGATAAGGAGAACAGTTGGGTGGAATGTTGCTCGTGCATGGGGTTTAATGGCAGAAACCCTAATCTCAGGTGAACCAAGGAAGAAGACACAATCGTGTCCGTTCATCTCGTGGTAGACCTTTGACTATCAGGGCAATCCAATGGCCCTCATTTAATTTCAGAATTGGAGGGAAGTGCGTTGGCCCTAAACGCACCGTTTCATTAATTGAAACGGGCGGGCCTGAGTGCTGTTGATAACCACACCCCCAAGGTTGAGCCCAATACCATTTTCAACGTGGATTCGCTACTATTTTCACCCCCTGCTCGTTTTTAGTTTTTTATTGTTTCTGACTTGATGCTGGGCTTAGCCAAAAGCGCTATTTGCACCCCTATATGTGGCCCATTCTGGATTTATAACTGGGCGAATTTCTTTTCATACCCCCACCATTCATTTAATTCATTTAATTTTCTTAATTTCATTTTAATTTTTACTAATCTTTGAAAATTCATAAATAATTCATAAAAAATGCTTTTTAATTCATTCTTTTTACCATGTTTTCATTAAAATGTCTAGAATATTATAGGAAAAGAAAATTTCATTTTTAGTTTTATTTCATATTTTTTACATATTTTCTAAATAAATAGCATAATAAATAGTTACATTTCATGCATCATTTTTATGATTTTTGTTCTCTCACATACTTTAATATTTTTTGATCATTCTTTTCATTTTGTTTAGATAAGATGTTAAGCTTGTAGAAATATTTTAGCTCCCATTTTTAGAGGTTAATTTTAGGAGATTAATAAATGCTTGAATATCATGATCAAAACTAGGGTTTTAGGTGACAACTTAGGAAGTTCAATTTTCTCCCTTAGGACTTAGGGTTTGAATAGATTAGTTATGGGACTATAGGGGCTATGGGTAGTTATTAGATCCCTTAGAAAAGTTAGGATTCCCCTACTGCTATTATTACTGTCTGTATATCTGCTGTCTGGTGTGGTGTGCCCTCTGGGGTTTATTGATTGTTTGTTTGGGTATTGGGTTTGTCTGGGGCCCTGGGGAAGCTGAAGATTTGTGGAGATGAAGCTATTGGAGATCCAGAGATTGAAGATCAACTGCCAGAGTTGAGGATGAGTTTCTTGCTAGCAGCTGCTAAGGAGACTAGAGTTCAGGATCTAGGCAGAGCTCTAGATTAGAATGATTGTTTCTCAAACATGGATTGCCTTGTCTGCATCCATTCTTCTCTGTGATTCAGAGTCTCTCTAAGACACTCACCCCCTTCCTTTGGAAGGCTTGGTGATAGTGTCTATGAGATAGAACTCTTGAGAGAAAATGTCTCTTGTGTTAGAAGCAGTCTGTTCACCACCTTTGGTAGTCAACTGATTGCTTAACACCCGATTCACTCTGGTGACTGATCCCTCATCCTGGAGGTTTGAGCTGGAAGAAAAGCCATTGTAGACTGAAGATTGATGTCAAAACCCTTGCCTGAAGGTCATGAAGATGGAGATTGATGCTTGTTGAAGCCTGTAGCTGATTGGAGATTGCTTGAAGCCAGTTGTTGATTCAGAGCTGCTGATGCTGTTTCTTTTTGCTGTATTTCATTTGTTGATGTATTGATTGGTTTTCTGAACTGTATTGTTTGCTGTTTACCCTGTTGGGTTGAAAGTGAATCCTGTTCACTTTTGCCTATTGTTTTCTAGGTTCGAGGTTGAGTGGGACTCCCTTGCCTCGCTTGTATTGCTGCATCCATGCATTTTACTGTTTTACTGTATATATCTGATATTGTTTCTGTTTCTGCCTATCCCGTAGGATCTCTGTTTCTCTCTGTGCAAGAGAGGAGCATGATAGACACTAGGTCTTAACCCATGCATGATAACATTAGGTTAGTTTGTTTCCCTTCGCAACCGTAGGTTAGAGTTCTGTCTCTTTCTTTCTCAAAACAAACAGAAAAACACATAAAGATTTCAAACACAATAAAAGACACTTCTTCCGTAAAAGAATGTGAACTCATCAAGACGTCATTTTTGTCCTCTTGGACTGTTAATCAGAAAAACCTTTTCAGAAGGAATAAAATCAACCAAGGCAGACTTGTGTCGTACGTGGCCCGAACTACGTTTGCTCTGATCTTCCATGCTGTGTGGAAGTACGTAGGCATAGGATGCGATATCCTAGCGAGCAACCTTCCCCTCCTTTCCCGTAGGTAGGCGAACTACGTTGACTCTGATTTCTCGTTCCAGACGGGAATACGTAGGCATAAAGTGCGATACTTTGCCGAGTCATTTTTTTATTATTTTCATTTTCTTTTCTTTTAACCCCAGACCTTTAGCGTAGATAGAATAACAATCCATACCCGAAAACAAGCGTGGATCCCGTCGAGTACGACGGACGTGAGGGGTGCTAATACCTTCCCCTTGCGTAACCGACTCCCGAATCCAGGTTTTGGTTGCGATGACCATACCTTTCCCGTGTTGTGCGAGGTTTACTCTGAGCGTTTCCTTTCCCTCCCGTGGGATAAATAACGCACGGTGGCGACTCTTCTGTTCAGCCGGCGCCGATTTTCGCAGTAGCGACAGCTGGCGACTCTGCTGGGGATCCAACGTCCCCTGGCTGCTAAGGACTGCGACGGTCCTTATGCATTTGGGATCCAACGTCCCTTGAGAGAGTCAATCCTAACGCTTGTTTTCCCGTCGAGGATTTTGTATGGAGTTATTGTATATTTCTAACCCTGTGTTTTTCAGCTTTATATATATTGTTTATCATTGCTGTATCTGGGGTGTGACGGGTGTTCTGATATTGAGAGATAAGCCGGACCTGGGCTTGAGTGCACCTAGAATTAGAGTAGAAATTAGTGGGCGCCCGCTTGCTTTGCTTGCTTTGGTGTCCCATGAAATCTACACTCAGACGAGGTTCCTCTGGTTGGCCTCCTGCCCCTTCCTTTGGTTGGCGTGGGTTGCTGGTTAGTTGGATTGTCGACTCTGAGGACCGATCATTTGGAAATTGGCTGAGTGAGGCCTCTTCAGGAATTGATGATGCCACTCCTTCTGGGAATCGTATCATCAACCCTGAAAGTCTGTGACGCCGACGACCGCATAGGATGCCGTACCTTGTGCCAGTTATAGGGCCACCCACCTGTGAGGGGATTCAGGGTTATGCAGGTAACTAGACCTCCAGACTACCGGTTATTTCTTGATCAGAGATCCTGGTTATTTATGGAGAGATTTGAGGTCTGTCAGAGACCATTTGGAGATGTATTCTGAGGTCTGTCAGAGACCATTTGAGAGGTGTTTTGAGGTCTGTCAGAGACCAATTATGGATGTGATTTGAGGTCTATCAGAGACCAGTGAGTTATGGTTTGAGGTCTGTCAGAGACCAGTGTTGGAGTTTTATTTTAGGTCTATCTGAGACCAGGGTTTGATGACTTCTGGATGGTCTATCTGAGACCTTTCTTGATTGGGTTTAGGCTATTCAGCTGCAGCTTTGGTCCCTGTTGAATGTCACTTGCATTGCATCCCTGCATATCCATTATCATTTGCATTTCACTAACGTGTGTCTGTGCTGCAGGTGCATTTGCATTTCCCTAGTTCTAGTGCCCGGACTTCTGAGTATTTGATCATGGCTAGCTTACGGAGAACGGTTGCTTACAAATTGCCTACGCCTGATATTGTTCCTTTACTGGGGTTGATCTCTCTTGCTGATGAGGGTGTTCGTAGGAGTTTCCGGATGAGCTATGGTAGACTACTGAGATTGGTGTGCAAACCTACAGAGGTAGAGTTAGATAGGCTGTATGCTTTGATGCAATTCTACGACCCGGCTTTGAGGTGTTTCACGTTCTCTGACTTTATTATGGGACCAACTCTGGAGGAATACGCGGAGTATGTTGAGCTGCCTGTGCAGAACCAGGTTCCATTCATTCATTATGATGCCAAACCTAAGCCGGAGGATTTGGCAAAAGCCTTGCATATTGATGCTTCTGAACTTGTGACTACTGTTTCCCGTGGAGTTCCAGGCTTCTCATTTCAGTTCTTAGTTGGTAAAGCCCAAGAGTACGCCAAGAATGGGTGCTGGGTTGCTTTCAATGCTGTGTTGGCCTTGTGCATTTATGGCATAGTACTATTCCCCAATATACCGGATTTTGTGGACTTCGATGCTTTCTACTTGTTTGCCGCTGGTAATCCTGTGCCTACTTTACTCGGAGATCTCTACCACTCACTGCATTACAAGAATGAGAAGGGAAGAGGGAAGAATGTTCATCTTTGCGTACCCTTGTTGAGTATGTGGTTTGAGAGTCACCTTCCTAAGAGAGGATCTGCTGCAGAGACTACAGTTCCAGTTGGTTGGCCAGAACGCTTGATGAGGTTATCGTCGGAAGATATGGAGTGGTTTGATAGAGATTTGTTGGGATCCGAGCTCATCTTCAGTTGTTCTGGGTACCCTAATGTACCGTTGATAGGAAGAAAAGGGTGTATCAACTACAACCCTTCTTTATTCATTCGCCAGTTCGGATATGCGCTGAAGAATCCACCTCAAGAGGAGGAAGTACAGGAATCTCTGTACTTCACCGGTGACGTGAAGGGGGAGTTATTAGCCAAGTTGCGACATGCTTGGACGCGTATTAACCGCAAAGGGAAGTCGTTATTAGGAAAGAATGACTGTCAGGCCTACGCACCTTATAGAGTTTGGATTCAGGAGAGGGCTAGTCAGTTGAAGATGCCGTTTCCAGAGGCACCAATTCTTGATCCTATTCCGGTAGAAGAGCCAACCGCTGTTTCTAGGGAAGCATATGAACAGGTTGTGAAGGAGAAAGAAGCCCTGATGAAGATTAACGAAGGGTTAGAGCAAGAGTTAGCCCAGGCGCGCAGCGAGAAGAACAAGGCCGTATATGCTTTCCAACAACAGATTGAGCTGGTAAACAGGTTAGGATCTGAGTTGACCGAGGAAAAGAAGAAGCGCGAACGTCTGGGGCAAGAGTTCAGAAGCTCCCATGACATGTTGGAAGCCAAAAAGAAGGCGCTTGACGCAGCACACCGAGAGATATCTTCTTGCAATAAGACTTGGAATGCTACACTCACTAACAACAAGAAGAGGGAAGATAAGCTGAAGCAGCAAATTTCCGACCTCGAGGAGAAGTTGAAGTCTAGCATCAAGAGGTGTGAGGAAGAAGTGATGAACCGGTATAGTGTCCAGCATGCACTGAACAAGGCAATCAAATCCAGAGATGAAGCGGTATCTCAGAAGCGAAAGCTAGAAGATTGCTTCGGAGAAGCAACATGGGAAGAAACTGCTGAAGACGTACGCCGTGTCCTTAAGAAGAGAAACCAGCTTGTTGAAGGGCTGCTTGATCGACCAAGCCATCCGGAGACCAAGAAGTTGATAGAGGAGTACCAGACTTTTGGGAGGATTTGATCATCCCATTATTTGTATGCTTTATTTGCATAGTGCTGACCATCACCAGGATTGTTGGTTGAGGTCATGCCTTCTTTGTACTCTCAGTGATATTGTACCCTGGGCTTATTGACTCTCTCTGATATATATGAGACTCTCTATGATTCAGCTCCGGTATTCTTATTGTCAACACTGTCACTGCACCGGCACCTTCGCACTAGAACTGGGGGAATGAACTTCCCTAATGCACAGACACATTGCATTGCATTCATATTCATCTTGCATAACAGGTAATCTTTGAATGGTGTCTTATCTCCTGTTTTGATTCAGGTACTTAACAGGATTCCAGATCAACAGCCGCACCGCTATCCTACACGATCCAACTGTCGGAAAGTCATGGACCAGATTCAGAATGAGATGCAGGATGTACGCGAGAAGCTCGCCCTCTTCATGCAGACCATGGAGGCTATAGCAAAAGGGCAAGAGAACTTGCAGGCCATGGTCCAGCCTCTGTTGACTCGCAACGCTGGTCATGGTAACGAAGATCATCAGTCTGTCCGGGTTGATACTGCTCATGGAGATGGCACTCCAACGCCAGTGGCTCCGCCTGTCGTCAATGTGAATGCTGCTAACGTCAACAACGCTACCACTGCTGTAAATGGTAACGTCGGAGCTGGAAATGAAACTGCTGTCCACAACGCTGGGCTGGGTGATGTCAATGTGGGAGATAATCTCGGAGGCAATGGCTTTGTCAACGCTGGGTTCGGATTTAACGATCAGGGATTCGACAACACTGGCAAGTATGGCTTTAATGCTCAAGGCTTTGGGCAAGATGGTTATGGTATGGTCAATCAGGGCTACGGAGGTTTTGGAAACGGAAACGGTGCTGGTTTTATGGCTGGAGGTCCTGTTGGAGGTGTTCAAGGGTACGGCAACAGAGGCCGAGTTCCAGGGATGAATCAAGTCAGAGCTGGACGTAATAATGCGTATGATGGATACGGGGCTGGAAACGGTATGTGGCAAGAGGATCAACAGGAGGACGCCTTCTCTGGAGGGGGTTTTGAAGGGCCGATGGATGATTCTCAAAAGATTAGAATGCTGGAAGAGCAAATGAAAGGAGTCCTAAACCAGAGTGCTGTGGGTCTGGACATGGCAACTATGGGCTTGGTACCTGGGCTGAGGGTGCCAATCAAGTTCAAAGCGCCCGCGTTCGATAAATACAAAGGAGACACATGTCCGAAGGTTCATGTACGAGCTTATTACAGAAAGATGTCAGCATACTCCACTGACGAAAGAATGCTCATGCATTTCTTTCAGGATAGTCTATCGGGGCCTTCCTTAGAGTGGTACATGGGGTTGGAGCCCACCGATATCAAGACTTGGAAGCAATTAGCAGAGGCGTTCGTAGCCCATTACAAATATAACAGTGACCTGGCGCCCAATCGGGTCCAGTTGGCCGGGCTTTCGCAGAAGAAGGGGGAGAGTTTTAAAGAATACGCGCAAAGGTGGCGCGATATGGCTGCCAGGGTCCGTCCTCCTGTGGAAGATAAAGAAATGAACGATATGTTTGTTGGCACATTCACCGGGCTGTTTCATGATATGTTGTTTCATACGTCTCTGGCTAGTTTTTCAGATCTGATTTTAATGGGTGAAAAGATTGAGCGGAACATTAAGCAAGGAAAGTTCCAAGTTGACGAGTCAGCTGCATCTGGCAGCAATAGGAAAGCTTATGGTGGGCGCCGTCAGGGCGAAGCTAGTGCTGTATTTGGAGGCCGAGGCCGAGGCCGAGGCAGGGGAAGAAATCAATATCGTCAGCAGCAGCAAGTGTCGAGTGTCACTATTCCTTATCAACAGCAGCCAATCCAGCAACAACAACAGGTTCAGCAGCAACCAATGCCACAGCAGCAGCAGCCTCAGCAGGGGGCACAGCAAGCTCAGAGAAAATTCCAGGGTGGTAAGCCGAGAAGGGTGTTCGAGAAGCCTCCCTCTAACTATGCTGATTTATTGCAGACCTTGTTGGGATTGAATCTGGTGGAGAAGAGAACCTTGGCACCGATAACGGGAACTCCCCCGTTCGGCTATGATGCAAATAGGCGCTGCGAGTTTCATTCTGGGGCCCCGGGCCATGATATAGAAGGTTGTCACGCTTTTAAGCACGTTGTGCAGGATCTCTTGGACAACAAGTCTATCAACTTCGGAACGACCGGTGCGAATATAGTCCAGAAACCCATGCCTAATCATGGGGCGAACGCCGTTCTAACCGAGGAAGGTCTGAATCTGATTATGAATGTTGAGGATTTAAAGACGCCGCTGAGCGAAATCAAAAGCCGACTGTTGCAAGGAGGTGTTTACCCGGGTTGTAATGAGTACTGTTTAGATTGTTGGGCCCTGTCTGGGGGGTGTGAGGATCTGAAGAAAGGCATTCAGGCCTTGATTGATGAAGGTGTATTGCAGTTTGATAGAACAGCAACTGATGAGCCGGCAGGGGCAGTAGTGGATAATCGGAGTGATGTTGCCACAGTGACAATTCCTAGGAAGACGATCACTATTTCAGCACCAGCTCAGCGACCACCGATTACTATAACTAAAGCCGGGCCAATCCCGTATGAGAACACGAAGGCGGTCCCATGGTCATATGGGCTAGAGGTGTATTGTGACGGGATCAAAATCGATGTTAACAAGCAGTCAGCGGAGGTTGTGGATAATGTTGCGGGCCCGGGAGGCATGACGAGAAGCGGCAGGATCTTTATATCTCCTGAAGTAGAGGCCGAAAGGCTAGCGAAGGGAAAGGGGAAAGCGGTTGAGAATGTTCCGGTTCAAGCAAATGAAAGAGAAGCAGCGTCAAAGGACGTAGAGGAATTCATGCGCTTAATTCGGAAAAGCGATTATAAAATTGTAGAGCATCTGCAGCAAACACCGTCCAAAATATCTATTCTGTCATTGCTGTTGTGTTCAGAGGCTCACCGAAATGCTTTGCTGAAAGTCCTGGACACTTCTTTTGTACCACAGGATGTCTCCGTGAACCAGCTAGAAGGAGTATTGGCACATGTAAATGCAGGCCACAGTCTGGGCTTTACTGATTTTGACTTGACTCCGAAAGGAAGGGATCATAATATGGCATTGCATGTATCTGTTGAGTGCAGAGGGTCGACAATGTCGCACGTATTGGTTGACACCGGGTCGTCTTTGAATGTGCTGCCTAAGAAGGCTATGATGAAGCTGGATGTTCGAGGGATTTTGTGTACACCAAGTGATTTGGTGGTCAGAGCGTTTGACGGCACGCGGAGAACAGTCTTCGGATCGATCACCTTGCCTCTGCAAGTGGGGCCGGAAGTGTTTGCAACGGAGTTTTATATCATGGATATACAGCCTGCGTACAGCTGCTTGCTGGGAAGACCTTGGATTCACGGGGCAGGGGCAGTCACGTCAACCCTGCATCAGAAGTTAAAGTATATGGTCGGAGACAGTGTAGTCACCGTGTGCGGAGAAGAAGACATCCTGGTCAGCCATCTTTCTTCATTTAAATATGTGGAAGTCGACGGGGAGATCCACGAGACGCCATGCCAGGCGTTCGAAGGTTTGCGCATTAAGGACAAGAGTCCCGGGTCAAGCAAAGTGCCAGAGATAGCTGTTTCTTCGTATAAAGAAGCCCAAGCGCTAGTGAAGGCAGGAGAAGCCACGGGCTGGGGCAAAGTATTGGACATTCCGGTGAAAATGGACCGGTTCGGACTGGGGTACCGACCGTCGTCATCAACTCCTTCTGTGGGGGCCCCTCATTTCAGAAAGTCAATCACCATCTCTGCCAGTGGAGTATGCCATGAATCTGTCAATGCTGCTTCAGAATCCGATGAAGGGGACAGCGACTGTGATATGGATGCCTGGATTCAGCCAAGCACGCCAGGACAAGGACTGTGCAACTGGTCCATTCAGGAGCTTGTTCCTGTGACTTTTAAACAGTAATGCTTTGCTTTATTAATTGTTGAATAATCTGATGTCTTGCCCGGGGCATCAGGATTTGCTTAGGGCTGTGTTGTTATAAACATTGCTTCGTTAATCATTAAATAAATGGCGTTTTTTCATGTGTAAATACCGTAATCCCTGTCTTTCTTGTTTTGTATTTTTCAATAAAATGGCAACGTGGTTATCCGCTTTATACGCATTTTGAAGCACTTAACCCTTTCTTTTGCAGGATAACATTTTCAGATGACATTCTTGAGCCACCTATGACTCGTCCCGACTTCGAGCACCCGGTATTCCAGACCGAAGAAGAGGTTGTCGAAGATAGCGACGTTCCGGAAGAACTGTCTTGGTTGGTGAAGCAAGAGGAAAGAGCCATTCTGCCTCACGACGAGGTTATCGAAATTATCAACTTGGGGTCGGAAGGGGTTGAGAAAAATATTCGTATCGGAGCCGCACTGCAGAGTGATATCAAGCGAAAACTGGTTGAAATGCTCCGAGAGTATAATGATGTATTCGCTTGGTCGTATCAAGATATGCCAGGGCTCGATACAGATATGGTTGTGCATCGTCTGCCACTGAAAGAAGACTGCCCGCCTGTCAAACAAAAACTTCGCAGAACTCGACCAGATATGGCAATGAAGATCAAAGAGGAGGTTCAGAAACAGTGGGACGCTGGGTTCCTGGCTGTGACGAAGTATCCCTCATGGGTTGCTAACATCGTACCAGTGCCAAAGAAAGACGGCAAGGTTCGAATGTGCGTGGATTATAGAGATTTGAATAAAGCAAGCCCAAAAGACGATTTTCCACTTCCTCACATTGACGTGTTAGTGGATAATACTGCTCAATACTCTGTATTCTCCTTCATGGATGGCTTTTCAGGCTATAATCAAATTAAAATGGCGCCAGAGGATATGGAGAAGACTACTTTCATAACGCCTTGGGGAACATTTTGCTATAAAGTGATGCCCTTTGGTTTGAAAAATGCTGGGGCAACGTATCAGCGTGCGATGACAACTCTCTTTCATGACATGATGCATAAAGAGATTGAAGTTTATGTTGACGATATGATTGCTAAATCCCAGACGGAGGAAGAGCATCTGGTGAATCTGTTGAAGTTGTTTAAAAGGCTTAGGAAGTTCAGGCTGAGGCTGAACCCTAACAAATGCACCTTCGGGGTGAGATCGGGTAAGCTCCTGGGGTTCATAGTAAGCGAAAGAGGAATAGAGGTCGATCCTGCTAAAATAAAAGCGATTCAAGAAATGCCGACGCCTAAAACAGAGAAAGAGGTGCGCGGGTTTTTGGGGAGATTGAACTACATTGCCCGGTTCATATCTCACCTAACTGCTACGTGCGAACCATTATTCAAGTTGCTAAAGAAAGATCAAGCTGTAACATGGAACGAAAATTGTCAAAAGGCGTTCGACAAAATAAAGAAGTATCTGCAGGAACCTCCTATTCTAATACCCCCAGTGGCAGGGAGACCCTTGATAATGTATTTGACGGTTCTTGAGGGAAGCATGGGTTGTGTTCTCGGTCAGCACGACGAGACGGGGAGAAAAGAGCATGCAATCTATTATCTGAGTAAGAAATTTACAGACTGTGAATCTCGATACTCAATGCTGGAGAAAACTTGTTGCGCGCTAGCCTGGGCCGCCAAGCGTTTGAGGCAGTACATGCTGAATCATACAACCATGCTCATCTCGAAGATGGATCCGATCAAATATATATTCGAAAAGCAGGCGTTGTCAGGTAGAATTGCCAGGTGGCAGATGATTTTGACCGAGTATGATATTCAATACGTCTCGCAAAAGGCGATAAAGGGGAGTGTGTTGTCTGAGTATCTGGCGGAGCAGCCTATTGAAGAGTATCAATCGATGAGATTTGACTTTCCTGACGAGGATATCATGTATCTCAAGATGAAGGATTGCGAAGAGCCGTTACCAGACGAAGGACCAGAGCCGGGGTCCAAATGGCAGATGATATTTGACGGAGCTGTGAATGCTTACGGTAGCGGAATAGGGGCAATTATCACTACGCCACACGGGTCGCACATCCCGTTTACTGCCCGATTGACCTTTGCCGTTACCAACAATGAGGCCGAATACGAAGCTTGTATAATGGGGCTTGAAGAAGCCATTGATTTGCGAATCAAACATTTAGACGTATACGGAGACTCAGCTCTGGTAGTGAATCAGATCAAAGGGGAATGGGAGACACGGCAGCCTAATTTGATACATTATATGAATTATGCAAGGAGATTGTTGCCTTTCTTCGACAAAGTTGAATTGCATCACGTGCCACGGGCAGAAAATCAAATGGCTGACGCCCTTGCCACCTTGTCTTCCATGTACAAGGTCAATTTCTGGAACGAAGCTCCCCAAATCACTATCTCTCGGTTAGACAGGCCGGCTTATGTATTTGCTATTGATGAAGCATCTGATGACAAACCGTGGTATTTTGATATCCTTAATTTCCTGAAGAATAAAGAGTATCCGGCTGGGGCATCCAGTCAAGATCAGAAGACTCTCAGGAGATTAGCGGGTAATTTCTATTTGAACCCGGATGGCGTCTTATACAGAAGAAACCACGACTTGGTGTTGTTGCGTTGTGTAGACGAGAAAGAGGCAAAGCTTCTCATGGAGGAAATTCACGAAGGTGCCTTTGGTACGCATGCTGGTGGGCACGCTATGACAAGAAAACTGCTGCGGGCAGGTTACTTTTGGCTGACGATGGAAACTGATTGTTTCAAATTTGCAAGAAAGTGCCACAAGTGCCAAATTTATGCTGACAAAATACATGTGCCTCCGAGTCCTCTAAATGTGATGTCATCTCCATGGCCATTCTCGATGTGGGGAATCGATATGATCGGAAAGATTGAGCCGACGGCTTCTAACGGGCATCGGTTCATCCTCGTAGCAATCGATTATTTCACCAAGTGGGTGGAAGCGGCGTCTTACGCAAATGTAACGAAGCAAGTGGTGGCTAGATTCATCAAAAGAGATATCATTTGCCGATACGGAATTCCTGAGCGGATAATCACGGATAATGGTTCTAATCTGAACAACAAAATGATGAAGGAGCTCTGTCAGAATTTCAAGATCGAACATCACAACTCCTCCCCTTACCGACCCAAGATGAATGGCGCTGTCGAAGCGGCCAATAAGAATATCAAGAAGATAGTCCAGAAAATGGTGGTGACTTATAAAGATTGGCATGAAATGCTACCTTTCGCTTTGCACGGTTATCGTACGACGGTACGCACGTCAACCGGGGCAACTCCGTTCTCGTTGGTATACGGAATGGAGGCGGTACTACCATTGGAAGTTGAGATTCCTTCTCTGAGGGTATTGCGAGACGTTCAGCTGGACGAGGCAGAATGGGTAACGAATAGATTGAACCAACTGAGTTTGATGGATGAGAAGAGGCTAGCTTCTCTGGCATACGGTCGTTTGTATCAAAGACGAATGAAGAAAGCGTACGACAAGAAGATACTTCCGCGAAGCTTTCAGACGGGCGACCTTGTGCTGAAAAGGATTCTCCCGCCGCAAGCAGATCACAGGGGCAAGTGGACCCCCAATTACGAAGGGCCATACGTTGTCAAGAAGGTCTTTTCAGGAGGAGCTTTATTGTTGTCCACCATGGACGGGGAAGACTTTGCATCACCTGTGAATTCGGACGCAGTTAAAAAATACTTTGCTTAAAATAGACCCGCTGGACAGAAAAAGAGAGTCCAGGCAAAAATGGGGCATCCTGGCGAACCAAAAACAGAATGAAAGGTTCGGGCAAAAGTTAGGGATAAAATTGAAAAATGTACACCCGCGAAGTTGAAAACCTACACTGGGCGGCTTCGGCAAAAAAGGGTATCCCGGTGAACTGAAAACCCGTAAAGGGCGGTTCACGCAAAAGTTAGGGATGAGAAAAGCAAATGACTGCGGTCCGAATTCGAATTCAATGAGCATTAGTGCGGGAGAATATGTTCGAGAAGTCAGTTATCGGATACAACCTCTTCAGAAGTAGGGATACCGGGAAAGTATTAGAGTCGGACGAGTCATGGGAGGATCAGTTCGTGGTGTTCATCTCCATCCAGTTGCCGACATGTGTACAAAATTTAATTTGTCAATATTTATGCTTCTTGTGAATACTTGCATACTTGTATATTTGCTTTGTGTAGCTTCCTCTTTTCAGGAGTTACATCCCGTGTACAAAAACTCCGCCCATTCAGGGGCCCAATCAATGAAAATGTGTTATTCAGTACTTGATGCCTGTTCTTTACTGTTTTGCGCATGACAAAACGCCTAAGTTTATTGAAGCTAGCATGAGTATAACATTACTGGCCCTTGCCAACAATTGTTAAAGCTTTGAATTAACTGAGTGTAACGTCACTAACCTGAATCGATTTGGATTGCATAGGCTTGTCGTGCTTTGTTTGTGTTGTTGCAGGTTTCATAACTGTACGAGGAAGGTGATCAAAAGATTGCAATAGTGAAAGGCTTGATCCCCACGCAGGTCATGCATGTTCTTCCTGAAGAAGGATAGAATTCTCCAGCTAGCCGTAGCTTATCCAAAGGACGTGCTCCAGAGAAGTTACTCGTCTTCAGCAGAGTTTAGTGATTCTGAGATCGTAAGGCTGTATTCAGACAGGTTCATCTCCCCCCGTAGGGTCAGGCACTCTTCCCCAGTGGAGTCAGTTAATTTTCCCCAAGAGAATCCAGCCATCCCCAGCGGAGTTCTCTTTTCAGTAAATGTTCTTTCCTTCCGGTGGAATTCGAAGGTCAAGACTCTCCAAAGCAGAGTTGATGTTGGGTCCTGTCATTTATTTTGTCAGAGATACTGGTGATATCGGTTCACATTCCAGCAGAAAGTCCGATCGTGCTGTGCGCATCTGCTATTCCTCAGCAGAGTTATTGTCCCCAGCAGGGGTTACTTCAGCAAGACGTGTGGTTTGAGTCCCCAAATTCCCAGCAGGGTCGACTTCATCCTACCAGCATTTATTTTGCTGGAATAACTTTGTAGCATCAGGCTATCCCCGGCGAGTCGACGTTATCCTTCCAGCATTTATTTTGCTGAAGCAGTTTCTGTACTCTAGTAGTTCAGGTGGAGAGAGCTCTTGCTCAAATAAATCACCAAACAGTCAAGCTCTCGGCAGGAGATATTCAATGACAATGTCAGTTTCGGCGGTATTCCCCCACAGAGTTATCGTGATAAAACTCTCTTTGTCTCCAGCAGAGTCATTTATGCAAATGTATCTTATTTTCCCCAGCCAGAGTGGCCAGGATAAGAATCTCCTTATTCCCAAGCAGAGTTCGTTTGTCATCAACGAGTCGCATGAATCAGAATTTCGAAGCAGGTGTCCGATAGTTGGTTTTCAGACATCCCCAGTAGAGTCCGCCTCAAAGTCGCTGTCACGTCAGTGCTAAGAAGTTTGTGGGTGAGGATCATTGAAGAACTAAGTCCTGACGTGGACCATTTACTCCTAGAATGACGGGGTCTCTTCAGAAGTGGGCGTCCTAACGTGGACAGGTTTGTTTACCGGATTGGTAAGGTGTGTTAATCCTGACGTGGATAGATTCGGTCTTTTGAAATTTGGAGAAAGGGAGGTCGTGACGTTGAGAAAAAGATTGGTTACTCTTCGTGTTGGTATCCTGACGCGGATAGATTCGGTCTTTTGAAATTTGGAGAAAGGGAGGTTATGACGTTGACAAAAAGATTGGTTACTCTTCGTGTTGGTGTCCTGACGTGGATCATGTGTTTGCAGCAGATATCTTTATTCGTAATGGTGAAATGTGCGTCCTGACGTGGACAAGTTTGTAGTTCTTTGTGATGACAAGATACAAGAATCCTGACGTGGACAAATTTATCCTTCTTCGTGTTGTTGGCAAAGTGTAAGTCCTAACGCGGATATTTCCCCAGCAAGTCGAAGGCGCGTGAGTCCTTACGTGGACAAGTCTTATTTCCTCAGCAAGTCGAAGACGCCTGAGTCCTAACGTGGACATATCAAGACGGGGTCAGTGTCCTTACACGGACAAATCAAAGAAATTATTATTCCTTACGTGGAAAGAAGTGGGTCCTAACGTGGACGATGTAGTCCTTACGCGGACGTATCAGAAGAGGATTCCTTATGTGGAAATGACAGTATTCCTGACGGGGAAAGAAGAGAGTCCTTACGTGGACAGATTAAGATGGCATTCCTAACGTGGAAAGATTGAGTCCTCGCGCGGACATATCAAGATTGATTCCTGACGTGGAAAGAAATGGATTATTCCTGACGTGGAAAGAGAGTTTAGTCCTGACGCGGACAGATTGAAGAAAATATTCCTAACGTGGAAGAAGGAAGTTAGTCCTTACGTGGACAGATGCAAGAAAAGTAGAGTCCTGACGTGGACAAGTTCAGAAATAGTTGTATTCCTTGCGTGGAAAGATCGGAGTCCTGACGCGGACATGTCGAATGGCATTGGAGTCCTTACGTGGACAGATTGATATAGTTTCCTAACGCGGAAAGAAGATTGCTTCCTAACGTGGAAAGATAAAAGCGTTACTCCTAACGTAGACGATGTGATTCCTAACGTGGACAGGTGTTATTCCTAACGTGGAAGAGTTTTTCCTAACGTGGACGATTCAGTTTACGAAAATGCAGGCGAATTGTCCCCAGCGGAGTTGCCGAGATTTTTCTGAGTTAACAGCAGGTGGAGTCCTGACGTGGACAGGTTTTAGTTGAGATTTCTTCGTATTGACAACAGACAGAGTCCTAACGTGGACAAGCAAGCAATCTGGTATGACAGAATCCTCTTCAGAACGATGAAGACAATCCCCAGCACGGTCGTGCGAGATCAGTGGGTTGCTCTAGCAGTCAGATTCAGCTGACGAATGTCATTCCTCAAGCAGGAGCGCAGTTTATTTCTGCGGTTGGCAAATTTCTGGTTTCACTAGTATTCAACCGTCTCGTACCGCGAATGTCTGAAGGCTCCGGGCTCTTCATCCAATCGGGTCCAAGTCGCTTGAATAGGGGCAGCTGTTGCACCCTAAAATTTGCTCAACCATATTCTTGGTTCATGTTTTAATATCATTAGCATTTGCATATAGAGTCATGTACATAGACTAACCATCTGCATAGCATAAGCATAGCAAGTCATTCAACAGGGGACCAATCATTATTTTCATCTCTAGAGGCCTATCATGAGGTTATTATTCCAATTCAATCTCATTCAAGTCATCAGGAAAGAATTTGAAAGCAAAGAGTTCAGCAGATCAAGCCTTGAGTCCATCTCCTAGCTGAGGGTATTTGAGGATCAACAAGAGGGTTGTGAGCTGTGGAGTGAAGGTATGGAGAGCATCTAGACCTTATGAGAGACTTACAAAGTCATTTGGAGAAGAAAGCAAGTCATTGATGAAAGCACAAGAGCTATAGTGGAAGACAGTCAACTAGGGTTTCATCTGGGTCAACCCTAGGTCAACCCTAGGTCAGTTGACTGACTTAAGAGGGAATTCAAGTCTATTGGAGAGATGTGGGGATCAACATTTGACATATGAAGAAGGATATGGAGATATGACAAGAAGAATTCAAGAGAAATCAAGGAGAAGAGGAGTTACTAAATTAGGGTTTCTCTGTAAAATCCCCTAGTTTAGGTCAAATTTCCAAGCAAGATAAGTCAAAATGCTAGATTCAAATGGCTTCTTGGCCAACATGAAACTTGTAGAGGATCTCAATACCTTTAATTTGAGTGGTGGAAGACCTCAAGGGGATTTATAGAACTCAAGTTATGGTCTTTACAAGTTACAGGTCATCTGAGGTGTCTGAACTTTTGTCTGTGAAAGTGACTTGACTTCCAAGCTAATTTTGCCCCTCAAGGAGATTTCAAATGAATTCTTGGTCAACATAAGAATTGTTCCTCATTGTCTTAGCTTTATAGAATGGTATGGCATGCCTTCATATGATGTGGAGAACTCAACTTATGGTCTTGACAAGCAAAGGGTATTTTGGGCATTTGTGAATTACAGGTCATTTTAACCTATACCCAAAACTCATACAAGGAGGCCTCAAATGGAAAAACTTACAACATCAAACTTGCTCCAAATGGGATTTTAAGTCTAGAAAGAAGGTCACAAGTTATTGGAGAAGCTCATAGCATGGAATTACACAATTGGTCAAAATATGAACTAAAAAGGCTTATAAAGTGAATAATTTCAAGTTGGAAAATGGTTTGGGAGATTTACAAGTCCAAATGGAGACTTCCAATATATGATTTTGAATGGAAAAACAATTCTAAGAACAATGGTTCACACACTTTTTTGAGTTTAGAAGGAAAAAATGAAGTTATCCATGGTTGCTTATCATTTAAGAAACATAATCAAAATGGATCAAAATTTGAAAACAAGGGAATGTGCAAGATGGATCTAGAATGTTCATTTGGGGTCTATATATTCATGAAATGTGCATTGATCAAGGGTTGGCCTCATTTGCACCAAGAATTCCACATAATCTCTCACACTTTTTCATAAAAGTTTCATTCCAAATCTCTCAAATTCTTCATCAATCTTCATCATAATCAATTCAATTCCACTCCATCATCATCATAGATCATAATTGAAGCAAGTTTTTGGTAGTTATCATCCATTTTCGAGCACTTTTCTCAAGGTCATCAAAATCACAAGTTCAAGTGGATTGCATGATTCAAGCTAGGAACCTCCAAGTTTGTGCATACAGAATCAAATTCATCAAGGATTGATCAAGATTCAAGTCTCAAAAGCCTCAGATCTTCCATCTCCATAGCTGTTTCTCAAGATTTCTTACAAGGTAAGTTTTCATTCAAACTACTGGATCTAGTTAATTTGGCATGATGTTGTTAGTTTAGATGCAATCTAGGTGGTTAGGAGATTAGTTTGGGTGAATTTGGAGCGATTTGGAGTCCATTGTTAGCAGAGGCAACAATCTGTTGGTGCTTATATCTCTTAGATTAGTGTGTTGTAATTGTAGTTTGATAGCACATGTTAATCTCCATTAGGCATAGGTTAGTTTAGGTCAGGTTTGATGAAGAGTTATCATGATGCTTATCAGTGAATATCCATGGTGATCAGAATTTACCTCGATCGGGTTGAGAGTTTTATTGAGTTTCAGATTGATCTAAGATCATAGGATTGAAGAGGGAGAGGTTTGGAGTAACTTTCATGTTCATAGCATGGTGATTCGTGGCCTGGATAAGGAGAACAGTTGGGTGGAATGTTGCTCGTGCATGGGGTTTAATGGCAGAAACCCTAATCTCAGGTGAACCAAGGAAGAAGACACAATCGTGTCCGTTCATCTCGTGGTAGACCTTTGACTATCAGGGCAATCCAATGGCCCTCATTTAATTTCAGAATTGGAGGGAAGTGCGTTGGCCCTAAACGCACCGTTTCATTAATTGAAACGGGCGGGCCTGAGTGCTGTTGATAACCACACCCCCAAGGTTGAGCCCAATACCATTTTCAACGTGGATTCGCTACTATTTTCACCCCCTGCTCGTTTTTAGTTTTTTATTGTTTCTGACTTGATGCTGGGCTTAGCCAAAAGCGCTATTTGCACCCCTATATGTGGCCCATTCTGGATTTATAACTGGGCGAATTTCTTTTCATACCCCCACCATTCATTTAATTCATTTAATTTTCTTAATTTCATTTTAATTTTTACTAATCTTTGAAAATTCATAAATAATTCATAAAAAATGCTTTTTAATTCATTCTTTTTACCATGTTTTCATTAAAATGTCTAGAATATTATAGGAAAATAAAATTTCATTTTTAGTTTTATTTCATATTTTTTACATATTTTCTAAATAAATAGCATAATAAATAGTTACATTTCATGCATCATTTTTATGATTTTTGTTCTCTCACATACTTTAATATTTTTTGATCATTCTTTTCATTTTGTTTAGATAAGATGTTAAGCTTGTAGAAATATTTTAGCTCCCATTTTTAGAGGTTAATTTTAGGAGATTAATAAATGCTTGAATATCATGATCAAAACTAGGGTTTTAGGTGACAACTTAGGAAGTTCAATTTTCTCCCTTAGGACTTAGGGTTTGAATAGATTAGTTATGGGACTATAGGGGCTATGGGTAGTTATTAGATCCCTTAGAAAAGTTAGGATTCCCCTACTGCTATTATTACTGTCTGTATATCTGCTGTCTGGTGTGGTGTGCCCTCTGGGGTTTATTGATTGTTTGTTTGGGTATTGGGTTTGTCTGGGGCCCTGGGGAAGCTGAAGATTTGTGGAGATGAAGCTATTGGAGATCCAGAGATTGAAGATCAACTGCCAGAGTTGAGGATGAGTTTCTTGCTAGCAGCTGCTAAGGAGACTAGAGTTCAGGATCTAGGCAGAGCTCTAGATTAGAATGATTGTTTCTCAAACATGGATTGCCTTGTCTGCATCCATTCTTCTCTGTGATTCAGAGTCTCTCTAAGACACTCACCCCCTTCCTTTGGAAGGCTTGGTGATAGTGTCTATGAGATAGAACTCTTGAGAGAAAATGTCTCTTGTGTTAGAAGCAGTCTGTTCACCACCTTTGGTAGTCAACTGATTGCTTAACACCCGATTCACTCTGGTGACTGATCCCTCATCCTGGAGGTTTGAGCTGGAAGAAAAGCCATTGTAGACTGAAGATTGATGTCAAAACCCTTGCCTGAAGGTCATGAAGATGGAGATTGATGCTTGTTGAAGCCTGTAGCTGATTGGAGATTGCTTGAAGCCAGTTGTTGATTCAGAGCTGCTGATGCTGTTTCTTTTTGCTGTATTTCATTTGTTGATGTATTGATTGGTTTTCTGAACTGTATTGTTTGCTGTTTACCCTGTTGGGTTGAAAGTGAATCCTGTTCACTTTTGCCTATTGTTTTCTAGGTTCGAGGTTGAGTGGGACTCCCTTGCCTCGCTTGTATTGCTGCATCCATGCATTTTACTGTTTTACTGTATATATCTGATATTGTTTCTGTTTCTGCCTATCCCGTAGGATCTCTGTTTCTCTCTGTGCAAGAGAGGAGCATGATAGACACTAGGTCTTAACCCATGCATGATAACATTAGGTTAGTTTGTTTCCCTTCGCAACCGTAGGTTAGAGTTCTGTCTCTTTCTTTCTCAAAACAAACAGAAAAACACATAAAGATTTCAAACACAATAAAAGACACTTCTTCCGTAAAAGAATGTGAACTCATCAAGACGTCATTTTTGTCCTCTTGGACTGTTAATCAGAAAAACCTTTTCAGAAGGAATAAAATCAACCAAGGCAGACTTGTGTCGTACGTGGCCCGAACTACGTTTGCTCTGATCTTCCATGCTGTGTGGAAGTACGTAGGCATAGGATGCGATATCCTAGCGAGCAACCTTCCCCTCCTTTCCCGTAGGTAGGCGAACTACGTTGACTCTGATTTCTCGTTCCAGACGGGAATACGTAGGCATAAAGTGCGATACTTTGCCGAGTCATTTTTTTATTATTTTCATTTTCTTTTCTTTTAACCCCAGACCTTTAGCGTAGATAGAATAACAATCCATACCCGAAAACAAGCGTGGATCCCGTCGAGTACGACGGACGTGAGGGGTGCTAATACCTTCCCCTTGCGTAACCGACTCCCGAATCCAGGTTTTGGTTGCGATGACCATACCTTTCCCGTGTTGTGCGAGGTTTACTCTGAGCGTTTCCTTTCCCTCCCGTGGGATAAATAACGCACGGTGGCGACTCTTCTGTTCAGCCGGCGCCGATTTTCGCAGTAGCGACAATTTGTTTGTAAAGCAAGAGCATACCTTGTTGGTACTGATTGTGATCTTAAACTACTTGCTGCTAATATTGATTTTCTTGTTAGAAACTTGTCTAGGTCTTTGTTCCTATGTTTATAACCATCACTTTTCAAGGCTTGATTTGAATTTGATATGTTTGGCATGATTTCTGATTGAGGACCAATTGTTATTGTTGTGTATATGAGTTTTTTTACATGTTGGATCCAAATTGTGTTTAAGTGCTAGTCCATGAGCACAATATTGCTAACTGTCAAGAATAGACCATTTTGTTTAAACTGATGCAAGTTGCTTAAGATGTTTTGCTTTTGTAAAGGCATTGTAGAGTTGCATATATGTGGCCAGGTTGGAATTTTGATTTTGTAATTTGCTGTCAATTTCTGTTTTCTGTCCCAACTCAGTGTGCCATCAATTATTGTTAGTTTCTTGCAAGTTTGCTTTGAATACATGTTTTGAAATGTGAAAATCACTTGATAAATGTTGTTTGAATTGAGTATGTGTGTTGCCTCGTGATTTGTTTTTATTTGCCAAAATAGTTTTTCAACTTTTTTTATCCATAGTTACAACATACATGCCAGTTCTTGTTTTGATTTGTTTGTGAATGTTCTTTGAATCTAAAATCCATAAATTACATGTTTAGAGTTTGTGTAAGTTGATCACATGGGATGAACCTGTCTAGTTTAAACCTTGACTTCCCTTATGCATCTCAAGCATCATCTTTGCATTTTCTATCGTGTTCCTTTATATGTGCATTTTCTGAGAAAACCAATTATGCCATCTTGATCCTTGTTAAATTTAACAAGTTAGGTTTTTAGTTTGTAAAAATTGATGGAGTTTTGAGTTGGTTTGAGCCTTCATGCATTTGGCCATGTTTGCTTGTGAACTTTGCCCAGAATTCTTTGCTTTGTAAGGCTTACCTATTATTAGGGGTGGCATAATACTTGGATGTATCGCCACCCCAGTGGTTAAGCCTTCACTCACATAACGCCTTACACTGCTTGATCCTGGATTCGATCCGTGTGGAGATCAACCCTTTTTATTTATTTTTCCATTTTACCATGTTTTCATATTTTGGTCTTTCTTTCCTTCCACTTACACGCGCGCGCCTTGGCTCACTTGGTAGGATTTTGAGTTAGAAATCATGAGGTGGTGGTTTCAACACCCACCAAGCGCATCTCCCATCTTTTTACCACTAAATCCTTTGTTTTTTATTTAATTGTCATTAAATTCCTAAAAATCATAACTTCATCAATTTTTATTATTTTTGATTGGTTCTTTTTGCAACTATCTCATATTTGTGCATATTTTCATGTGGTATATGAATATTCTAAAAATCGCATTTTTGAAAAACAACTTTGCATTGAAAAATGGTCATGCTCCTTTTAGGGTTTTTACCCTCCTAATCATTCCAAACTTCTGATTCATTTTTCTTAAGTTGGTTGTTGTGCTTGATGTGAGCTTTTGTCAAACCCTTTGTCCACGTAATTGTAATTAATTTTTCTTGTGAGCATCATGTTTGGTTCATTTGATTTCCATCTCCATGAAGTTATAACTTACTTGTTTGGTCGTTACCTTTCATCTTTGTCAAGACATGCTTAAGTCTTTATCTTTCATTTTAGTCTTGTAAGAACTCGTCCTTGCTTGATATTGTAATATGCTTGCATGTTTTGGTTGTGACCATCTATTTGATTAAAATCATTGATATTATGATATCCTTATACCATGCTTTAGTTGTAACCATTCATCCTATTTGAAGTACTTGCTTATTGTAATATGCTTGTTATTTCTTGGTTGTAACCATGTCTCTCATATTTGTCATGTTTGAATGTTTATGCTTTGTTAAGTTTATTTTTCCCAAGTGATGAAATTCTTTAGTTCTCATCCAAGTTGCCTCCCCTTCTATCCTTCCAAAGGAAAGCCTCTCTATTGACCTTTGGGTCATAGATAGCTCATCACCCTCTCTTGACTTTGTTAAGTCATCCATACACTTAGTTAAGCTAGAACCTATCCATTGGACTTTGCTTAAGTATAAGAAGCTTACCCTTTATTAGGAGTGCTCTTTCAATTAGAACTTAAGATAGAGTTTGTTAACTCTATGGAAGAATCATGGAGATGATTACTTACTCCCCTTCTTTGAGTGTTCAACTTAGATCTAGAGAGTTTTCTTAAACTCTATACAAGCATTGTAATGTTTGTTCCCCCCTTGAACCTTGATCATAATCAAGTGTTCTTTAACCCTAGTGAGGTGAACTACGATTGCTCTGATTCTATCCTAGTTAGGATACATAGGCAGAGGACGCGATGTCTTTGCGAGCAAACTTAGAAACTATCCCTAGGTCTTATAACCTACACCTTTTACCCAATCCCAATCCATAGCAAACGTTTAGAAACCTTAGCATACAAACAAACAAAAGGTTCTTGTAGAGTACTACAGATGTCTAGGATGTGAAATACCTACCCTAGGCATAACCAACCCCCAATCACCGAATCTCTTAGCGTTGTTGTTACATCGCGCAAAAGGTTCTTTCTTTATTTAGACCTTTCCTTTGGATAAATTAAAGTCCGGTGGTGAATTTAAGAATTAAGATTCAATTTAATCAATAGCTTGATATCACGATTCTCACCGCAACAGAAATGGTGACTTCACTGGGGATGACTTAAGCTTGAGGGTTTAGCCTATTTTGTTTGATTGTATGCTATATTTGTGAATATTTGCTTAATATGTATATTTGTCAATATATTTGTTTGTGTGTTGGATATTGGGTCCTTTGAGTGGTGAGACAGTCCTATATCCGGACTCGAGTGCAATTATGATAGGATGGTGGTATATTCAAGAAGGATTATAGGGAGTTGATTCCCGACCAAGCTAACTTGAGAAACCACCGCTCAGTGTAGGCCCTCTTGAAAGTTTAGTATTGTTAAACGAGTATTCATAAAAACAATAATACTTTCGACGAAGGAGCCCGTGACACTGTGGACTTTTAGATTACATTTTACCCCACTTTGGCCTTATTAGGACGTAGTGCGATGGCTATAAGGAAGTATTTCCGAAATAGTTGATATGCGATACTACACTTGGACGAGACTCTCTTGAGAATATTATTGATTACCAAGTGATTCGGGAAGTTGATAATATCCGAAAGATGGGTTGTTGACTCTGAGAACCGTTTAGAACTCTGCTCTACAGGTTTGAAGATCCATATTACACACCTTTTGGGGTGGGTAGACCATGGCTCCACGCTCGTGTCCTTTGAACCTAGGCTCGTGATTGTGTGCATATGTGTGATCTTTGCAATGTTGTGTTTGTGCATTCTTGCATTCATAAACACCATATCATAAGGTTTCATGGAACTCAGACTTTTTGTTTGTAAACATCAAGGACGTTATGGATGGTGAAAGAAAGAAAACTTTGAAGTACACTTACAAGGGTTTTAACCTAGATGACCTAAGGAGGTTGAGCACCTTGGTGACAGATCCAAAGGGATTTCAAAGCAGATATGGGAAGCTGTTGTTACTATTGAAGATAAAGATGGATAGTGGACTTCTTTCTACGCTTCCCCAGTTCTATGATCCACTCTACCATTGTTTCACCTTTCCCGATTATCAGCTAGTACCCACACTAGAAGAATACTCTCATCTGGTTGGATTGCTCATTCTTGATAAGTCTCCTGTTCCGATCATGGAGAAGGACCCTAAGGAGCAAGATATTGCAAAGCTACACAATTGGGATTGGTTGATATTCAAAAAAACATGACTACAAAAGGAGGAGTTTTTGGGTTAAGTGCAGAATTTTTGGTTGAGAAAGCTCAATACTATGCAGATCATTTAAGCATGGATGCATTCGAGGCTATCCTTGCCTTGCTCATTTATGGTATCTTTTTGTTCCCTAGCTTCGAGAATTTTGTGGACCTCAATGCCATTAAAATCTTCTTGAAGAAGAACCCTGTGCCTACTTTGCTAGCAGATGCATATCATTCTGTTCATCTGAGGAACTTTCATAATGGGGGGATGATTACTTGTTGCGCTCCTTTATTATACAAATGGTTCACTTCACATTCGCCTAAAACTAACGCTTTTTGGGATCCGAAGAAAGGTTAGTGGTCACAGAAGATCATGGCTCTCACTCACTCCGATATTGATTGGTATAATCGTTACTATGATGGAACAATGATCATTAAAAATTGTGGGGATTTTGGTAATGTACCTCTTCTCAGTGCTAATGGAGGAATCAGCTATAATTCAGTTCTCGCACGTCGACAATTGGGATATCCTTTGAAGGACAAACCCAATAGTGTTCATTTGGAAAGCATTTTCTTCAAAGAAGAAAAGGATAGTCAAGAGTTGAAAAGGAAAATTCTAGAAGCTTGGAAGCATCTGCACAAGAAAGGGAAAAAGGATCTTGGAAAACTAAATCGTGTCTCTTTGGAACCATGCCTCCAATGGGTCCGAAAGAGAGCCATCGCATTGAGGATGCCTTATCCTAAGCAAGAATCCATGGCTTTGAAGGAATAATGCACCTTGGTCTTCATGTCTGATGAAGAAAAATTGAAAATCGCTTCGGTAAAGGCGCGACAAACGGAAGACGCTTGGAAGCACAAGTATCAAGTGGTCGCTGAAGAGAATACAGAACTCCAGAAACAACTTCAGTTGAAGAACGAAGAAGTACTCTCTTGTAAGAAGAGGAAAGCACAAGAGGACATGTTTTCTTCTAGTCCTCAGTCTACTCCGTGCAAGTTAATTATGGACAAGCTCGTTCTCGAGAAGGCTCAGATGGAGAAAGAGATCGAGAAGCTCAACTTGAGGCTTCTAGGGGAACCTTCTTAGGATTCATTAGCTTTTGTTTAGCTTTATGCTTAAAACTCTTGTAAGAGGAAACAATATTTTGTAATCTCGTCTTGTTGATCAATGAATTTAAGTCTATAACGGCTTTTGATGTTTGTAAACATCTGAGTTCCATGACACTATGCGCATTTGCATTTGCATTCTCATCCAAGTTGCCTCCCCTTCTATCCTTCCAAAGGAAAGCCTCTCTATTGACCTTTGGGTCATAGATAGCTCATCACCCTCTCTTGACTTTGTTAAGTCATCCATACACTTAGTTAAGCTAGAACCTACCCATTGGACTTTGCTTAAGTCTAAGAAGCTTACCCTTTATTAGGAGTACTCTTTCAATTAGAACTTAAGATAGAGTTTGTTAACTCTATGGAAGAATCATGGAGATGATTACTTACTCCCCTTCTTTGAGTGTTCAACTTAGATCTAGAGAGTTTTCTTAAACTCTATACAAGCATTGTAATGTTTGTTCCCCCCTTGAACCTTGATCATAAGCAAGTGTTCTTTAACCCTAGTGAGGTGAACTACGATTGCTCCGATTCTATCCTAGTTAGGATACGTAGGCAGAGGACGCGATGTCTTTGTGAGCAAACTTAGAAACTATCCTTAGGTATTAACCTACACCTTTTACCCAATCCCAATCCATAACAAACATTTAGCAAACTTAGAATACAAACAAACAAAAGGTTCCTATAGAGTACTACAGATGTCTAAGATGTGAAATACCTACCCTAGGCATAACTAACCCCCGATCCCCGAATCTCTTAGCGTTGTTGTTACATCGCGCAAAAGGTTCTTTCTTTCTTTAGATCTTTCCTTTGGATAAATTAATGTCTGGTTGTGAATTTAAGAATTAAGATTCAAGTTAATCAATATCTTGGTATCACGATTCTCACCGCAACAATATGCTTACTCCCCAGTAAGTCGAGATCAGGGTTCCTTCCACCAGGCAGGGGTGGTATTTTTCCCAACAGTGAATTAGCATGTGGTTTTCTCCAGCAGATTGTTTGTAGTTCGGACCAAGGTCTCCGGCAGAGTTGATTTCCCCGCAGAGTTGTATTCTTCCCAACAGGATCGTTTCTTCCCCCAGCGGAGTTGGCTTCGTCTCTCCAGCATTTATTTTGCTGGAGTGGTTCCTTTGCATTTTGCATTGTGCATAGCATCTACTCGAATGCGTAGCATTTCCATTTCGTATTGAGCATTACACCATTTTCAAACATCTGCATTTTGAAACATGAGCTAGATTGTTACCTTTTTGATTTCAGGTAATTGCTATCTCCTACAGGTGATCTTCAGGCCCCGACTTCTCCGATGAACGTACAGATTCCGGTGAATTTTTGAGACATTTTGTTCTACCCGTGCAGTGCCCAGACTCCGATTGGTTATTCTAATCTTGATGAACTCTATGATGGTACTTCTGCTCCGTTGAATGGTTAGATTTCGTTGAGCGTTTAGTCCATGACGTATTCCTCCTGACCGTTGAATTTCCAGACTCCGGTAAATCCCCAATAAAGACCTTGTTTCATTGAGTGTTCTGCCTCTGATTTGTTTCATTGAGGATTACGCCTCTGATTTGTTTCATTGAGGATTACGCCTCTGATTTGTTTCATTGAGGATTCCGCCTCTGATTTGTTTCATTGAGTGTTCTGCCTCTAATTTATTTCATTGAGTGTTCCGCCTCTGGTTTGCTCCATTGAGTACCCCGACTCTGGTTTCTCTCGTTGAGTGTTTAGGCTCCGAGTCGTTTGTCGCATGAGTTTCGTGGCTCCGGTTTGTTTCATTCGTTTATCACGTGAGTGTAATGGCTCTGTTTTGTTCGTTCGTTTATCGCGTTGAGTGTCTTGACTCCGGTTTGTTTCGTTCGTTTATCGCGTTGAGTGTCTTGACTCCGGTTTGTTCGTTCGTTTCTCGCGTGAGTGTCTTGACTCTGGTTTGTTTCGTTCGTTTATCACGTTGAGTGTCTTGGCTCCGGTTTGTTCATTCGGTTCTCGCGTGAGTGTTTTGGCTCCGGTGTGTTTGTTCGTCTATCGCGCTGAGTGTTTTGACTCCAGTTTGTTTCGTTTGTTTATCGTGTTGAGTGTCTTGACTCCGGTTTGTTTCGTTCGTTCTCGTGTTGAGTGTCTAGGCTCTGGTTTTTTCCAGTTTATGTCGTTGAGTGTCCATACTCCGGCCAGTTTCAATTGATGATGTATTCCTCGTTTCGTTGAGTATTTAGGCTCCGGCAGGTTTTGCTGATTCGTTGTGTTCATTGAATATCCAGATTCTGACAATTTGACATGCTACCCTTCAACCCACGTGTTATTCGTACCACGACACCAGTTTTATTATAGAGTTACTCAGCAAAGTTACTTGATTAAGTCTCTTTTCCTCAATGGAATGTTCGAGACGTTCATCATGTTCAAATTTTCTCCGGAGAGTTTTACCAATTGTTTTGCAGTGTATTTATACGGTTGGCAAATTTTCGAGTTTCTTTGGTATTCAATCGTCTTTTACCTTGATTGGTTGAGAGACGTTCGGTTCTCACCCAGTCAGGTCCAAGTCGTTTGAATAGGGGCAGCTGTTGCACCCCAAAATTTGCCCAACCTATTTCTTTACCTAGCTAATGTTTCATTGCATTCATTCTAGCATTAGCATATGCATTGCATTGTCATTTATGCAGGGGATCAAGAAGTGTGCCTATCAAGAAGAGGTTATCAAAGTCCAAGCCAAATCAAGAAGCTTCATTCAAGCATGTGAGGGTTTATCATCCTCATCAAGTCATCAGAGAAGGTCAAAGCTTATTGAAGAAGTGGATGGTTGAAATGGTTGTATCTCCTATCTTGAGGATCAATTGAAAATCATCATAGGATTGCAAGTCCATGGATATGAATGTAGAACATTATAGGAGCTCATGGGATGTTTTGAGGATCATTATGGAGCTCATCCATGTCATTGTTCAAAGTACAAGAGGCCACAGCCAAAGGTGGTGCAACTAGGGTTTTCACCTGGTCAACCCTCAGTCAACTGTGAAATTGGAGGAGATTGAGACTCAATTCCAAGAAAATATGATCATGGAATGTTGTGTTGAGACACCTAAGAGATCATTTCAAGATCAATTCATCAATATTCAAGAGTGTGAGAAGTTATTAAGCTAGGGTTTCTAAGCTTGATAGTGTAAAATCCCCTATTTTAGTGCCCAACTTCAAGACCACATATCTCAATATACAAGTTTCATCTCATCTTGATATTAAGATGAGACTTATATAGCATGTACTTAGCTTTCTTTTGAGTACTAGAAGTCCTTGATTGGATTTGTAGAATTCAAGTTATGAAGCAGACAAGTTACAGGTCATCAGATGAATGTGATTTTGGTACTTGAAAGTCAACCAACTTCCATGCCATTTTTGACCTAGACGGAGGTCTCACCTATCCTTGACCCAAACATGAGTATTGTTACTTATCTTCTTAGCTTTCCAAAGAGTACTAGAAGTCTTCATTTGGATTTGTAGAGCTAATGATATGAAGCTTGCAAGGCAAGGGTATTTTGGGAAACTTGGATTATAAGTCACTTTTGGTTATAGGTCCATTTCACCACTTTGCATACCTCAAATGCAAGTTTGTCCAACTTGAAAGTTTCTCAAAATGGGGTTACTTACTCAATCAAGCACCAAGGATTCATTGATATGGATTGGATTGAAGATTGGTTGAGGAAAATTTCATAAAAGGAAACTTTAAAGGCATTTAAAGTCAAAATTTCAAATAAATGCAAAGTGGATGATTCCAAGTCATGTTTGTGCATATTTTGTGCACAAAACACATTCTAAGAACATTGGCTTTGGTAGATTTGAGAATTAGACCATGAAAACACACCATTGTTCATGTTACTTGAATTTGAAGAAACATGATCAAGATCCACCATTGATCACCAAACAAGGATGAAACTTCCATCATTAGATCAAATACATTGCCAGCAACATGATTGAAGCAATTCTAAGGCTTTGCATGCTCTGTTTTGCAAACTTCACATTCACCACAAGCTTGAAAAAGTGAAAATCAATTGGGTTGTTTTAGACCTTCATTGGGCTTATTATCCATCAAGATCTAAAATATATAAGCTGGTGATCATGTACAATGGTTCAGAGATGAAAATTGGTGGAAGTTAGAGCAGTTACAGTTGCAACAAACTCAAGAGAAGAGCAAAATCGGATTTCAAGATTGAAGCATTTTCCAAGCAAATTGATCATTCAAGAAGCTTCCTCAGGGATCATTGAAGCTTTCTGCATTGGTTTGATTAAGAATTGTCACCTGAATCCACCTCTGTTCAAGCTGCTACACAGGTTTCTTTCTCTCAAAATTTCTCTTGATTTATGGTGAATTAGTATGTAATATGCATGTGGTTAGGGTCCTGGTAACTCCTAGATGAATTTAGGATCGGTTAGAGGACTGTTTATGACAATTGTTAGCACAGCACATTTTGTTTAAGCTTTCGGTTTGGTTGATTCTTGAGAGAAAAATGAAATTAAAACATAGCATGATGATGTACATGGTATAACGAAGAGATTGATATAAGAAAATCCAAGTTTGGTTGAGTTTTGGTAACTAGTACGGTGGCATCCCACCGGAGAATACAATTGGAGTCTTCTCCGTCCACCACTGGTTATTTCCCCCTTGTTTCCATGTTTGAATTTTCCAGATGAGATGTTAGCCCTTGGATCTGGGAGAATCCTTGACCTAGTCCCTTAATCCAACGCATGTGAGTGAGTCAGCTACGTTTTGGACTTTTTAATTGACGTGGCAGCGTGAGGCCTTGGATCTGATGACTTAATGAGTTGATGGTTGAGATTAAGACGTAGTGTGTTCCCTAGTTGACTGAAGCGCATGAGATCCACCAGTTTTCTTCCAAACGTGAAGTGGACCTGGGCCCAGAGTTGATACTTGCACCCCCTTTCTGAGGCCCATTGGATTTTGAACTTGTTATTTTTGCTATTTGTCACGCGCCTTTTGTTATTTTCCTTTCTTTTTCATTATTTTTTATGTTTTGAAGCATGATTGTTTTAATTCATTAAAAATAGAAAAAAGCATCCATAATGCCTGATTTTTTTTCCTCTGATTCCTTAATGTGTTAAATAATTTTACGCGCTATTGGATTAATTTTTGAGCTTTTTTTCAATTTAATTGCATATTTTCCATGTTATGTGCTTTTAATAAATATTAAAGTGACATGTTCATCTTGCTGATTTTATTTCTTGATAGATACTTCAAATGAATGTCTAATTTTTTGCATGCTGGTTCTAGACACATTGTATGATGTTGTAGTATTTTTGTCCTAATTTTTAGGAGCTGTTTGATTAGGGTTTAAGGTAGATTTTTAGAACCTTTCCCATTTGCATTCTCCCATAGAACACTTTGTGGCTTAGCTTTCTGTTAGAACCTCTAGGCTTAGAATCTTGACCTGAAATTTTGACCATAGCCTCCTAACATCTTGAGGATCCCATAGGATTTTTATTAGGATTTTTAGGGTTGTTTTCCTATTTTTCCTAGATATTACATTATGGCTGATGTTAGGGTGTTCCCAATTTAGCATTCCACCTAGTTTTGCCTTGAAGTGATCTTTTAGTAATCCTTAGACACCCAATCATTACATGAACCCTTAGTACATAGGTTGAGACCTTTGTAGGGTAATTTTCATGTCCTAATAGTGCTCATAGCTTGATTAGGATAGATGTCTTTTAGAGCTTTGCTTTTAGGGTTCCTTGGATGCCTTTGAATTATTTTCTTTCTTCACATGAATCTCCTAAAGCATAGTCCTATGATATTTGGAGTCTTTTTGTGAGAGCCTGGTCTTCCTTAGGAAGTACTCTGTGCATTCCATGAGAAGTTGAACTATTGAGGACCATCCTTGAATGATGAGTTTGGTTGAGAACATGGTGAATTCCTTAGGTTTTCACTATGTCTCCCATCATTATTCTTTTCATTTCTCAAGTCCTACATTCTCAGGATCCTTCTTGTGAGAGCCTAGTTTTCCTTAGGAAGCCTTCTGTGCATTCCATGAGAAGTTTGAGCCTTTGATGGACATTCAATGACATGGTGGGTTCCTTAGGTTCACACTATGCTCCTTTTCTCCTCCAAGTCCTATGACACATGATCCTTCTTGTGAGAGCCTGGTCTTCCTTAGAAAGTAATATGTGCATTCTATGAGATGTTTGAGCCTTGAGGACTCAAGTACCTTGTACATACCTTCTCACTTTCATCTGTCATATTATCTCATGATCCCTCTTGTGAGTGCATGGTCTTCCTTAGGAAGTACTTTGTGCATTCCATAAAGAGGTTGAGCCTTAGATGGACTCTTGTGTTGATACACATCTAAACCTGATGTAGCCTTGGGATGATTTCCTTGTTGCTCATCTAGTTTATCTCTCTCCTGATGGATTGATTTCATTGTCTGCTTGTTGTGTTGCATTAGGATAGACTTGCACGTGTAGATACTTTTGCTTAGGTGCATGATTGCATTAAAGTTTGAGCTAGTCTCCCTTTGCTTGGACATTTATCTGCCTCTCTTACTTGTCATGTTCGCATTAAAGGTTGAGCTTGCCTCCCTTTGTTTGTGTGTTTTCTTTGTGCATCTTTGTTTTCATCCCATGTTTTCATTTAAAGGTTGAGCTTGTCTCCCTTGCTTGTACTGTTGCATTGCATCTGCACCCAGTTACTTTACATTTCATCTGCTTGATAGCTGTGTTTCTCTTTCCCCTTTGCATGTCCCCTTAGGGCTCTCAATTCCTTGTTTAAGGAGTGATGATAGACTTTAGGTTGAATCCTTTGCATGATAACATATAGGATATATTCCCTTTCAAACTCAACATTAGGACCATCTTGCATGGCAACATTAGGGTTTTGGTTAGTCCCCTGTAGAGTCCTTTCCTCTCTTCTCATCTTTAAACAACAGTAATACACATAATAAAGGCTAATTTGTACCGTACGTTACGAGCCTTAAGCTACTTAGGAAATGGTGATTGGGGGGCCTCTCCTCAATTACCTAGAGTGTTTAGTATACGTCCTTAGGACGATATGCGACGCATTTGCTCCGAAGTCATAGTCTCTAGTGCAGTATGAGTTACAAACATTCATCAAAAAAACACTTCTCCAATAAAAGAAAAAAACAAACATCAAACTTCTTTTTGCCCTTTGGGGCTCTCTTAATTCAAAAAAACTTTTCAGTTGAAAAGAGTGCTGTTAAGCTTCGATTCTACCGCAAACAAACATTGTCCATAACTGCTAGAACTGTAGTTTAACTTTACTTGGGTAAAACAGATGAATCAACCTGTGTTCCATTTTATCCCAAACTATGTGAGCTCTGATCTCTCATACCTATTGAGAGTACGTAGGCACAAGATGCGATATCTTGGCGAGCAACCTTCCCCCATCATCTGTAGTTAGTCGAACTACGTTGACTCTGACTTTCCCATTGCACGAGGGAATACGTAGGCCCAGAGCAGCGATGCTCTGTCGAGTCCTTTTTCTTTTCTTTTAACCCATACCATTAGCATAGATAGATAAACAACCCGTCAGATAAACAAACAAGTGTGGATCCCATTGAGTACAACGGACATGAGGGGTGCTAATACCTTTCCCTTGCGTAACCGACTCCCGAACCCGAGATTTGGTTGCGATGACCTGTCTTATTCCCTTTTCACTAGGTTTTTCCTGATCATTTACTTTCCCTCCTTTGGGATAAATAATGATAGGTGGCGACTCTTCTGTCTTTGCCGGCACCTTTTTTCGCAGTAGCGACACCGTGCGATCAAACACTTTTTGAAAATAACATCGTTTAGTCCCTTCTAACGTTCATATAAACTAGTGCATCATCTCCCTCCTTCTGCAAGCAGACAAGTCAATGTTTAGTAGTTAGAATGCAATCTAAACACTTATTTATTAAAAGACAGAAACCAATCGATCATAGTCTCCTGAACTACAGAGCTCTAACTTCCTCATTGCACCATGAGGGTGCGTAGGAACAAGAATGCGAGATCCTGGCGAGCTGCATTTTTTCTTACCTACCTTTTTTCTTTTTACCACAAACCTTTTCCCCGTAGTCCTGCGAACTACGAACGCTCTGATTTATCATTTCTTAATGTGAATACATAGGCACAAGGGCCCCAATCCTTGACAGGAACCCTAATAAAAAACCTTCCCTTTTCCCCTTTAGCGGTTTCCCTTCGTTTCTCTTTTAGTATTCTTACCAAAAGGGAAGAAGCCAATTGGTGTGAAGCGGGTGTTCAAAGTGAAGGCAAATTTCAAGGGTAAGATAATCAAGCATAAGGCTAGATTGGTGGCTAAGGGATTTTTGCAAAGAGAAGGCATAAACTTTGAATAGGTTTTCATACTGGTTGCTCGCATTGAAACCATTAGGCTTTTTGTTGGTATTGCAAATAGCTACAATTGGCCTATCTACAAAATGGATGTCAAATCCTTATTTTTGAATGGACCATTTGAAGAGGAGGTATATTCAGGACAACCCTTGGTTTTGTTGTTAAAGACCAAGAGCTAAAGTTCTACAAGTTGAAGAAAACGCTATATGGTTTGAAGAAAGCTCCAAGAGCTTGGAATAGAAGAATTGATGGTTTCTTAAAAGACACTGGCTTCAAGAAATGTGTATCGGAGCATGGAGTCTATGTGAAGATGGATGCGAGTGAAGTAGTAATCATCCTTTGTCTATATGTGGATGAATTATTGATTATGGGAAAAAATGAGGAGAGTATTTCAAAGTTCAAGAGAGAACTTATAGAAGAATTCGAGATGACAGACCTTGGTATAATGACATACTTCCTAGGCATAAAGTTCAATAACTCAAAATTGGGATTAATCATGCATCAAAGGAGATATTCTCTTGAGATATTGAAAATGTGTGAAATGGAGCATTGTTATGCTGCCATTTCTTCTGCAGAACCAAGGTTGCAGCTATCCAAGAATGAAGATGAGGAAGATGTTGATCCAACTTAATATAGGAGGTTGATGGGATCATTGTGCTACTTGCAAAATACACGACCATACCTAGCATTTGGTGTATGTATTGTGAGTAGATTCATGGAGAGACCAAATGTGTCTCACTTAGCAATAGTCAAGAGGAACTTGTATTATGTTAAAGGTTCTGTTGGTTGCAGAATTCTCTTTCTTGTAGCAGATACGAGCATAAAATATGATTTGCTCGGTTTCACTGATTCCAACTGGTGCAAAGATAAGGATGATGGAAAGTGTACATATGGATACATCTTTATGCTTGGTGCGACACCAATCTCATGGTGTTTGAAGAAGGAGTCGGTGGTTGCACTCTCATCTTGTGAGGTCGAGTACATCGCCGCTTCTTTATGTGTGTGCCAAGTTGTATAGCGTACGAATCTATTGGTGGAGCTGGGCAGTAGTGAGGGTGAGGCTGCCACACTCTTAATTGACAACATTTGTGCAATTAATTTTGCTAAAAACCTAATTTCACATGGGATGAGCAATCGAATAGAGATGAGGTTCCACTATTTGAGAGAACTAATTGCTGAAGGGAGGTTACATTTGGGATACTACACAAGCAAGGATCAAGTTGCAGATTTATTGATGAAAGGGGTCACAAATGATGTTTCAAGAGGTTGAAGATGAGCATGGGGGTGGTAGACTTGCAAAACTTTAATTAAGGTGGTGTGTTAAGTTTTGGATGTGTAATTGCAAGTGCTGACATGCTATCAAGTAGCAGAAAATTGCATTGTTTGAAGGAGTAACCGATTACCAGATTTAGTGTAACTAGTTACCACTGTAAGTGAATTAATTCCAAAATTAATAAGCTACATGTGTTACCGGTCACCCATTTTGGCGTAACTGGTTACATGTCTGTGTTTTTGAGATTTCTGCTTCTGTACATTATCATTTTTGTGAGGGCAAAGCCTCATATACAAGATATGCTTGTTTTGATGATGTCAAAACATAGGTTCATAGAAGAATCGTTGTTAGGCGTTATCACCATGTTGCATGTGCATAACTTGTTTCTCAGATTTATTTGCTTGCATAAAATATCTCGGGTGTTGCATATAAAGTTGTCAAAATATGTGCCATATGAGTTAAACACCATTGGTCTATCATAGGTATCATCTAAAAGAGTCAAAAGTATAAAATTAGGCATTTTTAGCAATTTCAGTTCTATGAGTCGACCAAAGCTCTGTTCCGGTAGACTCATACTATGTGTCTAGATTTTGTATTTTCTTCAGGTATGCTCGCGTCGACCTACCGGTCGACTCATACTGTTGGCATTTGTATTTGTCTAAAAATTTAGGATATGCATCAACGCATGCCTTGTTCCGGTCGACGCATGGATGTGTGTTTTGCATAATCTTTTCCTCTGGGTTAGCTCAGGTCGACCCTGCACTCTGCATAGGTCGACTGCTTGCTATTTTATGCTATTTTCTATTATGTCTTTCATTTTTTAAAGTGGTTTTATCAGTTATAACAATTATGTTTGGTATAAATATTCAGTTGCCCTTTTCACTTCATCAATTGAGAAAAACAAGAAAAGTGAAATAGGTGTCAATTTAGTTCTCATCATCTTCATATTCTTCATAGCATACCACAACAATCACACATAATAATCTTTGTTGTGCATTATGCATTGTTAGAGGTGATAACGTTCGAAGCCGCTGATTGGGTAATCTGGTTCGGGTTGAGGAATTGATAGGTTTTTCTTAAATAAAACCTCTAGGGTTTTGACCTCCAAGATTCTCTGAATTTGGGGGTTTTTGCACGATTCTTCTCAACACATATTCATCCGAGTGAAGGTAATCGAGGAGCAGTGGGTTTCGTTGATTTGGTAATGGTAAGCGGAGGATTGTGAAGGAGAGTTTCGGGTTCGACACGCGAGTGATTGAAATCAGCCGGGCCAGGTTTTGAAGACGGAAGGTTGTTCAAACATAAAGCTGCAATCAAAGGTTTACTCACAAGCTGTCGAAGGACTTGATTCTACTCGAATCAAGGGGCAACAGGAGATAGCATCTACAACAACAAGGGTGTTCGTTTGTTTGATTGCTATTCAATTCTTGTATATAAAATTTTACAACAGGTTAAATTTATATTATAAGGTCTCAATTCTATTATTAGAATTGAGGTCAGACGTACCCCAAAGCGAGGACGACGTGGGAACTGCCTCAATAAATCGTTGCGTCTTTTGCCTTATACTTTACATTGCTTAATATTTGTTGTTTTTAGTGCAAACAATTACATCAATCTAGGACTGATTTGAGTAGTGATAAACTGATTTTGAATCTAGTACAATCATTGATTGTACGAGGAAACTTGAGTTACTCACTCAAAGCGAAACTCACATGTTGTGCTCTGCACGCCAAGTGTTTAATAAATTGTCTGAACCAAAAGCCTTGTGTGCTGCCCATTTATTGTTGGATATTTTAAGGCATTGGAACTAGTCATACCACATTGTGAGCTAAATCAAATTGATAGTGTGACTAGCATAGTGATTCTCATTATTCGTTATCGGATTCCATAGGCTTGACGCATATCCGATTTTCTAGTAACCGTTCATTATAGACGGTATGGTTCCTCGGTCGCTTCTACAAATTAAACAATTTAAAAAAAAAATTTATTGGTAGCACCGACTCTTTTTTTAAGCAAGCGATCTATTCAACCCCCCCCCCCCCTTCTAGATCTGCGCCATCTTTTAACAATTTTGTATCCAAAATGTGTTATAACCTAAATGTGATGGGTGCTGTGTCACCCAAGCTAATAATAATTTTTGCATTCTCACCCTCAATTCTCTCTCTCTCTCTCTCTCTCTCTCTCTCTCTCCCTCTCTCTCTCTCTCTCTCAATTACTCCTCTTTCACTCTCCACTTCCAAAATTTATTCCAACTTAGTTTCACCAATCTTGTAGTTGCTTGTCCTAACAAATATTAGTGTATATAGAAATGATCCTTTATTTTTTTATCGGGCCTTATGTATTGCAAGCCCATTTGCATTCCTTGTATAACTATTGTATCGGTCCTTATATAAGATGGGCCTATGAATGAAATACAGTGTGGCAAATAACATTTTCTTTTTATTTTGGATCTAATTTCGTTGGTTAGTCCTTCAACCCAATGACTGTAATATGGTATCAAAACAAAAACACTAGGGTTTCCACCTTTCCCTTTTGTTGCAACTAAAAACCTTTTCCTTTTCTCTTTTGTTTTCCACCCTTAATCACGAGCTCTGCAACTTTTTAACAAAATGATGAACCACCACCATCTCCTTCGATCAAAATAGAAAAAAAAAACCTCTCAAGACTCATAAAGCCCTTATTTTCTCCATATAAGCAAAAATCCAAGTGTCGTTCTGGTTGCAAACACTCTCTCTAATTAAAACTATCACAATTGGAGCAGATCAATGAGATGGGTGCTCTCCTCCAAGAACAAAATCTCCTTCATTAGTGAAACTCTCCCCAAACCCTCTCAAGACTCATAAAGCCCTTATTTTCTCCATATAAGCAAAAATCCAAGTGTCGTTCTGGTTGCAAACCCTCTCCCTAATTAAAACTATCACAATTGGAGCAGATCAATGAGAAGGGTGTTCTCCTCCAAGAACAAAATCTCCTTCATTAATGAAACTCTCCCCAAACCATCACCTTTTCATTTCGATTTTGATCTTTGGGAGATATGCAAGAATATGGTAATTTCTTCAATCACTCGAACTCTCCTATCATATTTTTCAGAGCACAATTTGTATCGATTTTACTTTTAAGCTTTAGAAAGATCTTGAGGATCGATTCATAAAAGTGAAATTCTTTAGGGTTTCAAAGCATCTTCATGATCTTTACTCAATTCAACAAGGTGAACGAACACTCTCAGTCTACTTCATTGATACGAAGATCTTATGGGATGAATTGGAAGACCTTCGCCCCCTCTACTTTGCTTGTGTCCAATAACATGCACTTGCTCGCTTTCAATTCCAGTCAAAAACTTCAAAAATATGGAGTATATCATTTGCTTCCTCAATGGAATAAATGGAAACTACGCTAATGTTCGCACATAAATTCTTTTAATAGATCCTCTTCCTTTCATATCCAAGGTATATTCCTTTGTATCTCAATAACATTCTACTCTCTCTGATAATCCTTTAGATTCCACTGCCTTCTCTGTCAATATAAATAATCCCAGGTACCACTCTCATCCCTCCAAAAGTTGAGGTAGAGGCTCTATAACCCTTATGCTCTACACTCACTGCAATAAAACTAACCATATATGGACCATTGTTACTTCAAAGATGGTTTCCTCCGACTATCAACCTAAAACCAATACAGATTAAACAAACCCCTCCAACCTCATCATCGATCTAAGAAACTTCAACCCTTCAATCAACAACAACACTAAAATCATCATTCAAATGACACCAACCTTTCCCTATCTAAAAAATAATACCAATGCTTGGTGAATATTTTGAAGTCCTCAAGATCAAAGTCCTCCACTAATGAAAAACATAATGATGCAAACCCCAACAATCACATTGTTTCAAGCATCAACAAGCCGAGTAATATCCTAAATTTACCTTCTATTTGGATATTATATTTTGGTGTTAGTGATCATGTTTTCCCTCATTTATATTCCTTAAAAACTATTTTCAAAATTAAACAATTTCAGTTTGTTTTCCAAACGGTAACACTTTACTCGTTCTCTATTGTGGCACAATTCAATTTTAAGATCATTTTATCATACAGAATGTTTTGTTTCTACCTTAGTTTCACTTAAACTTAATATCTATTTCACAACTCACTAAACAATTGAATTGTCACTCACTTTCTCCCTTGAATCTTGTTATATCCAAGGCTAGTTTACCTAAAGAAGGATTGGACATGTTAGGCTTGTCAACAACCTCTACATTTTCCTGCAATCTTCAAAAGGCCATAGTTCTTTAAATTGTCAGTCATCCATAGATACTAGAAATATTGCCATTAATGAGAATTATGACAAAAATCAACTTGCAATACCATTATAAGATTTATACCTACACATACATTTGATAAGTGGAATTTTAGACTAGGTCACCTACCTGCTTCTGTTCTACAATAGTTGTGTAATATATTTCCTTATATTTATATCAATAAAAATATTGGTCATAATCATTGTCACATGGCCAAACAAAACAAACTTCTCTTTCCCTGTAGTGACAATATTTCTCATAAATGTTTTGATCTTTTACATATGGATATATGGGATCCAATTAACACATAATCTTTATATGGATATCAATATTTCCTAACTATTGTTGACAATTTTTCGTGCTTCACTTGGATTTTTTAAAAGAAAAACAAGGCTGAAACTAGAAAAAGTATTGAAACTTTATTGAATTTCATTTCTACACAGTACTCGGCTAAAGTAAAAACTATAAGAAGTGACAATGGTTTAGAACTCCAAATGCACTCCTTTTTCCTCCTTAGGTATTTTACATCAAACCACTTGTGTAGAAACACCTCAAGAAAATTCCATTGTTGAGAGAAAATATCGACATTTACTAAACTTTATTAAAGCCTTACTTTTTCAATCTCACCTTCCTAAATGTTTTTTGTCTTATGTTTTACTTCATGCTACTTCATTATTAGTCACATCCCCACCCATATTCTCAAACAGAAAACACCTTCCGAACTCATTTTCAACCACCCCTACCTTCCTTGACCTAAAGGTATCTAGTTGTCTTTTATTTGCATATACTCTAATGCAAAAAAGAGACAAACTGGATCATAGAGCAAGGAAGTATCTCTTTTCGGGTTATAAAACTGGAACTAAAATATATGTTCTTTTTTATTTACACACTCATAACATTTTCATCTCAAGACATGTCATTTTTCATGAAAACATTTTTACTTAAACAATCCAACATCTAAGATTGTTGATACTTTAACTACTGATGTTGTTGATTACATTTGTTTTGATGATTCTATTTTAACACCCAACATGCCTCCCCCTCCCGTAATAGTAATATCCCAACTGTTAATTTTTCCACATCTGACACAGATTCTATTCCTAGTCATTTGTAAGAACCACCTTTAAGGAAATCCAATCGGGTTTCCAAACCACCTGTTTACTTGAAAGATTTTCAATGCTATAATGTGAGAACTAATGCCTTTTATCATTTATCTAATTTCCTTTCTTACAACAATATTTTTACTGCTCATCTATCTCATATTTCTGCTATCACTGTTAATCAAGAGCCACATACTTATAAGCAGGCTGCTCAGATTGCTCATTGGCAGTATGTTATGGCTATTGAACTTTATGATTTACACCTTAATAAGACATGGATTATCATTGATCTGCCATCAGGAGAGAATCTTGTTGGATGTAAATGGGTATACAATATTAAATACCATTCCAATGGGACCATAAAAAGTTATAAAGCTCGTCTAGACGCTAAAGGTTATAATCAAATCGAAGATATTGATTTATTTGATGCTTATTCTCAAGTTTCTATATTAACAACTATTAGATTTCTTTTATCCGTTTCTTCTTCTCAAAATTGACATTTGCACCAACTAGATGTTCATAACACATTCTTACATGGTGATTTGCAGCAACAGGTTTATATGCATTTACCACATGGACTCTCTTCTTCCAAACCAAACCAACTGTGCAAATTAACCAAATCTATCTATGGTTTAAGCAATATAGCAAATAGTGGTTCTCTAAACTAACCACTGCCTTGACAAGTAAGCAATATATTCTATCATCTTCTGATCTCTCACTTTTTATCAATCATTCTACAAAGTCATTTACTGCATTGTTAATCTATGTCAATGATCTATTTCTAGTTGGCAACGACATTAATGAAATTAATTTCATGAAATCATATCTACATAAAACTTTTAAAATATAAGATCTTGGACATCTGAAGTAATTTTTAGGCATAGAGATCTCCCGATCTCATGTTGGTATTCATCTCTCTCAACAAAAATATGCCTTAGATATTTTTTCTATTACAAGTTTGATCAGTGTGAAGCCTCTCTCATCACCTATGCAACACAACACAAGATTACAACAAAATTTTGGAGAACTCCTGGCTTACTTACCTTTAGCAAGATTTCAAATTGTATTTCTTTTCTACTACTCAATTTTACTATGATAGACAATCTGCCCGCCACTTTGCTGCGAACACATCATTTAACGAAAGGATAAAACATATAGAACTCGACATTCTATTGTTTATGAAAAAATTCAGCATATATTATTCCACCTTTTACCTGTTTCTTTAGATCAACAATTAGATGACCTTCTTACCAAGCCTTTTGATCCTCTACCACTTTCTACCTTTATATCCAAGCTGGGTCTAAAATACATTTACGCATGAGCTTGAGAAGGACTATTAATGTATATAGAAATGCTCTATTTTTCTTTACTGAGCCTTATGTATTGTAAATCCATTACCCATTCTTTGTATAATTATTGTATCGATCTTAATATAAATTGGGCCTATGACTAAAATACTGTGTGGGAAATAATATTTTCTTTTTCATTTGGATCCAATTGTCATGTTTAGTCTTTCAGCCCAATGGTTGTAATAGAAAATATTCTTTAGAAAAGTTAATGACATGTTTGATTTGGTTTTGTAAAACTAGTTTTTAGTTTTTAAAATTTGAAAACAATAAAATTTATTAGTCTAAATTTAAAAATTATTTATATATAAATTTTATAAAAACTAATAAACTAAAATAAGTTTTAAAAGTTTTGGTTTTTAGTTTTTAATTTTGGAAACTAGATAGAAAAAAAAGAAGGAAAATTGATACATTTTTTATTAAAGGCAAATTTGTAATATCATACAACTTTAAAATAGGTTTTAAAAATAAAACTACCAATTTTTTCTTCAACACTATTTCTTAAAATTGATTTACAAAATAATTTTTATAAACTAAAAACTAAAACTCATTCATACAATCCTTAATTATTTAGATTTTCAATACATTGAATATATGTATTTTTTAAAAAATTAACATTTTTTAAGCACCTTAAAGAGTGTTCTAGGAGCATTAGTTAGCATTTTTCCTTTTTTTTTAAAATTTTTTTTTAACATGAACTAAGGTTTTATTTGAATGAGTTTTAGTTTTTAATTTTCAAAAATTATTTTATCAATTTTAAAAAACAATTTTAAGAAAAAAAAAGTATATTTTATAGTTTTACTTCTAAAAATTACTTTTTAGTTGTATATAATATTACAAAATTGTCATTAACGAAAAGTGTACCAATTTGTTTGTTTTTCTTTCTCTTCCTAATTATCAAAACTAAAAATATAAAATCAAGATGTTGTGATTAATTTTATTCAGAGTCACATCCTTTATAGTTTTGAAATTCTTGAAACTTTACCCCCTGGCCAAGGTTTAGTTTTCACTGGTAGAAAGGTTGTTGAGTTTGCTTCAGATTCAGGAATCAAGCTTCTAACTTCTACCCCTTATTATGCTTAAGCAAATGGTTAAGTTGAAGCTACCAATAAAATCATAATTGGCCTAATTAAGAGATATTTGGTCAAAAGCCAAGGAATTAACATAAGACTCTAGATCAAGCACTTTAGGCTTGTCGAACGTCTCATAAGGAAACAACTAATTATGCTCCTTTTCGACTGACATTTGGTCATGATGCAGTCTTTCCTGCTGAGATTTACTTACAGTCAGTTAGAATCCAAAGGCAAGGTGAGATTCCATTAGACCATTATTAGAGTATGGTGATGGATGAGTTGGTAGATTTAGACGAAGAGTGGTTAGCTTCTCTGAACATTCTTATAAGATAGAAATAATGAATAACTAGGACTTACAATAACAAATTCAAGTCAAAGGCTTTTACAATAGGTGACTATGTATGGAAGGTGATTTTGCCCATGGATTGAAAGAGCAGAGCTTTAAGAAAATGGTCACCAAACTAGGAAGGACCATTTTGAGTTAGTCAAGTGTTTTCAAATAACGCTTATGAAATCGAGGAGTTAGATTTTGTCATTCGAATTCTAGGGGTAAATGAAAAGTACTGTAAAAGTTATTATTATCTTAGATTTTTTACGCAAGCATTTAATAGTAGAGACGAGACAAAGATCATGAAATAGTGAGTTATGGAAAGGTCAAAGTGGTTAATTAAGACTATAAGATCTTTTTCAACTTGTCAAAGGATAGTGCCAATTTTGGTCGAATGTTGCAATAAGTAAGAGACCAAAAATGTTCGTTAAGTGTGAGACTTAGTGAAACTCATATTTTCAAATTTTCTCTATGAATTCGAAATGAGGTATGATTTGATAAGACCAGTTAGTTATTCGAGGACACTTGGTGGTTTTTTGAAGATGCGGATTGCATGGAGGCGAAGACGTGGCATGTTTGGTTTAGTCGACTGTTGTAGACGGTTATTTTAGAGTATCATATAAGTAGATGCTTGTTTACGTTTTGGGGATCTGCAATTGCACGTAAAATTCTACAAACTCAAAGTATCTGTGTGATTGAGAAATGAGTGAGAAATATACGTATGCATTATAATTTTATAAAATCAAGTCTTTTACGTTTAAGTCATTTTCTGCATTTTAGTTATCTTCAGTCATTTTATTTTTAAGTTCTTTACATTTTGATCAGTTTTCGTTTCAATCCTTACTCACACATTATATTTTGACTTTGATGTCATTTTGCTCAAAATTCATTCACACAAATATGTCCTGGGATCTTTTCGAGTTTAATCCCTTAAGTATTAATTGAAAGTTTCTTTGTTTACTAAATTTCACATTAAACAAATTGGCACGCCCAATGGGACCCTTTTGTGTGAATTTTTACCTTTTTGCTTTTGAAAATTGTTTTTTGTAAACTTCTTCGTTAATGAAACTACTTAAAGTGTGAGTGTGCATTAGACAGAGGAGTGGTAAAATAACCAAATAAGAAGTTAGGAAATCAATGAGGAAGTATACTAGAAGAATGGTTTCTCCCAAAAACAATAATGGAGAACAGCCATCCAATAGCACGGGGGCAGGTACGGTCACTGCAAGTTCGACTGAGCCAATCCCTTCTATTGTTAGCATGAAAGCCACACTTTCAACTATGGTTGTGCCATCAACTGCATAAGAAGGGACAATATTCCCCTTCGATCATGCGCAGTCACCCAGTGACTCCTATACCAAATATGGCAACAAATTTTAGACCCTTTGCCATAAAGTTTACAGTGCCCACGCCTGAGCATGAACAACCATATGGTATGCCAACATCTATGATGGAAACCTTACAAACAAACCCTTCAACATTTGATGACAATGCTGCAAGTACATATTCACAACTACTGGAATCTGACTCGGCCATAGGTAACTCTGGTCAAACCATACAACCCCAATTAGGAATGGGATTTGGTACCCAAGCAATGCTAACATTCATTACAAATTATATGATGGCAATTAGACAATAGATGGACAAGAGTAACCATGATATGGTCAATAATCTCACCCAATAAATGGGTACCATATTTAACTCATTAATTCCAAATATGAATAAGAGTTACCAATAATTGGCAGCTCAAATGAGTCGAATTACTGATTTCTTTGGCGCGCCTCTGATGCAAGTTTGACCCATATTACAACCTTAAGTGGCAGGACTAATCCAAAATGAAGAGGTAGTCCTTGATGAAATCACAGTGAATAAAGGGCAATAATGTGTGCCCCACGTGGTCGAACAAGGAAGGCCTAAGGAGGCTGAACATCCACTGGTTTTGATAGTTAATCAAAATCAGGATGCAGACTAAGTAGCTCATCAAGTTCGATATGATAACTTGGTAGGGAAAATAATCTTGCAGCCATGGTCGAAAGGATAATGACGCATAATGGTGTAAATATGGACTTACAAAGGCCAAACTGTACATATCTGTTGCGGTGAGAATAGGATATCAAATTATTGATTAATTTGAATCACATCTTTAGTTCACAACCGGTCTTTGATTTATCCGAATGAAAGGTTAAATAAAGGAAAAACCTATTTTGCATCATAAACACAATGCGGGGAGAGATCTAGGATTCGGGGGTTGGTTAAGCCTATGGAAGGTATTAGCATCCTAAACTTCTGTAGTACTCTACAAGAACCTCTTGTTTAAAATGTGTTATTGCTAATGGTTATCTGCTTAAAGGATATGCTAAAGGTTAAAGGGTGAAGAGAAGTACCTAAAGGGTTAGTCTTAAGTATACTCGCCAAGACTCGTATCTTGTGCCTATGTATCCGAGGTAGGGGATGTAATCAGAGTAATCGTAGTTCCCCTTATAGAGGGAGGAAGAGGAACTTCTTGACTGTGGTCAAGGTTCCAGGGGGAAGTAAACATTCATAGGGAAGCGCTTACTTGGAGTGTGGCGACTCCGATTTCTACGTTGTAAAGTTGAATTGCAAAAGAGTGAAGTAAGTATTCCTCGGCGAGAACTTACATGGAGTGTAGCGAATCCTAATCCTAAGGCTAGGCTAAAGGGGTGGATGTCCACGGCGGGACGCCTAAGCATGAGTACGACGACTCAAGTCCTAAGGCTAGGAGAAGGTTGAGGTATGTCCACGGCGAAACGCCTAAGCACGAGTACAGCGACTCAGATCCTAAGGTTAGGATGGGCGAGGGTAAAGGTGTTGACACGGCGGTTAAATGGTATAACCTTTCCTTCGAAGGGGATAAGCGGTAAACGGAAAATAATGCAGTGAGTATAATGCAACAGTGAAGTGTGAAACAGTGATAAATGATGATAGCGATGAGATATATGCAAATATTGTCAGTGAGCATGAGTAGAGGTTGAATTAGATTGAATGGTGGGAAAAATGTTAAGTGTGATTAAAGGACAAGATTAGGTGGAAATGGTGATTTAGAATTGAATTGAGAAAAAAAAGGAGCTTAATTGTTTTTAGTTAAGAAAGTAGAAGCCAATGAGTTTGAATAAAAGGCTAGAGAAATCTAAATTAATTTATTTTTATTTTTGATTAGAATATGATTAAATTGAAAAAGTCAAAATTAAATAAGTTGTAAAAAGGAGAACTGAATATCTTAAGTTAAATAGAAAGGTTTTATTTTATTTTTTTAAAGAAAAGTGGATTAACAGCAAAACAAAATAATTAAATTAATAAAAAGTTCTAATAAAAAATGTTAAGTTAGTTAGTTTCATTAGAAATAATAAAAACAAATTGAGATTTTTAAATATTTTTTTATGAGTTTTTAAATATTAAGAAAATAAACTAAAATTTAAAACTAATCTAACATTTTTCTATGTTATTTTTAATTAAAAATTAGGCTAGAGATTAAATTGAAAATTTTGTTATTTCTTCAATTACTCAAAATTAAACTAGATTGAAACTCCTTTTTTTTTAATTTATATTTTTTCAAAATTTAAAATTAGTTAGTGTTAGTGGTTAGCAATATTATTAATTAATCAACAATTAGAAAAAAGAATAAAAGAAAAAGAAAAAAACCTTTAAAAAATGGGTTGGATTTGGTCATCACCCTCAGATCCAACCCGGTCCGGTTATAACAAAAAGGGGGAGAGCTGGGTTTTAGAAACCCTAGCTCTTTTGTTCGAATGACGCCCTCCCTGAAACTTCTTCCTCTCTATGATCTCTGAAATCTCTCTTCCTTTCTTGCATGCGCGGCTTTTCGTTTCCTCTTCTTCTTTCTGACCGCGATTATTTCTTCCTCTTCTTCTTGTTCTTGTTCACATGATTTCTCTTATTCTTAACTTGAAAAAGATAGCAAAAGAACCAAAAACAAAAAAAGATACCGAGGTCCTTACGGCAGCTTGATGGCTTTGTGTTTTGCGATTTCTTGATGTTTGTGGGGTGATGATGATGTTGTTCTGAGCCCGGGTTCGTGATCTGTTGGAGTTTTCGGTTATGGTTCATCTGAGTTTGTGGATTTTTGTTGATGATGTTCTTCGTGGTTTGGTATTTGCTGGTTTGCGGATGAAGGTTTGCGAAGCTTGTGATTTTCTTAGGCGATGAGGAATTTGATTCTGAGCCCTTTTGATGGATTTTTCATTCCGGATATGTGATTCTGTTATGAGTTTTTGTGGCTTTTTGTGGATGAGGGTTTGTGATTTTTCGGATCCCCCTTTGAACTTCTTCTGATTTCTTCTTATAGCACTTTCTTAAAACCCAACTGAAAGAACATTAAAGGTTTTCCTTTTTTAACAGCAACATGTTTTAACATGTTGGGTCTTCTTCCATTTTCGGATTGATGGTTATTGCCACTTCTAGATTTTTAATGATGCTTGTTATGGGAATTTTTGTGATATTGATGGTGATATCTTGCTGTTTTCGGAATCTTTTAGAGCTGTTGAGATCCGTTTTCAGATTCTTGATGATGTTTACCATTTCAGACTTGTTTATTGATGGCTGTTAATATCTTCCATATTTGGCTTGGCTCATTGATGAACTACTGTCCATTTTCGGAAATGTTGTTGTTGGATTTTCCATTTATGGATTTTTTATTGACGGATGTCAGTGTGCTGTTTGGACAGAAAAATCATTTTTCTAAAAAAGATCTTTATTCTTCTTTCATGGACAGAACAACTCACTGCCTGATTTTAGTCACTTGATGTTGTTGGAAAAGAAATGGAGGTTTGGTAGCAATCTTGCTGCCCCTCCGAACCTGGTGATGAAATTATGCTGAAGGTCGAAAATGCTTTAAAAATAATCCTTTTCGTTTATGATTCTGATTTCTTTCTAACATTCCATTGTTGTTTCGCAGGCTTTGACTTGAAGATTACAAATGATGAGCTTGAAGACTTAGAAATAGGATTTAGGATTAGAAATATTGTAACTTGTAACAAGCGGTAAATTTGAACATATTTGTAAAGACTTGCATTTCGTAATAAGAATCGTGCTTGAAAAATGTATATGGATTCAAATCTTGAATAAAATATGAATTCAAATTCTCTTGAATTTTTGTTGCAAACCACATTCTTAAATCTTGCAATTCGCACTTGAGGCATTTGAATACTGGCGGTTACTTGAAACCAAACAAAATCCGTTGTGAATTCGACGCCAACCATGAGTTGTGGCTCAAACTGTGCCTTTGAAAATTAACTCGTAACCGGAATAGAAACCAGTGAATAAGGACTTAAGCTTGTTTAGATAGTCTCTTTGGAAATAGTTCTCAAATAGACTCAAATCCCAATTCGTCCAAACTTTAACAATTTCAAATCAATATGGTTGATAAATTAATTAATACTCCAACTTCCATCTAACGGATAATAATTCGCTTCTCAAATATGGATGGACTGTACTGAGGAACATCTAACATCCATACTGCCATAGAGCTCTAACCAGTTCTCAAACAAATGTCTTGTAATTCGGGAGACAGGAGACCCTAGTTTCTTGGGGATCCTCTTGAGAATGGCCTGGTCCTGTAACCATCAAAAGACCGTAATCTGGTGGCACATCCGCATTCACATGAATTCACATAATTTAATGGGCAAACTATAATATTTTCCAATTTCTTCAACACGCCTGCGAAAACAAACAAACTAGACAAACTGGTTAGCGATTAGCTAAAACAGAAAGATGGACTAAAATGAAATGATCGGTGAATCTAAGGGGTAAATTTGGGGTATGACAATATCCCTTGTCAGAATATGTATTACAAACAAAACTTCCAAGGGGATGGAAAGTCCCCAAATTCACAAATTTCTCTAGTGATACCAAGGAGTCCACAGTCGAGCATATTGCTCGATATATAACTGAGGCAAGGAACATAGAGAATAATGAGAACTTAAGAATGAGATATTTTTCTAGTTCTCTTACAAATAACGCCTTTACATGTTTTACAATCCTTCTTCCGCATTCCATTAATGATTGGACTCATTTAGAAAGGTTGTTCCATTAGCAGTTTTATATGAGACAATCTAACATTAGTTTGAAAGAATTTGTTTAGAGTGAAGTGAAAGTTCGTTGAGTCAATAGATGATTACTTGAACCTTTTTCGACTATTAAAAACAAGGTGCTTCGCTCAAGTGCTGAATATGAACTAGTCAAAATGACCATTAGGGGATTGGATTATTCCATCAGGAAAAAGTTAGATACACAATATCTAAGAGATATTTTCCTTTCATTCTCGTCTATATTCGCTAATGGATATATTTTCGTTTCATTCTAGTCAAAATGACCATTAGGGGATTGGACTATATTTGCCACACCTTATTCACAATAAAACTTTGAGATAAAGAATTGGGTACTACCCGCAAGGGGTTACTATCTGAGGATCTATTTCACCCCTAAAAACAATTTCCACAAATCAAATGTGACACCTTGCCTCGATGGCGAAAACCAATCTTTCAAAAAGGATATGTTACATCCGTTCTATTGCAAACAGGTAACGCCTAAGTCTCCAACGAGCAAGCAACAATACACGTAACTGCTAGAATGCGCACGTTAACATCATCCACAAAAACACCGGTTAACAAGTATCACGAACTACGTTGCTCTGATTTATCATACCATATGAGAATACGTAGGCACAAGATGGCGATGTCTTGGCAAGCACCCCTTTTTTTCCTTTACCCGTAGTTGGCCGAACTACGGTTCTCTGATTCTTTACTTCTTTTAAGTAAAGATACGTAGGCACAAAGGCCCCAATCCTTGTCAAGCACACTTTCCCATCTACATTCGTAGTCCTCCAAACTATGTTGACTCTAACTTTCTCATATCTGTTGAGTATACGTAGGCATAGAACCGCGAAGTCCTATCGAGTCTCTTTTCTTCCCTTCCATCTCTCCTTTCCCTGTTTCTAACCTTTCTCTTTATCCCTTGGAACACACTTAGAAAGCAATATCTTTAAGCAAATAACTTCACACATAGACAAACAAATAGTTCCCATCGAGTACGATGGATGCGAGGGGTGCTAATACCTTCCCTTCGCATAACCGGCTTCCGAACCCGTTATTTTCATCGCAAGACCATCTTATCCGTTTCTTCCTTAGGTTTTTCTCGATATTTTCCTTTCCCCTCATGGGATATAGTTTCAAGTTTATTGAGAAAAGAGTTTGAAAAATGCACTTGGTACGAGACCAAGGTTTTAGAAGAAAAGTTATGAAAGAAGAAGTGGTAAACTGGTTTGAAAGTTGGTTGAGAAAATCCGCTTGACGTTGGATCAAGGGTTTGACTTATACTTGCGTGCAAAAGCATGGTGGGATGGAAGTGGGTTTGAAAATGGCTCGATGACGAATCAAGAATTAGTTTGAAAATGGATATTCTAGTCCCTGGGGTGCTCCTAGACGATAAGCCGCAGTCAAAGAAATACAAAATACGTACATCGGAAATGAGAGAGGGGTACATGAAAATTACACGGGATTGCAAGAAAATAAAAAGTCTCATTGTCAGGTAGCCCAAGAGAAAGCCGTGTGTGTGCGATGTGTCTTAAGCTACGCCTTTGAGCGAGAGTCGGGCACAACTTCATGCTTGGGTTCCTGAAAATGTCCAAATATCCGACACTCGGATAAACAAACAACAGTCCAGCAATTTAAGATTTTATGGTTTTAATATTTATTAAGTGTTTTGAAAGAATGTGAATTAAGATGAAGAGGATATATACAAGATATGAACAATATACAGGAATATCCACAATAATATATCATATTAAATATCAACAAGTATATGGACATGATAATATTGACTGAAAATAAAACAGCGTATATTTGACAGAAAAATAAAAGTTAGTCGTCAGTTTGTTGGTGAATCGAATCAGGACTAAAAAAATCTAAATCTATTTTTCTAAATTAAAGTCTAAATCTAAAATCTACCTAAATTCTACTAATAAACAATATATATACAAAATATAAATATTTTGAAAAGAAAAAGAAGTCAGGAAACTAAAAAATGGAATTAAAATTCACAAAAAACATCCTTAGGCCACGTGTCTAAATGGCATGAAATTAAGCGGGCAATGCAAAAATAAAAATAGAATCGAAAATGCGAAAATATTTGAAAAAGGGGAGGACAAATTTAGGGTGTGACAACCAACTGCAAGTCGGGGAAACCAATTATGCTGAGCCTGTGGGAATAAACATTGTCAAAATCATTGAGGACTTCGACATGGAGGAGTTCGAAGGTAGTGAGAACCAAATTGAGGCTCTCTACCCTAAGGCTGGAAAATGTTTGCTCGAATTCCTCCACCGATGCAAAGCTGAGGATTCATAAGTGATGATGTACTCTAGGTGTAGTGATGTGTTTGATAGGAGAACTAAAAAGAAGGTGGAAAGTGTTCAGCAGGCGAGGAAGAAGGAAAAGTAGAAGAGGAACAAACCTCAATTCTATTTCGACAAGAGGGGAGTCCCTAAAAAAAAAGAGCAGATTCCTACCCACCAGAAGGGCAAGTCTGGTACTTATGCGCCAACATCTAATGCTCCCCATGGGAGATGGACTAGGCCTACTGACAAATAGCATTATGGAAATTATAAGTGGAGGATTTTTGAAATGGGTCGAGGCTCTTCATTTACATATCATGAAAATTTTCAGGTGTCGGAAAGGCACTCATATGGTCCCAATAATTATAAAGGGAAGAACCCGATGCCGATAACTCAATGGAGAAGATTCTAGAGGAAAAGGAAAGTTGAGAGGGAAACTTTTGAATCAAGTGATATTAAGACATACCAGAGTTAAATGGATGACCATACAAGAAGCCAATCAAAAGACAATTATTCTCTCTTAAGCCAGGCCAGTCGAAAGGAAACGCGAAGGAAATGCCACCATCCAATGAGGACGAGTTAGTGATTGATAACTTGACTCTGGATCAGAATATGACTTTGATGTGTTATGTAACATGGTGTCTATACTCCCTAGGGAGTATGATTGTGTTACGGAGGTGTCTGAACTAGCAGATTGTAAGGAAGAGGAAATGACAAGGCACAAACTTGTATGCAATTTCGTGATGGACAACGACTGCATTGAAGAACATAATTCATTTTTAGAAAGGCCTCATGAAAAAATGAAGAGTCATTTAAATCCCCTTTTTTATAAGGGCGAAAGTGGAGAATACTACAATGAATAATATCTTAGTGGATGGAAGGGCTGCTGTTAATCTTATGCCTCATGTTTTGTTGAGAAAGATAGGAAAGTTCGACACTTACTTGAGGCCACATAATATGGTGCTCTCGAATTATGAAGGAAAAATAGGTCAAAAAATGGGAGTTATCCAAGTCGATGTGACGGTGGGGTCTATAACTAGACCCATTGTTTTCTTGGTTATTGCATCGAAGCTAGTTAATACTTGCTGCCTTGTTGAGAATGGGTACATGGTGTGGGACTTGTACCTTCGTCACTTCATCAGAGGATATCGGTCTGGTGAAATGACAAAATAGTTGAGAATATTAAAGCAAATTAAGGGTACTACATGGGATAGGTAAACCATGTAGATAAGAGGAGTTTTGATAAGAATCTATCTAAAATAGTGCCTTGCACACCAGCAGGGTTCACTTACATGACTTTGGAAGAGTCATTTTACTCTCTTAAACTCTACCCAACCCATGGATTCATGTGGCGTAGATAGATCATGGGTGAGAGGACTTATGATATAGTCTGGCTAACTGTCTAGGGCGACGAGTTCGACGATGGTGTATGAATTTGATGCGTTGAATAGAATCTCAGCTTACGTAGTCGGGAATAGGTTGAAAGCGACTTTAGAAGCCGAAATACCACATATGGTTGTAAAATCCAATGGATTAGAAGTGTTTGACGTGGCTCAAAGGATAAAGATAGAGCCAAGACAACTCAAAATACCGAAATCAACAGGTATAGAGAATGATGGTTTAAAAGGCCATAGGCTCGGCTGCATCTATGATGATGAGCCTTTGGGTTTTGAAAAGGATCTTGTCGCATCACCTACGAAGATGCAACCTCAGAATCCACTTGAAGAAATTGACTTGGGCGACGAAGCTAGGAAGAGGCCGACTTATATTAGCACCAACAATGAGCCGAGTGTAAGGTTAGGGGTAACTAGTTAACTTAAATAATTTAAAGATTGCTTTGCTTGGGACTATAACAAAATTCCAGGTTTAAGCAGGGATTTGATGGAGTTGAAACTACCAATAAAATCTTGGAAGAAGTCGGTCAATCAGAAGCCTAGACGATTTGTGCCAGAAGTAATGTCCAAAATAAAAGAGGAAATCGAAAGACTCCTAAAAAGAAAGTTCATTAGAATGAAAATGTATGGCGAATGGCTTACAAATAGTGTTCCAGTAATTAAGAAAAATGGAACATTGGGTCTGCGTAGACTTCAGAGATCTGAATGCAGCAACCTCAAAGGACGAATACCCAATGCGTATCACCGAGATGTTGGTCGACTCAACAACGGGTTTTGAATACCTTAGTATGCTTGATGGTTATTCTAGTTATAACTAAATTTTTATTGCAGATGAAGATGTGCCAAAGTTGGTGTTTCGATGTCCAAGAGCCTCAGGCACCTATGAATGGGCGGTGATTCCATTTGGCTTAAAGAACGCTGAAGAAAATTATCAGAGGGTGATGAATTCTATTTTTCATGATTATATTGAAACATTTATGAAAATAGATATTGATAATATAGTCATTAAGTCTACGTCGGGAAATGGTCATCTCGACCACATACGATTGTTGTTGTAACGCCTCAATTCTGAATTCCCATTAATTGTTGAGTCTTTTAATTTATTTAATTGATGTTTGTTTTAAATTGAGAAATTATATATTATTATGTGGTGTTTGCATATTTTATCAATTTTTACCGATTCGGAGAGTTTTCGGGGAATTAGAGTAAAAAGGGTATTTTAGACATTTAGCAATTTAGTGTGAGAATTGGTTGGTAAGTGTTGGAAAGAATTTGAGAGGAAAGAAATAGAGATAGAAATAGAATAAGAGAGGAAAAGAAAGAAAGATAGTAACATAAGAAGAAAAACAAGAGAAAGAAAAGAGGAGAAGAGAAAGAGAAGAGAAAGTGGAGAGGAAAACCTAGAATCATCAAGGGATCATCACCAAAGCTTGCAATCGATCGGTAAGGGTGTGAAACTCTATCATCTCTTTAATGTATATGATTGTATGTGTATGTGTTTGGATTTTGTAGAGTTTCTACTCTTTTTCCACTTAGGTTAGAAGTTGGTTTTGTGAGTAGAATGAGGTTTTAATCGGTTAGAACTCGGATTAGACGATGTAGTTTAGTCGGGTGATGGTTGGGTTGTGCCACTGAGACTGGTTTGGATTTAATCGGTTGATTTTGTGGAGTTTGGGCTTTGGAACAGCCATGGAAGTTCTGTCTTCGCAGGCTCGCCAGGCGAAGCCCAGCGAACTGTAGCGAAGCAAGTCAGAAGCTAACACCCTGTATTCGCTGGCAAGTTCGCCATGCGAGGTTAGTTGGCGAAGGTTCGCCAGGCGAGTGTGTAGCGAGCCTCAGCGAGTAATTCCAGAATTACTCCCAGTGGACTTCGCTGGGAAGTTCGCCAGGCGAAGGCCAGCGAGCATTCGCTGCGTGGCTTCGCCAGGCGAAGGTTGGCGAATCTGACAGTGTTGTTTGTTTTGGTGTTTGTTCATAGCATGATGTTTGGTTGATTCAATTATGATTAATGCCTATATGAATGATTGATGTATGAACTGTATTGACATGTCGTGCTGTGGGTGGCCGAAAGGCGTGAATCCTAGATTGTAGAACCAATGGTGAATCTTGATCGTTTGATAATGTTGTGCGTTTGCTCGAATTAGATAGAAATGCATTGATGGATTAATAGGTATGTAAACCTTGTGTGAAATGGTGTATAATGTGAATGCATGATGAATACATACGATATATGTGATAAATGCAATGAGTATGTTTGTGAACATAGTATGCATTCTGTGTTGATCGATCCCTCGGAGGATTAGCATTGTGTAGCATCTTAGTATGCATTTTTGTGTTGAATGATCCCTCGGAGGATTTGCAGAACCTCGTATGATACGTTGGTTACATTTGATTCCTTGGAGAATCGGTTGCATTGTGTGATTCCTCGGAGAATCGGTCATAACATGTAATCCCGTGGAGGATTGATTAGAGTATTTGATTCCGTGGAGAATCTGCTGAGTACTTGATTCCGTGGAGAATCTGCTGAATATTCGATTCCGTGGAGAATCTGATGAATATTTGATTCCGTGGAGAATCTGCTGAGTACTTGATTCCATGGAGAATCTGCTGAATACTCGATTCCTTAGAGAATCTGTTGAAATGAGTCGGTACCGCATTTGCATCTGCATAGAGTCGTGTGTCGGTCTCTATGAGTTGCATGAGTCATCTGTGCATGATGCATTAATTGAATGAATATAACTATGTATGTTATATATGACTGTTTGGAGGAACATATAGTGAATGTTCATGAGCATGTGTAGAGGCATGATTAATTGTATATGCTTAATGTGGTGAGAACATAATTTGAGTATAACTTGTACCAATATGAGTATATGTATATATATACAATTTTATGCATTAACTGTTATGATATTGTTTCTCACCCTTCTGCTGTTTTGTAATGCTCTATGAGGCATTGCAGAGTAGGAAGCTGGAGGTTCTTTTTGTGAAGCGAGGTCTTCATTCTTTTGGTCAATGGCTCTGATATGTAACATCTGGGTAGTTAGGAAGCCTTTGGCTCTTTTGAAGCTATTTTGTTTTGATTCTTTTGTGATACATATGCGTATGTATCTGCTGTGGATATTTTGTAAAGCATGAATTGATTGAATGGTTGTATATACTATTATGTATGTGATCGATTCAATATTTGGATGTTTCCGCTTTTATTCTAAATATTGAGATGTGGGTTACCCATTGTTGCATATCTATTTTGAGCAGGTATCGTATGTGTTTAATTTCATGATAATGTGATGCGCCTCTTATATACCATGTTTTAATTAAACTCTGATGAAATAAATTTTCTAAGTGCCTAATTGATTAAATGTATTAATTTGGGGGTATAGAAAGGGGGTGTTACATTAAGTGGTATCAGAGCCAGTGTTGAGTCAGTCGTGTCTGTCTTGTTGTTGTGTTGGTTGAACGGTTGTTTAACCTTGTTGTTATTTTTGGGAATCCTCAGAATATGGCAGGTCGTAATGACAATGCTATGGCAGCGGCGTTAGAGGCTATGGCCAGAGCTGTGCAGGGTGCACCTAACGTGAATGCGAATGATGAGTTCAGGAAGAACCAACCACCGGTGTTCAAAGGGAGATTTGATCCGGATGGTGCTCAGATATGGTTAAAGGAAATTGAGAGGATCTTTAGGGTGATGGATTGTGCTGAAGGGAACAAGGTGAGACTAGGGACTCACATGCTGAGAGAAGAGGCTGATGACTGGTGGGTCAGCGTGAGGCAAATTCTTGAGGTCGACGATGAGGAGATTACGTGGGATTTATTTCGTACTGAGTTTCTAAGGAAGTATTATCCCGAAAGTGTTAAAGGGAAGAGAGAAATGGAATTTCTGGAGTTGAAACAAGGTAATATGTCGGTGGTGGACTACACCGCTAAGTTTACTGAGTTAGTGAAGTTTCACCCTCACTATGATGCGGTTACGGCAGAATTTTCCAAATGTATCAAGTATGAGAATGGCTTGCGTCCTGAGATAAAGCAAGCGGTGGGTTATCAAAGGATACGAAGATTTTCGGATTTGACTGAGTGCTGTAGGATTTATGAGGAAGACAGTAGAGCTCGTTCTACTCATTATAAGGGTTTGAGCGAGAGGAAAGGGAAGCAGCAAGTACGAAGCGGACCTTATGTGACGCCTGCTGATAAGGGCAAACATAGGGGGAACTTTGATAGGAGACCCGGAGGAGGTTCCGGTGCGATCAAATGTTTTAAGTGTGGCGTGATGGGCCACAAGTCTTATGATTGTGGAAAGTTCAAGGCGAAGTGTTCCAACTGTGGGCTCCTTGGACATGATGCAGCAGAGTGTAGAAAGAATGTTGTGAAGTGTTTTAATTGTGGCGAGGTGGGTCACATTAGCCCGAATTGTACCAAACCGAAGCAAGCTCAGGCGGGCGGAAAAGTATTCGCATTAGCAGGTTCAGACGCTACTAATGCGGCGGATCGTTTGATTAAAGGTACATGCTTTATTAATGATATGCCTTTAGTTGCTATTATTGATACTGGAGCGACTCACTCCTTCATCTCTCTTGCGTGTGTTAAGCGGTTGGATTTGTGTATGGTTTCTTTGAGTAGTGGTATGGTTATTGGGACTCCCGCTTCGGGGTCGGTAACTACTTCTTTTGTGTGTGCAAGTTGTCCTTTGACCATGTATGGTAAGGACTTCGTTATGGATTTAGTGTGTTTGCCGTTGGAAGGTTTGGACGTAATCTTGGGTATGAACTGGTTGCAATTTAATAGAGTTCATCTGGATTGCTATCACAAGTTAGTAAGGTTTCCTTCTTTGGAAGATGGTGAAGACGAGAGTTTTCTTTCCACTAAAGAGTTGAATAAACTTTTAGCGGACGAAGCTCAGTTGTTTGGTTTGTTTGCATCGTTGTCGGTGGAGAGCAAAGTTGAGCTCGACGTGTTTCCTGTGGTTTGTGAATTTCCTGAAGTGTTTCCAGAAGATGTTGCGGATGTGCCGCCAAAGAGAGAGGTTGAATTTTCTATTGATCTAGTTCCGGGTACTAGACCGATTTCGATGGCCCCGTATCGGATGTCGGCATCGGAGTTGGTGGAATTGAAGAAGCAGTTGAATGATTTGTTGGATAAGAGATTTGTAAGACCAAGTGTTTCTCCTTGGGGTGCGCCGGTATTGTTGGTAAAGAAGAAGGATGGTAGTATGCGATTGTGTATTGATTATCGGCAGTTGAATAAGGTGACGATTAAGAACAAGTATCCGCTTCCAAGAATCGATGATTTGATGGATCAATTAGTTGGAGCCCGTGTTTTTAGTAAGATTGATTTGAGATCCGGTTATCACTAGATTCGGGTTAAGGAAGAAGATATTTCGAAGACGGCTTTTAGAACACGATATGGTCACTATGAGTATACGGTGATGCCATTCGGAGTTTCTAATGCGCCGGGTGTTTTCATGGAATATATGAACCGTATCTTCCACGAGCAGTTGGATCGTTTTGTGGTAGTGTTTATCGATGACATTTTGATTTATTCTAAGTCTCGAGAGGAACACGAAGAACATTTAAGGATTGTGTTGCGGATTTTGAAAGAGAAGAAGTTGTACGCGAAGTTGTCTAAGTGTGAGTTTTGGTTGTCGGAGGTGAGTTTTCTTGGACATATTATTTCCGGTAATGGTATTAGTGTGGATCCATCCAAGATCGATGCGGTAATGCAATGGGAGACTCCAAGATCGGTTACGGAAATTCGAAGCTTTTTGGGCTTGGCCGGTTACTACCGGAGGTTTATCGAAGGATTTTCAAAGTTAGCACTTCCGTTAACGCAGTTGACTTGTAAAGGAAAGGCTTTTATTTGGGATGTTAATTGTGAAGAGAGTTTCATGGAATTAAAGAGAAGGTTAACAACAGCGCCAGTTTTGATTTTGCCGAATCCTACGGAACCTTTTGTGGTTTATTGCGATGCTTCTTTGTCAGGATTGGGTGGTGTATTGATGCAAGATGGGAAGGTCGTGGCGTATGCTTCTAGACAGTTGAGAGTACATGAAAAGAATTATCCTACTCATGATTTGGAGTTAGCGGCCGTAGTGTTCGTTTTGAAAATTTGGAGGCACTATCTTTATGGTGCAAGATTTGAAGTTTTTAGCGATCACAAGAGTTTGAAGTATTTGTTTGATCAAAAAGAATTGAATATGAGGCAAAGGAGATGGCTAGAACTTTTGAAGGACTATGATTTTGGTTTAAATTATCATCCGGGTAAGGCGAATGTGGTAGCCGATGCCTTAAGTCGGAAGTCGTTGCACGTGTCTACTTTGATGGTTAGAGAGTGGGAACTTTTGGAGAACTTTAGAGATTTGAGTTTGGTTTGTGAGTTAACGCCGAGTAGTGTGAAGCTTGGTATGTTGCATGTCACGAATGATTTCCTTGCTACGGTGTGTGAAAAGCAAAAGTTGGATTTGAAATTTGTGGATTTGATGACGAATGGAAATGAAGATTTCAAAGTTGATGAATTAGGAGTTTTGAGGTTTCGAGGTCGTATTTGTATTCCCGATGATGCGGATTTGAAAAAGATATTGGAAGAGGGACATCGGAGTAACTTGAGTATTCATCCGGGAGCGAATAAGATGTATCAGGATTTGAAGAAGATCTTTTGGTGGTCTGGATTGAAAAGCGATGTTGCTCGTTTTGTGTACTCGTGTTTGACTTGCCAGAAGTCTAAGGTGGAGCATCAGAAGCCTAGTGGATTGATGCAACCGTTGGATATTCCGGAATGGAAATGGGATAGTATATCGATGGATTTTGTTACGGGATTGCCGAATACGCAAAGAGGGCATAATGCTATTTGGGTGATTGTTGATAGGCTTACTAAATCGGCTCACTTTATTCCGATTGATATTACTTATTCTTTGGAAAGGTTGGCCGAGATTTATGTTGGCACTATTGTGAAGCTTCATGGAGTTCCTAAGAGTATTGTGTCGGATAGAGATCCTAGATTTACTTCAAGATTTTGGGAGAGTTTGCAAGGTGCCTTGGGTTCTAAGTTGAGATTGAGTTCGGAATATCATCCGCAAACAGATGGTCAAACCGAGAGGACGATTCAATCGTTAGAAGATTTGTTGCGTGCTTGTGTGCTTGAACAAGGTGGTGCGTGGGATGGTTATTTAGCGTTGATTGAGTTCACCTATAATAACAGTTTCCATTCGAGTATTGGTATGGCGCCATTTGAGGCTTTATATGGTCGGAGATGTCGAACAGCTCTGTGTTGGCATGAGACAGGTGAAAAGTCGGTAGTTGGTCCGGAAATGGTACAGCAAACGACGGAAAAGGTGAAATTTATTCGGGAAAAGATGAGGGCTTCTCAGAGTAGACAGAAAAGTTATCATGATAAAAGGAGAAAGGATCTCGAGTTTCAAGAGGGCGACCATGTGTTTTTGAGAGTTACACCGATTACGGGTGTGGGTCGTGCTTTGAAGTCGAGAAAGTTGACTTCTCGTTTTATTGGCCCGTATCAGATTGTCGCACGAGTTGGTGTTGTGGCTTATCGTGTGGCGTTGCCTCCGAACCTTTCGAATTTGCATGATGTATTCCATGTCTCGCAACTTCGGAAGTATGTTCCGGATCCGTCACATGTTATCCCAATGGATGAAGTTGAAGTAAGAGATAACCTTACAGTTGAAGTTTTACCGGTTAGTATTTTGGACCGTGAAGTTAAGAAACTAAGAGGCAAGGATATTGCGCTTGTGAAAGTGTCCTGGGGAGGTGCCGCGGAAGGCAACATGACTTGGGAATCGGAGAGCAAGATGCGAGAATCCCATCCAGAGTTGTTTGAATAAGGTAATATTTTCGAGGACGAAAATTTCTAAAGTGGGGGAGAGTTGTAACGCCCCGATTCTGAATTCCCATTAATTGTTGAGTCTTTTAATTTATTTAATTGATGTTTGTTTTAAATTGAGAAATTATATATTATTATGTGGTGTTTGCTTATTTTATCTATTTTTACCGATTCGGAGAGTTTTCGGGGAATTAGAGTAAAAAGGGCATTTTAGACATTTAGCAATTTAGTGTGAGAATTGGTTGGTAAGTGTTGGAAAGAATTTGAGAGGAAAGAAATAGAGATAGAAATAGAATAAGAGAGGAAAAGAAAGAAAGATAGTAACATAAGAAGAAAAACAAGAGAAAGAAAAGAGGAGAAGAGAAAGAGAAGAGAAAGTGGAGAGGAAAATCTAGAATCATCAAGGGATCATCACCAAAGCTTGCAATCGATCGGTAAGGGTGTGAAACTCTATCATCTCTTTAATGTATATGATTGTATGTGTATGTGTTTGGATTTTATAGAGTTTCTACTCTTTTTCCACTTAGGTTAGAAGTTGGTTTTGTGAGTAGAATGAGGTTTTAATTGGTTAGAACTCGGATTAGACGATGTAGTTTAGTCGGGTGATGGTTGGGTTGTGCCACTGAGACTGGTTTGGATTTAATCGGTTGATTTTGTGGAGTTGGGACTTTGGAACAGCCATGGAAGTTCTGTCTTCGCAGGCTTGCCAGGAGAATGGCAGCGAAGCTTCGCCAGGCGAAGCCCAGCGAACTGTAGCGAAGCAAGTCAGAAGCTAACACCCTGTATTCGCTGGCAAGTTCGCCAGGCGAGGTTAGTTGGCGAAGGTTCGCCAGGCGAGTGTGTAGCGAGCCTCGGCGAGTAATTCCAGAATTACTCCCAGTGGACTTCGTTGGGAAGTTCGCCAGGCGAAGGCCAGCGAGCATTCGCTGCGTGGCTTCGCCAGGCAAAGGTTGGCGAATCTGACAGTGTTGTTTGTTTTGCTGTTTGTTCATAGCATGATGTTTGGTTGATTGAATTATGATTAATGCCTATATGAATGATTGATGTATGAACTGTATTGACATGTCGTGCTGTGGGTGGCCGAAAGGCGTGAATCCTAGATTGTAGAACCAATGGTGAATCTTGATCGTTTGATAATGTTGTGCGTTTGCTCGAATTAGATAGAAATGCATTGATGGATTAATAGGTATGTAAACCTTGTGTGAAATGGTGTATAATGTGAATGCATGATGAATACATGCGATATATGTGATAAATGCAATGAGTATGTTTGTGAACATAGTATGCATTCTGTGTTGATCGATCCCTCGGAGGATTAGCATTGTGTAGCATCTTAGTATGCATTTTTGTGTTGAATGATCCCTCGGAGGATTTGCAGAACCTCGTATGATACGTTGGTTACATTTGATTCCTTGGAGAATCGGTTGCATTGTGTGATTCCTCGGAGAATCGGTCATAACATGTAATCCCGTGGAGGATTGATTAGAGTATTTGATTCCGTGGAGAATCTGCTGAGTACTTGATTCCGTGGAGAATCTGCTGAATATTCGATTCCGTGGAGAATCTGATGAATATTTGATTCCGTGGAGAATCTGCTGAGTACTTGATTCCATGGAGAATCTGCTGAATACTCGATTCCTTAGAGAATCTGTTGAAATGAGTCGGTACCGCATTTGCATCTGCATAGAGTCGTGTGCCGGTCTCTATGAGTTGCATGAGTCATCTGTGCATGATGCATTAATTGAATGAATATAACTGTGTATGTTATATATGACTGTTTGGAGGAACATATAGTGAATGTTCATGAGCATGTGTAGAGGCATGATTAATTGTATATGCTTAATGTGGTGAGAACATAATTTGAGTATAACTTGTACCAATATGAGTATATGTATATATACAATTTTATGCATTAACTGTTATGATATTGTTTCTCACCCTTCTGCTGTTTTATAATGCTCTATGAGGCATTGCAGAGTAGGAAGCTGGAGGTTCTTTTTGTGAAGCGAGGTCTTCATTCTTTTGGTCAATGGCTCTGATATGTAACATCTGGGTAGTTAGGAAGCCTTTGGCTCTTTTGAAGCTATTTTGTTTTGATTCTTTTGTGATACATATGCGTATGTATCTGCTGTGGATATTTTGTAAAGCATGAATTGATTGAATGGTTGTATATACTTTTATGTATGTGATCGATTCAATATTTGGATGTTTCCGCTTTTATTCTAAATATTGAGATGTGGGTTACCCATTGTTGCATATCTATTTTGAGCAGGTATCGTATGTGTTTAATTTCATGATAATGTGATGCGCCTCTTATATAACATGTTTTAATTAAACTCTGATGAAATAAATTTTCTAAGTGCCTAATTGATTAAATGTATTAATTTGGGGGTATAGAAATGGGGTGTTACAGTTGTACCCCAAAATTTGCCCAACCTTTTCTTACCTGGTTTATGTTTCATTGCATTATCATTTGCATAGTTATATCATTTGCATATCATGGTATCATTCATATAGTAGGGGATCAAGTGTGGTTCTTATCAAGAGAAGCCTAGCAAGAGGTCTCATTCAAGATTGAGAAGTTGTCAAAGTCATCAGAAGGTGGTTTGAGTGCCTAAGGGTTTAGATGTTTGGGTGTGAATCTTCTCCTAACTTGAGGATCAACTGAAGACCATCAGAGGGTTTTGAAGTGTTTAATGTGAGAATAGGATGTGTATGGAGATCATAGAATTCCTAGAGGGCCATGGGAGAGTTTAATCAAGTCATTGTGTCAAATGCAAGAGCCACAGTTGAGGTGCAAGCAATTAGGGTTTCATCTGGATCAATTCTAGGTCAACTGTGCAATTGAAGAGTATCAAGGCCTAATTTTAGGTCATGGAGTTCATGGAATGATATGTTAAGACATTTGTGGTGTTGTTCCAAGATCAAAACAAGAAGAATCAAGAGTGTGGAAAGTTGCTAAATTAGGGTTTCAGTGCAAAATTCCCTATTTAGTGCCTAACTTCAGGATCATATAAGTCAAGATACAAGTTTCAAATGGATCTTTGGCCAACATGAAACTTGTAGAGCATCTCAATACCTTGAATTTTAGTACTAGAAGTCCTCAAGGGGATTTATATAACTCAAGTTATGACCCAGACAAGTTACAAGTCCTCAGATGCCTCTGAAATTTGTCTGTGAAAATCATCTGACTTCAAAGCTATTTTTGACCTAGAAGGAGGTTTCACCTGAACTTTTGGACAACATGAAAGTTGTTCCTCATGATCTTATATTTCTAAATTTTACTAGAAGTCGTCCATATGGTTTGAAGAACTCAAGTTATGAGGTTTACAAGTCAGGGGTATTTTGGGAAAGTAAGATTATAGGCCATTTTCAATCATAGGTCAAAATCTCCAACTTGCACTTGTCAAATGGATTTTTGTTCAACATGAAAGTTGTTCAAAATGTGGTTTTTAGGCCAACCAAGAGGTCATGATGGATTGATTAGGCTCATAGAAAGACTTGGTCTGAAAGGGTTTAAATAAGAAAGATTTTCAAAGGATTCAAAGTTGGAAAATTCAAATAATTAGTTAAATGACCAAAGCATGTCAAATGAGTGATTATTTTGATTGTAAACTTCATTTTAGACACATTGACATTGGTGAATTTTTGAGTTTAGGTCAATTTTCATGAGTTACCATATGGTTGCTTCAAATGCAAGTTACATAACCAAACACTTCAACAATGCAATTCAGGCCATTCTATTGTTTCATTTTTGCTCACAAGGTAATTTGCAGTTGATTGGAACTTTCTAGAGCAAGTTACACAGCCTGAACTCGTGACTGCTATATTGGATTGCAAGAGAAAAACAGAAAATGCAATTGGCTGGATTCGGCCTCAAATTGAATTCAAAAGCCCATGGAAAGGTTCTATATATTGATTGGAGTGATTCCAGAGCAATTTTGGAGTCATTTTCGTGCCAGAAGCTGAAGTTGCAGTTGAACATTCAAGAGGAGCAAGTGAAATCGAGTTTTCAGTTTGAAGCAAGATCAAAGAAAATTGAAGGTTGCAAACTCTTCCTAGTGCATCGGTGAACGTATCTGGAGAGTTTTGAAGGGAGAATCAAACTCCAAGTGCCTCTGTTACTAGATCTACAACAGGTTAGTAACTTTCAAAATTCCACATGATTTAGCATGAGATAGTTAGATTTGAACTCGTGGTTAGGATCTAGGCAAGATGTAGATCGTTTTAGGATCAATTTGGAAACATTTGGTGATAGTTGATCATGACATAGCAATTCTGTTCGGATTTGAATCTCTTGATTCATGAGGAGTTAGAGCAAGTTGATTAGATCAGGATGATCAGTGTAGCATAAGGATGATTTCTATGGTCTTAATTTGGCAATTGGTGATGTTTGATCTGGATGCTATTTCTGAACATTGCTTCGTGTTTTAAAATCCATTGAGAGTTGGTTAATTTGAGTTGGAGATTTGAAATCCTCGTGAGAAACTGAGTGGAATTGGTTTAGACTTTGTGATTTTTGGTTGACTGTAACTTGACCTTCGCCGGAGAAGACAACCGGAGTCTTCTCTGGCCATCGTCCCTGCTCTCTATCCAGCCAGCCTGATAATTGGAGAAGATGAGTCCAGATCTATTAGATCATGCCTTTGACCTTGACTGACCACCAGATCCAACGATTGTGTTATAATCTGAGAAGTGAGATTTTGGAACCAAAACGCAGGCGTTTAAATAATGTGCTGGCAGCGTGTGTGTCTTTGGATGCTTTGACTTGTCAACTGATCCAAGGGCGTGTGTTTTTCTCAGCATTTGAATTTAGTTTATTTCATTTTTATTATTTTAAATGCATTATTGATTCTAAAAATCACAATAAATTCAATTTTGATCGAAAAATTATTTTAAAAATATCTCCATGATCTTGAGAGAATTTGAGATTTTCTGAAATCAATAAAATGCATTTTCATGCATTTTTCATTTTAATTTGATTTTTCTTATTTCGTTTAATTCCTTAATATTTGCATATTTGATCATTTGTCTTGTTGAATTTTGTTCTTCCAATTGGTGTTGAATCTGGCTTTGATTTTTTAGTATATTTTAGGGTAGATATTCATGTTCCCTTATAATTTTTCTTAGAATTTTAGAACAAATTTAGGTTCTATTTTAGGTGTTGAGATTAGAGCCTTCCCAAACTTGTGGATCACCTTAATACCCTTCAACTTAGAGATTATTTAGATGACCTAGAAGTTGAACTAGGCTTTAATATTTTAACCCTAGGTTGTTAAAACATGTATGTTCCCCTAGGAATTTTATTAGAATTTTACAACTTTGTTTTCTATTTTAGTTGTATTTTGCAAGTTGCATGTGCTTGTGGTGTTCTATTTTTAGTGCTCTTGTTTGTTTGGTCTTGTTGGTGACTTTGGAGCTGGATTTGCTTGGATTCCTTCTTGATAGGTCTTCTAGATTTGGTGTAGCTGCTGTGGCTTGAAGATTGGAGCTTGGAGTTGAAGCTTTCTTCTCTTTTAGGAGCTTTTTAGGAGCTTAGGAAATTAGGGTTTTAGGAAGAGCCATTAGGACTAGTTTTGATTCTTTCATCAAACATAGAATGCATTGTGTGCTTCTATTCTATCTAATGATGTAAAGTCCTCCTAGGGGAACTCCATATCTCCTTTGGAGGGATGTGTGGTATGCCCATAGTTGAGTAGAACTTTGAGGATGCCTTTCCATTTCAATGTTGGTACTTGATGATATCCTTTGGTTTTCATTTAGTTCTCAACATTGCAACCTTGATCTTAGTGATTAATCCTCTGCTCGGAGTGTGCTTGCTAGAGCTTGAAGATGAAGTTTGATGAAGCTTGAAGATAGAAGCTAGCTTGAAGATGAAGCCTTTTTGCTGTCAACTTTGTTGTATAGAGGATTTGCTATTTAGAGTTGCTGCTGTTTGAGTATTGAAGTTGTTGAAGAATGTTGTTGCTGCTTAGGCTGCTTTCTCTGTTTCTTTTCTTTTTTTGTATTGTATGTTTGCTTGTGTTGCTTACCTCTAGGTTTGAGGTGGAGCTTGTCTCCTCTTGCCTGTTGTTTTCTTAGTGTTGCACCCCAAAATTTGACCAACTTTTCTTTACCTAGCTTATGTTTCATTTCATTCACATTAGCATTATCATTTGCATTTCATTGACTTATGTGCAGGAGATCAAGAGGTATGATTACCAATAAAGAGCTACACAAGACCTTGAAGCTAGCTAAGAAGCTTATTCAAGTGTTCAAGGGTTGATATCCTTGTCAGAAAAGTTAAAAGATCCTCAGAGAGAGTGGTTGAAGCCAAGTGTGTGTGCCTCCTAACTTGAGAGTTGTGGAAGCTCCTCAGATGATTCTGAAGCCAGGAATGTGGACTTGAAGCCTTTAGAGAGCTTATGAGATGTCTTGAAAGCCATCATGAAGCCTAGACAGGTCATTGTGCAAGATTAAGAAGCCTCAGCCATGATTGGTGCAATTAGGGTTTGACTGGGTCAACACTAGGTCAACTGATGATTTGGAGAAGGTTGAGACCTAATTCAAGAGCCATGTGATCATGGATTGATACATTGAGATGCTCTAAGGATGATTCCAAGGTCAACTCATCATGATTGAAGAGTTTGAGAAGTTTCAAGCTAGGGTTTCTAAGACTTGACAGTGTAAAATCCCCTAGTTTGATCCCTATCTTCAAGACTGTTTAGCTCAAGATGTGATTTTCATCTCATCTTACCCCCAACATGAATGTTGTAGAGCTTGATATTAGCTTTAATTTGAGTGCTAGAAGTCCTTCATAGGATTTGTAGAACTCAAGCTATGACTTTGACAAGTTACAGGTCATCTGAGGCATGTGAATCTGGAGCTTGAAAGTTGTCCAACTTGCATGAAACGTTTGCCCTAGAAGGACGATTCCTATGAACTTTTGGTCAACATTAATGTTGTTCCTTATCCTCTTAGCTTTCTAGAGAGTACTAGAAGTCCTTGATAGGATTTGTAGAACTCAAGTTATGGCTTTGACAAGTCAAGGGTATTTTGGTCATTTGGAGATTACAGGTCATTTCAAGCATAAGGCCATAACTCCTATTTCCAAGCTCCAAATGGATTTTTGTTCAACATGAAAGTTGTTCAAAATGATGTTTTTAGCTTTTCTAAACATCAAGTGTCCATTGATATGGATTATATCAAGCATTGGTTGAAGAAACTTCACATGAAAGCCATTTTAATGAATTAAAATGAGAAAATTCAAAATAAATGAGATTAACATGTTTCCAAGTCAAATTTGTGGTCATTTTGAATGGAATTAATGTTTTAGAAATATTGGCATTGCCAAATTTTGGATTTGAGGTCCATAACATAGTCATTTGGATGGTTACTTCACAATTAAGAAACATATCATATACACTCTATATGTTAAAACCAAAGGGAGAAAACCATTACATCACACTCCTTAATGATTAAGTGAATGGTTTGGATTGAGTTAAAAGCATGAGTAAGGCTTGAAGGCACACTTCCATGTGGAAATTTGGAAGGAAAGGTGAACATCCAAAATCCATAATTGGGCCTAGTTTGGGCTTGATATCCATCTGAACACACTATAAGTATGAAGTAGAACGAATTTGGAAGTTTCTGGAGCAGAATTCTGTTGAGAATCCATTGATGTGAAGTGAAGAAAAAGCTTGAAAATTGGAAATGCGTTTTGGAGAATCAGGAGGTTGCAGCAAGAACTGAGCATCAAGAATTGTCCACCGTTACTCCTTGAAGGATTCTGCATAGTTTGAGAGAGAATTGAGGCGCATAACCACTACAATCCAAGCTTCAAGGTTGGTTCTAAGTTCTTGAGATATCTCTCTAATTATGCACTTTTAATCCATTAGAAGCATGTGGTTAAGTTCCCCTTATCATGTAGATGAATTCTGGTTAGTTAATTTGATGGTTAGAGACAAGTTAGGGTTCCTTCCATTTTCGGTTGAGATCTTGTTTTTATGAACCATGCGTTTTCAGCATAAACTAGTGGCATGATTAGGTTCCTGAGGAAATTCTGGTCAAGATTCATGTAGACATCGTGATCAATGGTTGAGTGTAGAAGGATCTAGGGTTGCACAGGGGTGGCCGGAAAAGCCACCGGCGATTTGGGCTTGCGCGCGTGAGTTGCAGGTTTGAAACGAAGAAGATACAATCCTCACCATTCGTTCGCGTGGAGAAATTGACTTGGTCTATGGATCCCAGGGCTCACGTTGAGCCACGCGTCCCTCCCCTTAAACGCACCGTTTCGTTTAGTGACCTGAGAGGCTTCGCTGTGTGGACCAAAGAGGGTTGAGTTCGAACCTTGGTGTGTAACGTTTCTGATTTTATGAATTGAGAACTGGAGCGTTGGGCTTGGATTGCATTTGATACCAACACCCCCCTTTTGGGCCCAGCATTGAAATGAACTGGGTTTTCTTGCTATTTGCCACACACGCCTATTTAATTTCCATTATTTTCTTTTAATTTATCATTTTATTCATGGTTCTTGATTAAATCATATAAAATTGAAAAATGATCTAATTAATCCCATTCTTTTTGCATTATATTCATGATTGAATCTAGTTTTGTTTAGATAAAAAATATTTTCATTTCATGCATTTTCTGATTTTATGGGAATTTTCACATTTTAATTGATATTAAAATAGTTATGTTTAATGCTTGATATTGTGGAATTTTGTGTGATCATGTGATGATGATTTTGATCCTGATTTTTTGTGAGTTGTTAGCATAGATATGAATGTTCCCCATAGTTTTTTCTCACATTTTTGTGATGAACATAAGTGGTAGTTTAGTTTGAAACCTTTAGAAGCTCCATTTTTAGGGTTTATGGTTGATACCTTTGGATTTAGGATTTAATTTTAGGACTTAATAGATGATTTAGTCCCTGGTTTTTGTATGAGGCATTCTTAATTGAATTAGGATCCCTTAGGAATTTTTGTAGAAATTTACAAGATAGTTTGCTATTTTTGATTGATTTTAGTTTAGGTGTTAGTTTTAGATGATTCTAAGGCACTAACTCAACTAGATTAACATCTTTAGTTCCCTTAGATTAGGGTTTTATTTCTCTTGCTCTTGGATATTGATGAAGACAAGTTGAAGATGCATTGGATGGCTTGAAGAGGCTTGGATTTCAGGATCTTCCCTTCTTGTGGTGTAGTTTTGATTAGGTTAAGATTAGGGTTTTGTAGGCAGAGCTTCTAGATAGTTCTCTTCCTTCATAAACATGGAATATGTTGATCAATTCCATTCTTCCCTATGATGAAAGGTCCCTTTGTAAAGGCCTCATCCCTCCTTTGGTAGGATGTGTGGCTCTTTGCAAAGTGGTAGAACCTTTGAGGGTCCCTTTCTCTGATGACAGGATGCTCGGTGGTGACCTTTGGTCTTCACTCTGCTACCAATCATCCCAACTTTGCTCTTGATAGATGCATCTTTCTCCCTTGTTAGAGGATGGAGTTCCTTACTTGAAGAAGATTGAAGGATGAAGTTGACACTTCCATGTGATTGAATATTACTCTGAGAAGCTGAAGCTTGTAGATGAAGAGGAAATCTAGTTGATATTGATAAAGAGAAAAGAGCTGAAGCAAGAAGACAAGTTGATACTTATGAAGAGGATTCATTTGAGATTGAGTGAAGAGCTGAGGCTTGAGGAATAAAGGAAGTTGACACTTACACTGATGCATTGAGAGCCTGAAGGAATCAAGTTGATACTTGTAGTTAGGAGTGAAGCCTGAGGGTGGAATTGACTGAAGAGCTGAAGCTTGGAGAAGAGAGAACAAGTTGATACTTATGTTTGATGTGTTAGAACCTTGGAGAAGCAAGTTGATACTTGTCATGAAAGATGGTAGCCCTGAAGAGATGCTGAAGATTGATGACTGGACTGTTGTTAGCTTGAAATTGAAAGAGGGAGTTGTTGATCTGCTTTCTCTCTTGTCTGTTTTCTTTTCTGTATTGATGTGACTTGTTTGGTTTGCTTGATGCATTCGAATAAGTTCATATCTAGACTGACTTTAATCTAGGAGCATGATTGCACTAGAGGTTGAGTTGCTCCCTCTGCTTGTATTTTTACTGTATGGCTTTGCTTGCGGGTATTCGGTAGAGCCCACCTCCCTTGCCTATGTGGTTTGTGTTTGCTTGATAGCATTTTATTTCATTTCTTCTGTATGATTACAGTCACTTATATTCTGCTTGATAGCACTTTATTTTATTCTTTCTGTATGATTACAGTTATTCATATCTGGCTTGAGGTTGAGATGAGCTTGTGGAGGCTAATGCCCCACACACATTTCCTCCCTCACTTGCATTGCATGCATTTTACAGTCGTTAATTGTTTACTGTTTCAGCTGATGCTTTATCTGTTTCTGTATCATTGACATGATCCCCTAGGAATCTCACTTCCTTTGATAAGGAAGTGATGATAGAACTTTAGGTTGAAACCTATGCATGATAACTTCTAGGAGATCCCTGTTTCAAACCTCAACCATAGGATGAATCCTTGGCATGACAACACTAGGACTTGATAGTCTTCCCCTTTAGTTGAACCTGCTCTCTTCTCATCTCAAAACAAATTAAAATACAGTAATAAAGGTTAACTGACGTCGGACGTTACGAGCCTTAAGCTATCTGAGAAAGGATTATTGGAGAGTTTCTTTTCAACAGTCTGAATGTTTAGTGTGGCACCCTTTGGGTGGCATGCGACACATTCACTCTCAGGTCATAGTCTATAGTATGACACTAGTTGCAAACAACCATAAAAAACAATTCTTTCGTAAAAGATAGAAAACAAACTTCAAACCTTGTTGCCCCGTGGGCCTGTAATTCAAAGGAAGCTTTTCTGAAGAAAAGAGTGTCGTTAACTCCTAGTTCTACCGCAAACAGGCCTTGTCCCTAACTGCTGCAACTGTTTGTTAACCCTACTCGATAAAACAGATGAATCTGAATCCCCGTAAGCCGTATTTGTTAGTGTAAGCCCTAGAGGCAAATACTTTTTGGTACTTGTAGCGGATTATTCGTTTAATAATAAAAGGCATTTCTTTATTATGTTTGTCTTTCAGAATAATAAAGTCCCTAGAATAGTTAGTCTGTTTAATGAAATGTTAAGTGTGACTTAATCATGAGATCCCATTAAACATAAAGACATTATTCTTAAAATATCCGTAGTCAAGCTTTATTGCAAAGTGGGATAACATTAAAAGCATTGAGACTATTATGAAGATAGACTGATGATCACATCTCATGGATCATGGATAAAGAGTTATCAAGTCTTGACATAGGTATAAATATTAGGAGTAATATTTATACCGGATTGACCCGCTATGAGAATACTACATAGTATGTTATGCAAAGTGTCATAAGTTATTCTCATGGTGATAATGGTGTATTACCACCCTTCGACCTGAAACCACTATGGACCCTAGATGTAGAGTCGGGTGCTTTATTGCTGATCAAACATTATCCGTAACTGGATGATCATAAAGACAGTTGATGGGCACTCCACGAAGCATGCTGAGGGACATGAGTGTCCTAGATGGAATTTGCCAATCCTGCATAACAGGAGAAATGTCTAAGGGCCCAATATTGAACTGGACAAGGATGACACAGTGTATGCCTTGTGTTCAATATAGACATAGGGGCAAAAGGGTAATTGTACAAACATATATTATCACGAAAAAGGTTTTGTCAGATCACATGACATTTTCGTGACTTGGGTAGCAGTGATGTGTTGCTAGATACCGCTTACTGTTTATTATGTTAAATATATAATTTAATATAATTACCAACGTTACGAAATCCTACAGGGTCACACACATAAGGACAGTTTGATGAGAGATAGAGAAATCAAAGGAACACCGTAAGGTACGATGCACTTAAGTGAAAAATAGAAATTCGGATAATATAATAATAATTATTGTTATTTTATAATGGTTATAAAATAATAATAAAATAAATATATTTATTATAATAATAGTTATTATAATAATATATAATATTATTATGGATCATGTGAATTGGGTTTTTTAGCCCGCATCCCACAAGAGAGTCTATAAAAGGAACCCTTGTGATGAAGCTTTCACTTGATGCAATTTCGTTTTTGATTCTCTTTTCTCACTCAAATAATTTCGTTCGTAAGCAGCTAGCACTGTAACCGGAAGCTGTTCGTGTGGACTGAGTAGAGGCGTTGCACTTCATCAACGCTTGTGATCGCTGCATCAAAGATCTGAATCGCCACAAAGAGGTAACGATTCTATCACTGACCATGCTCATTCGTAAGGATCACTAAAGGAAATTTTTGTTTTCCGCTGCGTTTAGATCGCAATTTTCCATCAGTGGTATCAGAGCCACTTACGAAACCATGGATCTGATAGCTGTTAAATTTCCGTCTTTTCTGTATTTGATTCGATTAAAACACAGAATGAATTTAACAATAAACGATTAATTAAATTCGGCATCTGTTGTGTACGATTTGGATGATTGATGTTGATTATGCTTCAGAAACCGACATTAGTATGGTGAAGTTGTGCGATACATTGATCATCCATAGGTTACACAATTAGATCGATCACTTTTATATAAGATATAAGAAATTCTGATGCAAAGATGGTATATGGGATATACTATTTTGATTTCATCCATTCAATCACATAAGGATTGTAATTCTTTTGAAAGATCATCATTTTCATTCGCTTCGGAATCCGACGTTAGTATGGTGAAGCAATGACATGTTGATCTATCATATTGAGTTATCAATCGAGTTGTGTTTGACGGCATGAAATTGTTGCATTAGGATTAATGGCAGTACAAGTGTTGTATTGCCGCAGACTTTTCCGGTTGGGGTTGTAAATGCACAAAAGTTGTGCAGGAAATGACGTGAAATACAATGAAGTGTTCATAAAATTTTTCGTCTCAATCTCTTTATTATTGGATCAATCAGCCGAAATTTAATTTAGTTTATTTAATTATCGGAATTTTAAACTAATAATAAAAGTGTGTTTATTATTATTTATTTGTGGTGATCAGTTATGGCCTTAGTTTATCCTTTATTATTGTTTTGGGATTTTTGAATACAGCCTGCGTGTCGTGCCTCTCTCTCAATCTCTTTATGTAACTTCTTTTCTCATCTCACTCCCTCGTATGTAAAACGAGTTTTCTTATATGTAATGTAATATTATGTTATGAAAAAAAAAAGGAAGTATTCAACATTAAAGGAGGATAACCTTGGAGATCATGCTTGGAGAAGCTTAGATCGTTATTAGGTTAGCTTAGGTTCTCTCATTGGCTTGAGAGAACAATTGCGTTAGGGGCCATAATTGTATCTTTTTTTATATGTATGTTGATGCATGTAATTGTATGTTGATGCATGTGAGAGACGTTTTGCATGTTAAGCCGGTGAGATCAAACTAATAACAAATTCCCTCAAAATTAAATATTAAGTTTATGCTTTCCAATTTTTAGCACTCATCAAGACTAGTATCGAGTATTGTAGGTTTCGCCTACGCGAGGTGCATGTTCTATATTAGTAAGGTGTGATGGGATAATTGTAATATCCAATTGCTAAAACAATGGGTCAAACTTAACTAAACAAATTATAATAAGATTATATATGTTTAGAAGCAAGAATTGGGAATGATTCATATGATGGATCAGAATAAGGAGTTATTCACCCAACTGAAAATATTCGAGAGTTGTATGAGATACAATTGGAAGGAGTTCCTACCTAAGTAACTTAGTTTTGTGTAATCAGCCTAACGCTGACTTAAAACAAAGTGAAACATGGATCTCGACCCACTAGAAAGTCTTCCAACGGGATTTTCCGAATCAAATGATGAGGGTCATTTGTTTTGAATAAAATAATGGGAGCATATTAGATTAAAGGCCTAATTAAATATGTTGTTTTAATGATACTTATATTTTCATATTTCTCTTGTAGATTACCATGACAACAAACACATCGAACAATATTTTGCGATCCATCCTAGATAAGGAAAAATTGTCTGGGACAAATTTCCTGGATTGGCACCGTAATCTGAGGATTGTCCTCAAGCACGATAAGAAGCTGTATGTCTTGGAGACACCAGTTCCTGAGGAGGAACCTCCTAGTTCTGCACCAAAGGCAGAAAGAGATGCTTATAAGAAGCATTTCGATGATGCCAATGAAACCGCTTGCCTCATGCTTGCTACCATGAACTCTGAGTTGCAAAAGCAACACGAGAACATGTCTGCGTTCGATATGATCGGACATCTGAAAATGCTTTATCAAGAGCAAGCAAGAAATGAGAGGTTTCAGGTTTCAAAGTCCTTTTTTAACAACAAGTTAGCTGAGGGAGCCCCTGTAAGTCCCCATGTACTCAAGATGATTGGGTATGTGGAGAACCTTGATAGATTAGGGTTTCCCCTTGGAAAAGAACTTGCGATTGATCTGATCTTGCAATCGTTGCCAGAGAGCTTCAGTCAGTTTGTCCTGAATTTCAATATGAATGACTTGGACAAAAGTCTTCCAGAACTGCTAGGCATGTTGAGAATTGCTGAGCAGAATATGAAGACAAAAGGGAAATCCATTCTGATGGTCAATAATGGAAAGAAACAGAACAAGAGGCCCATCAAACAGGGTGGTAGAGGGAAAGGCAAGGAAGTTGCCAAACCCAAACCCACTCCTCCTGTTTTGAAGCCTAGTGGAGGAATAGCAAAGGAGGGCACTTGCTTCCATTGCGGTAAGACCGGACATTGGAAGAGAAATTGCCCAAAGTACCTGGAAGATAAGAATAATGGAGTAGAGACTTCAAATTCAGGTATTTTTGTTATTGAAATTAATTTATCTACTTCTGCATCATGGGTATTAGATACTGGATGCGGTTCTCACATTTGTACTAATGTACAGGGGCTAAAAAGGAGTAGAGATTTGGCAAAAGGTGAAGTTGACCTACGAGTTGGCAATGGAGCAAAGGTTGCTGCTTTAGCTGTAGGAACTTATGTTTTAACTTTACCTAGTGGTTTAATAATTCAGTTAGAGAACTGTTATTATGTACCTGCAATTAGCAGGAATATTATTTCCGTTTCTTGTTTGGACAAGTTTGGTTTTTCATTCATAATAAGGAACAATTGTTGCTCCATTTATTTGAATGATATATTCTATGCTACTTCAAAAATGAATAATGGACTATATGTCCTTGATCTTGAAATGCCAATTTATAACATTAATACTAAAAGGTTGAAACCTAATGAGTTGAATCCAACTTACCTTTGGCACTGTCGATTAGGCCACATAAATGAGAAACGCATTTCCAAACTCCATAAAGATGGACTCTTGGACTCTTTTGATTATGAATCATATGAGACATGCAGATCTTGTTTAATTGGAAAGATGACAAAGTCCCCATTCACAGGAAAAGGTGAAAGGGCTAATGATCTTTTGACACTCATACATACTGATGTATGTGGACCACTGAACATACCAGCCAGAGGAGGTTTTCAGTACTTCATCACTTTTACTGATGACTTCAGTAGATACGGATATGTGTATTTAATGAAACACAAATCTGAGTCCTTTGAAAAGTTCAAGGAATTCAAGAATGAAGTACAAAACCAACTAGGTAAGAATATTAAAGTTCTTCGATCAGATCGAGGCGGTGAATATTTAAGCCTAGAATTTGATGACCATCTAAAAGAGTATGGGATTCTATCCCAACTTACTCCTCCTGGAACACCACAATGGAATGGTGTATCTGAGAGAAGAAATCGAACCTTGTTAGACATGGTCTGATCCATGATGAGTCACGTCGATCTTCCAAACTCCTTTTGGGGACATGCATTATTAACAGCAGCTTACACACTTAACCGTGTTCCATCCAAAAAGGTTGATAAGACACCATATGAGATATGGAGTGGTAAGAAACCACATATGTCTTACATGAAGATTTGGGGTTGCGAAGTTTACGTCAAACGACAAATTTCAACCAAGCTTGAGCCTAAATCTGACAAATGCTTATTTGTGGGGTATCCTAAAGAAACAAGAGGATATTACTTCTACAATCCTTCTGAGGGCAAAGTGTTTGTCGCTCGAACTGGAGTCTTTCTGGAAAGGGATTTTATTTCCAAAGGAAACAGTGGGAGGAAAATAGAGCTTGAAGAAATTCAAGAATCACAAAACATTGAAACACCTATGGAGGAACTAGAGCGGGAAACACAAGTAGTTATGGAAGAGCAACCTGCTCAAGTAGAACAAGACCAGCGTAGGTCAAGCAGGATACGTCACCAACCTGAGAGATATGGATATCTCATAAGTGATCAGGGTGATGTATTACTCATGGATCAAGATGAGCCTGTGACCTACAAAGAGGCCATAACTGGTTCTGAGTCTGAGAAGTGGCTAGAAGCCATGAAATCTGAAATGGATTCCATGTACACAAACCAGGTTTGGACCTTGGTAGAACCTCCTATAGGAGTTAACCCTATAGGATGCAAGTGGGTCTTCAAGAAGAAGACTGACATGGATGGTAAGGTACATACCTATAAAGCAAGACTGGTTGCAAAAGGCTATAAACAAATTCATGTGGTTGACTATGATGAAACCTTTTCACCAGTTGCAATGCTTAAATCTGTTCGAATTTTACTTGCCATCGCTGCATATCATGATTATGAAATATGGCAGATGGATGTCAAAACTGCTTTCCTTAATGGGAATCTTCTTGAGGATGTGTACATGACACAACCTGAAGGATTTGACATACCACAAGATGCCCAAAAGATATGCAAGTTACAGCGATCAATATATGGATTGAAGCAAGCTTCCAGAAGCTGGAATCTTCGTTTTGATGAAACCGTAAAACAATATGGATTCATCAAAAATGAAGATGAACCTTGTGTCTACAAGAAGGTTAGTGGGAGCATGATCGTGTTTCTGGTATTATATGTAGATGACATATTACTCATTGGAAACGATGTCCCTACCTTGCAACAAGTGAAGACTTGGTTAGGAAATTGTTTTTCTATGAAAGACCTAGGTGAAGCAGCCTATATATTAGGAATTAGGATCTATAGAGATAGATCACAAAAACTGCTTGGCCTAAGTCAGAGTACATACATAGATAAAGTGTTGAGACGCTTTAATATGCATGATTCCAAGAAAGGATTCATACCTATGCAACATGGTCTGTGTTTATCAAAAACACAATCCCCTTCAACTAAGGAAGAAAGGGATCGCATGAATAAGATTCCATATGCATCTGCAATAGGATCTATCATGTATGCCATGTTATGTACTCGACCAGATGTCTCGTATGCATTAAGTGCAACGAGTAGGTACCAATCTGATCCCGGTGATGCTCACTGGGTAGCTGTCAAGAATATCCTTAAGTACTTGAGAAGGACTAAGGATTCATTCTTGATATATGGAGGTCAGGAAGAGCTTGATGTAATTGGTTACACTGATGCTAGCTTCCAGACAGATAAGGATGATTTTAGATCACAATCTGGTTATGTGTTCTGTCTCAATGGTGGCGCTGTGAGCTGGAAAAGTTCAAAGCAAGAAACAGTTGCTGATTCTACAACTGAGGCCGAGTATATTGCTGCCTCAAATGCAGCAAAGGAAGTTGTTTGGATCAAGAAGTTCATTAGTGAACTTGGCATAGTCCCTAGCATTGTGGATCCCATTGGTTTATATTGTGATAACAATGGTGCTATCGCATAAGCTAAGGAGCCTAGATCTCACCAACGATCCAAACACATACTTAGGCGTTATCACCTCATTCGAGAGATAATCGATCGGGGAGATGTGAAGATATGCAGAGTACCTACACTTGACAATATCGCTGACCCATTAACAAAGCCTATTGCGCAACAGAAGCATGATGGTCATACTAGATCTATGGGTATTAAGGGTATGCCTAATTGGCTCTAGTGCTAGTGGGAGATTGTTGGTGTAAGCCCTAGAGGCCAACACTTTTTGGTACTTGTAGCGGATTATTCGTTTAATAATAAAAGGCATTTCTTTATTATGTTTGTCTTTCAGAATAATAAATTCCCTAGAATAGTTAGTCTGTTTAATGAAATGTTAAGTGTGACTTAATCATGAGATCCCATTAAACATAAAGACATTATTCTTAAAATATCCGTAGTCAAGCTTTATTGCAAAGTGGGATAACATTAAAAGCATTGAGACTATTATGAAGATAGACTGATGATCACATCTCATGGATCATGGATAAAGAGTTATCAAGTCTTGACATAGGTATAAATATTAGGAGTAATATTTATACCGGATTGACCCGCTATGAGAATACTACATAGTATGTTATGCAAAGTGTCATAAGTTATTCTCATGGTGATAATGGTGTATTACCACCCTTCGACCTGAAACCACTATGGACCCTAGATGTAGAGTCGGGTGCTTTATTGCTGATCAAACATTATCCGTAACTGGATGATCATAAAGACAGTTGATGGGCACTCCACGAAGCATGCTGAGGGACATGAGTGTCCTAGATGGAATTTGCCAATCCTGCATAACAGGAGAAATGTCTAAGGGCCCAATATTGAACTGGACAAGGATGACACAGTGTATGCCTTGTGTTCAATATAGACATAGGGGCAAAAGGGTAATTGTACAAACATATATTATCACGAAAAAGGTTTTGTCAGATCACATGACATTTTCGTGACTTGGGTAGCAGTGATGTGTTGCTAGATACCGCTTACTGTTTATTATGTTAAATATATAATTTAATATAATTACCAACGTTACGAAATCCTACAGGGTCACACACATAAGGACAGTTTGATGAGAGATAGAGAAATCAAAGGAACACCGTAAGGTACGGTGCACTTAAGTGAAAAATAGAAATTCGGATAATATAATAATAATTATTGTTATTTTATAATGGTTATAAAATAATAATAAAATAAATATATTTATTATAATAATAATTATTATAATAATATATAATATTATTATGGATCATGTGAATTGGGTTTTTTAGCCCGCAGCCCACAAGAGAGTCTATAAAAGGAACCCTTGTGATGAAGCTTTCACTTGATGCAATTTTGTTTTTGATTCTCTTTTCTCACTCAAATAATTTCGTTCGTAAGCAGCTAGCACTGTGACCGGAAGCTGTTCGTGTGGACTGAGTAGAGGCGTTGCACTTCATCAACGCTTGTGATCGCTGCATCAAAGATCTGAATCGCCACAAAGAGGTAACGATTCTATCACTGACCATGCTCATTCGTAAGGATCACTAAAGGAAATTTTTGTTTTCCGCTGCGTTTAGATCGCAATTTTCCATCAGTATTATCCCGAACTACGTAAGCTCTGATCTCTCAAGCCTGTTGAGAGTACGTAGGCACAATACTGATGTATTGGCGAGCTACCTTCCCCGTAACCCGTAGTAGGTCGAACTACATTGACTCTAATTTCTCATTCTCTGGTGAGAATACGTAGGCATAAAGTGCGACGCTTTGCCGAGTCATTTTCTTTTCTTTTCAGACCAGCCTTGATAGGTAGATAGATAAACCAACTTGTCCAGTAAACACAACAAGCGTGGATCCCGTCGAGTACGACAGACGTGAGGGGTGCTAATACCTTCCCCTTGCGTAACCGACTCTCGAACCCAGACAATGGTTGCGATGACCTTGTCTTATACCTTTTTCGTCAGGTTTTTCCGATCGTTTCCTTTCCCATTTCGAGGGATAAATAACGAAAGGTGGCGACTCTTCTGTTTTGCCGGCACCTTATTTTCGCGGAAGCGACAGCTGGCGACTCTGCTGGGGACTTGATAGTTTCCTGGGATCCAACGTCCCGTATGCGAGTCAGTTTGGGGATCCAACGTCCCCTGCAAGAGTCAATCCTAGCGCTTGTATGATTACTTGTTGGGTTGTGTTTATTTATCGCACTTTATTTTCAGTATGATATGATTATCTGTGCTGTTGTGGGAGGGGCATTCTGATGAGTGAGAAGCCAGACCCAGGCTTGAGTGAACCTAGCATTAGTTGTGGAAATTAGTGGGCGCGTGCTTGCTTGGCAGGCACTAGTGTCTCATGAAATCCACGCTCAGACGAGGTTCTCCCGGTTGACTTCTTTTTCAACCCTTTGGGTTGAGGGGGTTGTTGGTTTGGAGGATTGTCGACTCTGGGGACCGATCATTTGGGATTCAGTCGAGTGAGGCCGCTTCATGAGCTGGTGATGCCACACCTTCTGGGTATCGTATCACCCCTCTTGAATGTCTGTGACGCTGATGACCGCATAGGATGCCGAACTTGTGTCAGTTTAGGTCCATACCTGTGAGCAGGGTTGGGTTTATTGCAGGACACCTTGACCTTCAGACTACCTGGTTTTCTTGATAGTGGATCAGTTTTGTTGGTATCAGAGGACCTTATATTCAGAGATGTGTATTTGTTCTTTATAGAGCAGGTTTGTGATTGGGATCTGAGGATCTCATCTGCAGATGTATGTTTGTTCTTGACAGAGCAGAGTTTTTGGTCCTGTATCAGAGGTCCTGTATCAGATGTTTGTTCTTGACAGAGCAGAGTTTTTGGTCCTGTATCAGAGGTCCTTATTATCAGATGTTTGTTCTTGACAGAGCAAAGTTTTGGTCCTGTATCAGAGGTCCTATATCAGATGTTTGTTCTTGACAGAGCAGATTTATGGTCCTATGTGTGTGTGTGTTCTTGACAGAGCAGATTTGTGGTCCGATACCAGGGTTTTCTTCTTATCAGAGATAGTGGTTGTTCTTGATAGAGCAGGATTATGGTTTTGTTGATACAGAATCTTCGCAGCGCAGTCGTCTTGATCTCCTGCTGCATGATTGCATTTTACATTGCTTTGCATACTCATTTGCATTTCATTAACATGTGTCTGTGCTGCAGGTACCGTTTCCCCCCGATTCAGGATTTCTGGCCTTCTGTTGTATTGTTATGGGTTCTTTGAGGAAGATCGTGGCTTACAAGCTCCCCGCCCCTGATGTGGTTCAGCTGACTGGTTTGATTGCTTTAGCAGATGATTCTGTGAGAGATGAATTCAGAAAGTCTTACGGCAAATTTCTCAGCTTGGTTCGTAAACCTTCTGCGCTCGAGTTGAATGGGTTGTACGCCCTGTTGCAGTTCTACGATCCTCCGTTGAGATGCTTTACTTTCCAGGATTTTGTTCTCGCACCCACACTAGAGGAGTATGTTGATTTGCTAGGTGTGCCTATCAAGAGTCAGATGCCCTTTGTCCATATGGATGCTGAGCCTAATCTGGCTAGTCTAGCTCCGTCACTTCATCTGGATGCCTCCGAGTTGGTATTGTCTAGTTGGAACAAGGTTCCCAGTTTCTCCTTGCAGTTCTTAGTGGGAAAGGCTCAGCAGTGCGCCAAAGACGGATGTTGGGTCGTGTTCAACGCCATTCTCGCTCTGTGCATATATGGCATTATTCTGTTCCCAAATATGCCCGACTTTGTAGACTTTGACGCCTTCCACATCTTTGCATCAGGGAATCCAGTCCCTACCTTGATAGGAGACGTCTACCATTCCATCCACTACAAAAACGAGAACAGAAGGGGTAAAAATGTCTCGTGCTGTGTGCCCTTGCTTTATAGATGGCTTGATAGTCATCTACCCAAGAGGGGTCCCTTTGCTTCGTCTGCAGCCATAGCTGAGTGGTCTGAGCGTTTGATGAGTCTATCAGCGGAGGATATTGATTGGTTTGACAGAGATAGGTTGGGCACTGAGATTATCTTCAGCTGCAGTGGGTTTCCGAACGTGCCTTTGATAGGCAGGAAGGGCAGTTTAAACTATAATTCGTCTTTGCTGGTCCGACAATTTGCTTACGCTTTGAGAGCTCCGCCGAAGGATGAAGAGGTGCAGGAATCTCTGTACCTCACTGGTCTTCTAGAGGGGGATATGTTATCTAAGCTTCAGCACGCTTGGAATGGTATCAGTAAGAGGGGAAAACCATTGCTGGGGAAAAGTAATAGCCAAGCCTACACTCCATATGTGACGTGGATCAGAGCCAGAGCAGATGCTATAGGGATGCCGTTTCCTCCTGCCAAGCCAGAAAGCCCTCTAGTGATTGAAGAGCCTACCACCATGCCCATTCAGCAGCATAATCAGGTGTTAGCTGAGAGAGATGAATTGAAGAGTACAAATGAAGAACTGGAGAAAGAATTGGCTCAACTTAGAAGCGAGAGAAGCGAAGCTGTTCATTCTTTCAAGAGGCAGACAGAGCTGGTGAACCAGCTAGGTACAGATTTGACTAAGCAGATAGCTGAGCGTAAGCGCATGGATCGAGACTTCAAAGTTGTCAACGATGTACTGGCCACGAAGAAGCAGCACTTGGACGAAGCGTATCGGAGGATATCCAAGTTTAACCAACATTGGAAGGCCACCCTAGCCAACAGGAAAGAGCGGGAGGATAAGCTGATGCAACAGATCTCCAAGCTGAAAGCCCAGGTGAAGGCTAGTGAGAAGAGGTTTGATGAAGAAACCGCTCGCCGATATGCCGCCGAAGGCCAGCTCAACAAAGCTCTTGCTAACCTGAAGGAGCGCAAACTGATGTTTGAATCCAAGAAGCGGAAGTTAGAAGATTGTTTCGGCGAAGGAGCATGGGAAGATTCGGTCGAAGGTCTTCAATACACCATTATGCAGAGGGAGTTACTCGTCGAAGGGTTACTCACTCGGCCTGGTCATCCAGAAACGAAGGGGTTGTTAGAAGAGTTTCGCGCTCGTGGCCGTGCTTGACTTTGTATTCCTTTTGTTTGATCACTGTTGTATGCTGACCATCACCAGGCTTGTTGGTTGAGGTCATGCTATTGATTCATCTTGTACTCACTGACGTTGTGTACTGCCTTGATGGGCTTTCTTTCTATATATGAGATGTAATTTCCATGATTGGACTCAGACTTCTTATTATCAGCACTGGCACTCAGGCACTAGGATCGGGGGAAATCTCCCTAACGCACAGACACACGCTTGCATTTGCATGAAGCATTTGCATAACGAGCACTTTGTCGTTTTTCCTAACCCTTGTGTGTTTACAGGTTGTTTCAGGTTGTTCCAGGATTGATCAGAGACCTGTCCACCGCTATCCGACCATCAAACCAGAATCATGGAGCAAGTGCAAACTGATGTTCAGGAACTCCGCGAAAGAATGGACCGCTTCATGGAGCTCATGCAAGCGGTCGCCAATGGCCAGGATCAGCTCAGAACCTTGGTTCAGCCTCTGATTTCAAGGGTTGATAGCAATGGCGTACTCCATGGTGGGACCGTGCCTACCCCTCAACCAGTTGAAACTCCTCAGAATGGCGTCCCCGTGACCGGGGGGAATGGCAATGCCAACGGCAATGTGATAGCTAACATGGGGCTCAATGGTAATACGATGGGCGTCGGTAATGGGAATTTTGAAGCTAACGTCAATGTTGGGCTGGGCAACGGCAATGCGGGTGTTGGAAATCTGTTTGGGCCTCAGCCGTGGTTAGAAGACCGTAAAGACGATGTGTTCTCTCAGAGAGGTGCTGAAGGGGAGCTGACTGCTGAAGCACGTCTAAGGTTCAAGACACTCGAGGATAAGATGAGGAATATCGAGAACCAGAACACCCTGGGCGTTGATATGTCCAAGTTGGGATTGATTTCTGATTTCAAGGTGCCTCCCAAGTTCAAGGTACCTGACTTTGAAAAGTACAAGGGCACCACTTGCCCTCGTGTCCACCTGAGATCATATTACAGAAAAATGTCAGCTCATTCTGAGGACGAGAAGTTGTTGATGCACTTCTTTCAAGACAGTCTGTCCGGGCCCTCCCTCGAATGGTACATGAGTCTGGAACCTACCAGTGTGCGCACGTGGAAGGACCTTGCTGAAGCATTCGTGCACCACTACCAATATAACAGTGACTTGGCCCCGAATCGAGTCCAACTGCAGAATCTGTCGCAAAGGAACAACGAAGGGTTCAAGGAATACGCCCAGCGATGGCGTGAGTTGGCCGCCAGGGTTCAGCCGCCGATGGTTGAACGTGAGCTTGTGCAAATGTTCGTGGCCACCCTCCCAGGGGTTTATTATGAGAAATTGGTCAGCGGTATGTCCGGAACCTTCTCAGATCTTATTATCACAGGTGAGCACATTGAAAATGGGATCAAACTGGGGAAAATTCAGGGTGATTCATCCTCAGCTGGAGGAGGCAAGAAACCTTATGGTGGCAAAAGACGGGAAGGAGAAACGAGGGCCGTGACCAACGCTCGACGGAAGGGTAAACGCTCTTACCAACAGGTGGCCAGCATAACTATCCCGGCAGTTCAACAGCCACAGCAGCAGCAGCAGCAGCAACCGAATCAACAAGGGTACAGAAAGTATCAGAACAGGGCACCTCTATCGAGCCGTCACCTCGAGACTCCGCCCATGTCGTACGCTCAACTATTGCAGACTCTGCTCCAGCTACAGTTGATCCAGAAGAGAACCATGGCTCCCTTGACAGGGGCACCTCCGCCAGGTTATGATGCGAATGCAACTTGCGAATTTCACTCAGGGGCACCAGGCCACACAATAGAAAACTGCAAAGCCTTCAAGCACAAGGTGCAGGACATGGTGGACGCTAAGATCATCAACTTCTCAGATAATGTGTCAAACGTCACGAAGAACCCTATGCCGAATCATAGGGGAGGTGGAGTAAACGCCATTATTGAAGACGAGAGTTTGGATTTGTTGACTGACGTCAGAGATCTGAAGACACCACTTAGCTTCGTTAAAGCTAAGTTGATGAAAAGAGGTTTCTTTCCAGGTTGTGGAGAGCTGTGTATGGGTTGTGCGACAAGTCCTGATGGATGTGAACAGTTGATAGAGGGGATTCAAAGTCTGATGACTGAAGGAATCCTGCAATTTAGCCGAAGGACCGGAAGCAGATCGGGTGAGGTAATGCTGAAGCAAGATGATGAGGTTGCCACCATCACCATCCCTCGCCGGACGATAACTATTTCTGCTCCTAGACCGCCCACAATTACTATCACCAAAGCTGGGCCGATACCCTTCAAAAGCACTAACGCTGTCCCATGGCACTATGGGGCAGAGGTCTACTGCAACGTGCAGAAGTTGGAACTAGAACCGTTTGGGTCGTCTATGGAGAACCTAGCGGGCGTTAGCGGAATCACTCGTAGTGGAAGAGTGTTTGCACCACCTGAGGTCGTGGCGGACAAAGCGGACAGAGCTGATGCAACTGATAAAGGTAAAAGTAAAGTCGTTGAAGAGATCCCTTGCGGGGTAGAAAAAGACTTACTGGTCAAAGACGCCGAGGAATTTATGAGGTTGATTAAAAAGAGTGACTACAAGATTGTGGATCATCTCCATCAGAAACCCTCAAAAATTTCCATCCTGAATCTGTTGCTGTGTTCTGAGGCACACCGCAACGCGCTGCTGAAGGTGTTGAACGCCGCATATGTACCGCAGGAAATATCGGTAAACCAGTTAGAGGAGGTCGTAACCCACGTGAATGCTGGAAATGGGTTAGGTTTCACTGACCTAGAGCTGACGCCGAAGGGGAGGAACCACAATAGCGCCCTGCACATCTCGATAGAGTGCAGAGGAACGATTATGTCTCATGTGTTGGTAGACACAGGGTCATCGCTCAATGTTCTTCCGAAGAAGGCATTAATGAAGTTGGATACTCGCAGAGTGATTTGCACACCTAGTGATCTGGTTGTGAAAGCGTTCGATGGAACCAAACGCCATGTATTCGGGGAGGTGACCCTGCCAATCCAAGTTGGGCCGGAAACATTCGACGCGGTCTTTTACATTATGGACATCATGCCTGCCTACAGCTGTCTCTTGGGCCGGCCATGGATCCATTCTGCTGGTGCCGTGACCTCCACGTTGCACCAGAAACTCAAGTACGCTGTCGGAGGTAGCATCGTGACGGTATGTGGCGAGGAAGACATAATGGTGAGCCATTTGTCGTCCTTCAAGTATGTTGAGATGGATGGGGAAATCCACGAAACCCTATGCCAAGCGTTCGAAGCTGTTAAAGTCAAGAACGTAGCTCCTGTAGTCACTAAGAAGCCAGAGATGACTCTCTCTTCCTTCAAGGAAGCCCGGGCCTTTGTCCAAGCCGGATCTACCCCAGGTTGGGGGCGAATTTTGGAGATACCTAACAAGCAAGACACGTTTGGGTTGGGATATTCTCCTGTGGCTGAAACCTCCTCTTCTAGCAGTGCGTCGCGAGGTAAAGGGCCGATCCAGTTTACCAGTGGCGGGGTGATATTTGAAAGCGTCAACGCAGTGTCTGAAGACAGCGGAGATAGTGACTGTGACCTAGACTCTTGGATCCAGCCAAGCAAGCCAGGCGAGAGCCTCAACAACTGGTCCGTCAAGGATATCATCCAGATGTCAAGCAAAGAGTAATGATTTACTTTTTCCAATCATTGTACAACCCTATGTCCTACCCGGGGCATAGTGGTTTTATTGTCAGGGCCTTGTTTGATTATGTACATGCATGTTATCAATAAATCAAAAGGCGTTTTTCTTCGTATTTAAATGTTGTGATCTCTGTTATTCCTGTTTTATATTTGTTATGAAAAACAATAAAATGGCAATGAGGTTTGTGCTAACCTGCATATCCTCGTTTTAAGCTTAACCTTTGTTATTGCAGGATCCACATAGCAGATGACATTGACTCTGGACCTTCTACGAATCACTTCGACTTCGATTGCCCGATCTATCAAGCCGAAGAAGAGATTGATGAAGACGAAGACCTTCCCGAAGAGTTGGCCCGCTTGTTGAAACAAGAAGAGAAAGTTATTCTGCCTCACGAAGAAGAAATCGAGATTGTGAATCTGGGTTCTGAAGAATTTATCAGGAATGTCAGGATAGGGGCTGCATTGCAGAGTGATGTCAAGCGAAGATTGGTCAAGATGCTTCGAGAGTATAGTGACGTCTTTGCTTGGTCATACGAAGATATGCCCGGACTTGATACTGACATCGTGGTCCACCACTTGCCGCTGCGAGAAGATTGTCCTCCCGTTAAGCAGAAGCTTAGGAGGACACGACCAGATATGGCCGTTAAGATCAAAGAAGAAGTGCAAAAGCATCTTGATGCTGGCTTCTTGGCGGTCACTACTTACCCTCCGTGGGTCGCCAACATAGTGCCTGTACCGAAGAAGGACGGTAAGGTACGAATGTGCGTCGATTATCGGGATTTGAATAGGGCGAGCCCTAAAGATGATTTCCCGCTGCCTCATATTGATGTGTTGGTCGACAATACAGCTCAGTTCTCCGTATTTTCATTCATGGATGGCTTCTCCAGTTACAATCAGATCAAGATGGCGCCGGAGGACATGGAGAAAACTACGTTTATTACTCCTTGGGGAACATTTTGCTACAAGGTAATGCCTTTCGGTCTGAAGAACGCAGGGGCCACTTACCAAAGAGCAATGGTTACTTTGTTTCATGATATGATTCATCATGAGATTGAAGTCTATGTTGATGACATGATTGCGAAGTCCCAAACGGAGGAGGGACATCTGGTCAATTTGCTGAAGCTTTTTGAGAGGCTTAGGAAGTTCAGGTTGAGGCTGAATCCTAATAAGTGTACTTTCGGAGTACGGTCTGGAAAACTACTGGGGTTTATCGTGAGCGAAAGAGGCATCGAGGTTGATCCTACGAAGATAAAAGCGATACAAGAAATGCCAGCGCCGAAGACTGAAAAAGAAGTTTGTGGTTTCCTGGGCAGAATAAACTACATTGCAAGGTTTATTTCTCAACTCACAGCCACGTGTGAACCGATGTTCAAACTGCTAAAGAAAGATCAGGCGATTATCTGGAACGAGGATTTCCAGAAGGCATTTGATAAGATAAAACAGTATCTGCAGGAACCTCCGATCTTGATACCCCCAGTGGCCGGACGACCGCTAATCATGTACTTGACAGTTCTTGAGAATAGTATGGGGTGTGTTCTTGGTTAGTACGACGAGACGGGCAGAAAGGAGCATGCCATTTACTACTTGAGTAAAAAGTTCACAGACTGTGAATCTCGTTACTCAATGCTGGAGAAAACGTGTTGTGCACTAGCCTGGGCTGCCAAACGTTTACGACAGTACATGCTCAATCACACCACCATGCTAATTTCGAAGATGGATCCGATCAAGTACGTCTTCAAGAAGCAAGCGCTTTTGGGCAGGATTGCCATATGGCAAATGGTGTTGACGGAATATGACATTCAATACGTGTCCCAGAAGGCCATCAAGGGAAGCGTATTGTCTGAATACCTTGTCGAACAGCCGATCGAGGATTATCAGCCTATGAAATTTGAATTCCCTGATGAGGATATTATGTTTCTTAAAGTGAAAGATTGCGATGAACCGTTGCCCGACGAGGGGCCAGATAGGAAATCCCAGTGGAAATTGATATTTGACGGGGCGGTTAATTCTTATAGAAGTGGCATTGGGGCGATCATCACGACTCCCCATGGATCCCACATCCCATTCACTGCGAGACTGACGTTTCGAGTCACCAATAATGAAGCGGAGTACGAAGCATGCATCATGGGTCTAGAAGAGGCAATTGATTTGAGAATCAAGAACCTAGATGTATATGGTGACTCGACACTTGTGATCAACCAGATTAAAGGGGAGTGGGAGACTCGCCAATCGAATTTGGTGTCGTACATGAATTATGCCAGAAGGCTGCTTCCGTTCTTTGATCGAGTGGAACTCCATCATGTGCCCAGGGCCGAAAATCAGATGGCTGATGCCTTAGCCATGTTGGCTTCGATGTATAAAGTCAATTTTTGGAATGAAGCTCCAAGAATTGTCCTTTCTCGTCTTGATAGACCTGCATTCGTCTTTGCGATCGAGGAAGCCTCCGACGGCAAGCCATGGTTCCATGACATTTAGACCTTTCTTATGACTAAGGAGTATCCTGCGGGAGCGTCAACCCAGGATACGAAGACTCTGAGGAGGCTGTCTGGAAATTTTTATCTCAATCCTGATGGAGTTTTGTATAAAAGAAATCACGATCTCGTGCTACTCAGATGTGTAGATGAGAAAGAAGCGAGTATGCTCATGGAAGAATTCCATGAAGGCACATTTGGTACGCACGCCGGCGGGCATGCCATGACAAGAAAGATCCTGAGAGCAGGATATTACTGGCTGACGATGGAATCGGATTGCTTTAGATTCGCAAAGAGATGTCATAAATGTCAGATTTATGCCGATAAGATTCATGTACCGCCGTGCCCGTTAAATGTCATGTCCTCCCCGTGGCCGTTCTCCATGTGGGGCATCGACATGATAGGCAAGATCGAGCCCACTGCATCTAACGGTCATCGCTTCATTCTAGTAGCTATCGACTACTTCACCAAGTGGGTGGAGGCAGCCTCATATGCTAATGTGACCAAGGAGGTGGTGGCTAAATTCATAAAGAGGGACATCATCTGTCGTTACGGAATTCCCGAGCGGATCATTACGGATAATGGTTCGAATTTGAATAACAAGATGATGAAGGAGCTATGCCAAAGTTTCAAGATTGAACACCACAACTCATCTCCTTACCGACCGAAGATGAATGGCGCCGTTGAAGCGGCCAATAAGAACATCAAGAAGATTGTTCAGAAGATGGTTGTGACCTACAAAGATTGGCACGAGATGCTGCCATTTGCACTGCACGGTTATCGTACGACGGTACGTACATCAACCGGGGCAACTCCTTTCTCCTTGGTGTACGGTATGGAAGTTGTCCTACCGTTAGAAGTGGAGATCCCTTCTTTGCGAGTTTTGGTTGATGTGAAACTCGACGAGGCAGAATGGATTAAGAACCGACTAAAGCAACTCAGCCTGATGGACGAGAAGAGGTTATCATCGATTGCATATGGTCGTCTGTACCAAAGCCGAATGAAGAAAGCTTATGATAAGAAGGTGCGTCATAGAAGCTTTCAGACGGGTGATCTCGTTCTGAAGAAGATTCTTCCTCCACACTCCGATCACCGGGGCAAGTGGACTCCTAATTACGAAGGTCTGTACGTCGTCAGCAGAGTCTTCTCGGGAGGAGCCTTGTTGTTATCTACGATGGATGGCGAAGATTTTGCATCCCCGGTGAACGCGGACGCAGTTAAAAAATACTTTGCTTAAAAACGACCCGCTGGAAAGAAAAATAATATTCAGGCAAAAAGGGGCATCCCGGCGAACCGTAAAAAGGAAAAAGGTTCGGGCAAAAATTAGGGATATAAATTAAAAAAATGTACACCCGCAAAGTCGAAAACCCGGATGGGTGACTTTGGCAAAAAAAGGTATCCCGGTGAATCGAAAACCCGGAAGGGCGATTCAGGCAAAAGTTAGGGATTTGAAAAAGCAAATGACTGTGTTCCGCGTGTGGACTTTCGTTTGTTTAGTGGTTTGGAAGACCTGAGGGCCATTTATCTGAATCAATCTCTTCTGAAGCTGAAGCGTTGGAGAAGTATCGAAGTCGAGTGGGTCATAGAAGAATCAACTCATGGTGTTCGTCTACGCCTCATTGCCGACATTTGTGCATATACTGATGTATATTTATGTTTTATATTTGCGCGGCTTCCTCATTCCAGGAGCTTGCATCTGTTGTAAAACATTTTTACCCATTCAGGGGTTCGTTATCAATAAAATGTACACCATTCAACAATTTTGTCTGTCTGTTTAGCATTTATCTGTTTTGTTTGCGAAAAAGAACGCCGATGTTTTTGATAAAATGCGCATACATAAACTTACTGGCCTAGGCCACTGATTGTTGAAACAATGAATTACTTGAACATTGTCACAAGATGATAAACTTGATAGGTCCCTTTGAGAAGGGTATCTTGTCTGTTTGTTTGTGTTGTTGCAGGTGCAGCATATGCCAGGTAGTACGTCGTACGCGTTCCCAAGCAGGATGATTTCTTCTTCTCCAGCAAAGTTCAGCAGCCTCTCCCCACAAAGTCTGAATGTGAGCTCGTAAAGCATTGATATGTCTCCCCAGGCAGAGAAGATTCTCTCCCCAATCAGATGTATCCTAAAGGAACGCCATCTCCCCAGCTGAGTCACATACTGAAGTGTGCAGCAATTGATAGTTCAGACTGAAGTCTCCGGCAGAATTGAGATTCCCCACAGAGTCGTACTCCCCCCTAGTAAGCAGGGTGATTCCTTCTTCCCCAGCCAAGTTTGCAGATCCCCAAGAGAGCCGAGTCCTTGGAGAGCGTTCGGGCCATGATTGGTTGTCCCTAGTAGAGTGTTGAATAGCCGATGCTGTATCTCCCCACCGGAGTCATTACCCCCAGGAAAGCTTTGGTTGTGAATGTCGTGCAGTTTATTGCTGCGATTGACATCGTTTTCCTCAGCAAGTCTGGGTTCTCGTAGAGCTTCGTTCCCCTGCAGCAGTCGACTGAAGTTTGCTTCCCCATGCAGAGTCTGATTGAGATTGGTGTGACTTCTTCTCCTTGGCAGGATGAGTCCTTCCTCCACCAGAGCGGCCCTTTCTCCTTGACAGGAAGATTCTCCCTTCAGCATTTATTTTGCTGACGGGGTCGCAGCATTTTGCATGATTGCATAGCATTTAGCCTAAGCGCGTAGCACTTCCACCGTGTGGAGCATTGCGTCATTGTCAAACCATATGCATATGAAGCATGAGCTAGGTCGTTACTGTTCTTGTTTTGCAGGTGTTCCTCCGCAGAGTCGCTTGCTCAAGATGATTCTTGAATTCCCCCCAGCAAAGTCGTTTGCCCAAGATGATTCTTGAATTCTCCAGCGAAGTTGGTTGCTTAAGATGATTCTTAAAATCCCCAGTGAATTCACCAGAGAGGGTTGCTCAAGTTGATGCTTAGAGTCCCCGGCAGAGTGTTTGCTCAGGAGGATTCCTGAAATCTCCAGCAGAGTTATTAGTTCAGGATGATTCTTGAAGTCCTCACGGAGTTATTTGTTCAAGATGATTCTTGATTTCCTCAGCAGAGATGACTCACCCAGAATGATTTATGGATCCCCGAAGCAGAGTTACTTGATAGTTCTCCAAAAATCCCCAACGGAGATGCGTCATCCCCAACAGGTTTCTGAACAGTGAAGTTGAAGCTTCCCCTGAAGACTTGATGATTGAAGTCCAACCGTATTGACGAAGCAGTTCTCTCAGCTGATGCAGAGTGCCTGATGGTAGAAGTGGGATATCCCCCAATTGGTTCATGATTGACTGAGAATTCCATTCCCGACTTACTGACGAAGTCCGGCTGACGCCCAAAGATTTCTTTGAACGCCCAATGGCGTGATTAACTTGATTGTTGACCTGACGAGTCCCGAGAAATCCTGACGCCTGACGGCATGATCGACCATGTATCACCGGTTACCGTGTGACCAATCATCCAGCTAGTTGTCGTGCAGCTATCATTTCAGCTTCCGAAGATTTGTCCCCATCAGAGCACCGTGTACTTGTGCAGTTGGAAAATTTCCGGGTTGTTGGTATTCAACCGTCTTTTACCTTGATTGGTTGAGAGTCGTTCGCTTCTCACCCAGTCAGGTTCAAGCCGCTTGAATAGGGGCAGCTGTTGCACCCCAAAATTTGACCAACTTTTCTTTACCTAGCTTATGTTTCATTTCATTCACATTAGCATTATCATTTGCATTTCATTGACTTGTGCGCAGGAGATCAAGAGGTATGATTACCAATTAAGGGCTACACAAGACCTTTAAGCTAGCTAAGAAGCTTATTGAAGTGTTCAAGGGTTGATATCCTTGTCAGAAAAGTTAAAAGATCCTCAGAGAGAGTGGTTGAAGCCAAGTGTGTGTGCCTCCTAACTTGAGAGTTGTGGGAGCTCCTCAGATGATTCTGAAGCCAGGAATGTGGACTTGAAGCCTTGAGAGAGCTTATGAGATGTCTTGAAAGCCATCATGAAGCCTAGACAGGTCATTGTGCAAGATTAAGAAGCCTCAGCCATGATTGGTGCAATTAGGGTTTGATTGGGTCAACCCTAGGTCAACTGATGATTTGGAGAAGGTTGAGACCTAATTCAAGAGCCATGTGATCATGGATTGATACATTGTGATGCTCTAAGGATGATTCCAAGGTCAACTCATCATGATTGAAGAGTTTGAGAAGTTTCAAGCTAGGGTTTCTAAGACTTGACAGTGTAAAATCCCCTAGTTTGATCCCTATCTTCAAGACTGTTTAGCTCAAGATGTGATTGTCATATCATCTTACCCCCAAAATTAATGTTGTAGACCTTGATCTTAGCTTTAATTTGAGTGTTATAAGTCCTTGATAGGATTTGTAGAACTCAAGTTATGACTTTGACAAGTTACAGGTCATCTGAGGCATGTGAATCTGGAGCTTGAAAGTTATCCAACTTGCATGAAACGTTTGCCCTAGAAGGATGATTCCTATGAACTTTTGGTAAACATGAATGTTGTTCCTTATCCTCTTAGCTTTCTAGAGAGTACTATAAGTCCTTGATAGGATTTGTAGAACTCAAGTTATGACTTTGACAAGTCAAGGGTATTTTGGTCATTTGGAGATTACAGGTCATTTCAAGCATAAGGCCATAACTCCTATTTCCAAGCTCCAAATGGATTTTTGTTCAACATGAAAGTTGTTCAAAATGATGTTTTTAGCTTGTCTAAACATCAAGTGTCCATTGATATGGATTATATCAAGCATTAGTTGAAGAAACTTCACATGAAAGCCATTTTAATGAATTAAAATGAGAAAATTCAAAATAAATGAGATTAACATGTTTCCAAGTCAAATTTGTGGTCATTTTGAATGGAATTAATGTTTTAGAAAGATTGGCATTGCCACATTTTGGATTTGAGGTCCATAACATAGTCATTTGGATGGTTACTTCACAATTAAGAAACATATCATATACACTCCATATGTTAAAACCAAAGGGAGAAAACCATTACATCACACTCCTTAATGATTAAGTGAATGGTTTGGATTGAGTTAAAAGCATGAGTAAGGCTTGAAGGCACACTTCCATGTGGAAATTTGGAAGGAAAGGTGAACATCCAAAATCCATAATTGGGCCTAGTTTGGGCTTGATATCCATCTGAACACACTATAAGTATGAAGTAGAACGAATTTGGAAGTTTCTGGAGCAGAATTCTGTTGAGAATCCATTGATGTGAAGTGAAGAAAAAGTTTGAAAATTGGAAATGCGTTTTGGAGAATCAGGAGGTTGCAGCAAGAACTGAGCATCAAGAATTGTCCACCGTTACTCCTTGAAGGATTCTGCATAGTTTGAGAGAGAATTGAGGCGCATAACCACTACAATCCAAGCTTCAAGGTTGGTTCTAAGTTCTTGAGATATCTCTCTAATTATGCACTTTTAATCCATTAGAAGCATGTGGTTAAGTTCCCCTTATCATGTAGATGAATTCTGGTTAGTTAATTTGATGGTTAGAGACAAGTTAGGGTTCCTTCCATTTTCGGTTGAGATCTTGTTTTTACGAACCATGCGTTTTCAACATAAACTAGTGGCATGATTAGGTTCCTGAGGAAATTCTGGTCAAGATTCATGATCAATGGTTGAGTGTAGAAGGATCTAGGGTTGCACAGGGGTGGCCGGAAAAGCCACCGGCGATTTGGGCTTGCGCGCGTGAGTTGCAGGTTTGAAACGAAGAAGATACAATCCTCACCATTCGTTCGCGTGTAGAAATTGACTTGGTCTGTGGATCCCAGGGCTCACGTTGAGCCACGCGTCCCTCCCCTTAAACGCACCGTTTCGTTTAGTGACCTGAGAGGCTTCGCTGTGTGGACCAAAGAGGGTTGAGTTCGAACCTTGGTGTGTAACGTTTCTGATTTTGTGAATTGAGAACTGGAGTGTTGGGCTTGGATTGCATTTGATACCAACACCCCCCTTTTGGGCCCAGCATTGAAATGAACTGGGTTTTCTTGCTATTTGCCACACACGCCTATTTAATTTCCATTATTTTCTTTTAATTTATCATTTTATTCATGGTTCTTGATTAAATCATATAAAATTGAAAAATGATCCAATTAATCCCATTCTTTTTGCATTATATTCATGATTGAATCTAGTTTTTTTTAGATAAAAAATATTTTCATTTCACGCATTTTCTGATTTTATGGGAATTTTCACATTTTAATTGATATTAAAATAGTTATGTTTAATGCTTGATATTGTGGAATTTTGTGTGATCATGTGATGATGATTTTGATCCTGATTTTTTGGGAGTTTTTAGCAAAGATATGCATATTCCCCATAGATTTTTCTCACATTTTTGTGATGAACATAAGTGGTAGTTTAAGTTGAAACCTTTAGAAGCTCCATTTTTAGGGTTTATGGTTGTTACCTTTGGATTTAGGATTTAATTTTAGGACTTAATAGATGATTTAGTCCCTGGTTTTTGTATGAGGCATTCTTAATTGAATTAGGATCCCTTAGGAATTTTTGTAGAAATTTACAAGATAGTTTGCTATTTTTGATTGATTTTAGTTTAGGTGTTAGTTTTAGATGATTCTAAGGCACTAACTCAACTAGATTAACATCTTTAGTTCCCTTAGATTAGGGTTTTGTTTCTCTTTCTCTTGGATATTGATGAAGAAAAGTTGAAGATGCATTGGATGGCTTGAAGAGGCTTGGATTTGAGGATCTTCCCTTCTTGTGGTGTAGTTTGGATTAGGTTAAGATTAGGGTTTTGTAGGCAGAGCTTCTAGATAGTTCTCTTCCTTCATAAACATGGAATATGTTGATCAATTCCATTCTTCCCTATGATGAAAGGTCCCTTTGTAAAGGCCTCATCCCTCATTTGGTAGGATGTGTGGCTCTTTGCAAAGTGGTAGAACCTTTGAGGGTCCCTTTCTCTGATGACAGGATGCTCAGTGGTGACCTTTGGTCTTCACTCTGCTACCAATCATCCTAACTTTGCTCTTGATAGATGCATATTTCTCCCTTGTTAGAGGATGGATTTCCTTACTTGAAGAAGATTGAAGGATGAAATTGACACTTCCATGTGATTGAAGATTACTCTGAGAAGCTGAAGCTTGTAGATGAAGAGGAAATCTAGTTGATACTGATAAAGAGAAAAGAGCTGAAGCAAGAAGACAAGTTGATACTTATGAAGAGGATTCAATTGAGATTGAGTGAAGAGCTGAGGCTTGTGGAATAAAGGAAGTTGACACTTACACTGATGCATTGAGAGCCTGAAGGAATCAAGTTGATACTTGTAGTTAGGAGTGAAGCCTGAGGGTGGAATTGACTGAAGAGCTGAAGCTTGGAGAAGAGAGAACAAGTTGATACTTATGTTTGATGTGTTAGAACCTTGGAGAAGCAAGTTGATACTTGTCATGAAAGATGGTAGCCCTGAAGAGCTGCTGAAGATTGATGACTGGACTGTTGTTAGCTTGAAATTGAAAGAGGGAGTTGTTGATCTGCTTTCTCTCTTGTCTGTTTTCTTTTCTGTATTGATGTGACTTGTTTGGTTTGCTTGATGCATTCGAATAAGTTCATATCTAGACTGACTTTAATCTAGGAGCATGATTGCACTAGAGGTTGAGTTGCTCCCTCTGCTTGTATTTTTACTGTATGGCTTTGCTTGCGGGTATTCGGTTGAGCCCAGCTCCCTTGCCTATGTGGTTTGTGTTTGCTTGATAGCATTTTATTTCATTTCTTTTGTATGATTACAGTCACTTATATTCTGCTTGATAGCACTTTATTTTATTCTTTCTGTATGATTACAGTTATTCATATCTGGCTTGAGGTTGAGATGAGCTTGTGGAGGCTGATGCCCCACACACATTTCCTCCCTCACTTGCATTGCATGCATTTTACAGTCGTTAATTGTTTACTGTTTCAGCTGATGCTTTATCTGTTTCTGTATCATTGACATAATCCCCTAGGAATCTCACTTCCTTTGATAAGGAAGTGATGATAGAACTTTAGGTTGAAACCTATGCATGATAACTTCTAGGAGATCCCTGTTTCAAACCTCAACCATAGGATGAATCCTTGGCATGACAACACTAGGACTTGATAGTCTTCCCCTTTAGTTGAACCTGCTCTCTTCTCATCTCAAAACAAATTAAAATACAGTAATAAAGGTTAACTGACGTCGTACGTTACGAGCCTTAAGCTATCTGAGAAAGGATTGTTGGAGAGTTTCTTTTCAACAGTCTGAATGTTTAGTGTGGCACCCTTTGGGTGGCATGCGACACATTCACTCTCAGGTCATAGTCTCTAGTATGACACTAGTTGCAAACAACCATAAAAAACAATTCTTTCGTAAAAGACAGAAAACAAACTTCAAACCTTTTTGCCACGTGGGCCCGTAATTCAAAGGAAGCTTTTCTGAAGAAAAGAGTGTCGTTAACTCCTAGTTCTACCGCAAACAGGCCTTGTCCCAAACTGCTGGAACTGTTTGTTAACCCTACTCGATAAAACAGATGAATCTGAATTCCCGTAATCCGTATTATCCAGAACTACGTAAGCTCTGATCTCTCATACCTGTTGAGAGTACGTAGGCACAATACTAATGTATTGGCGAGCTACCTTCCCCATAACCCGTAGTAGGTCGAACTACGTTGACATTGATTTCTCATTCTCTGATGAGAATACGTAGGCATAAAGTGCGACGCTTTGCCGAGTCATTTTCTTTTCTTTTCAGACCAGCCTTGATAGGTAGATAGATAAACCAACTCGTCCAGTAAACACAACAAGCGTGGATCCCGTCGAGTACGACGGACGTGAGGGGTGCTAATACCTTCCTCTTGCGTAACCGACTCCCGAACCCAGACAATGGTTGCGATGACCTTGTCTTATACCTTTTTCGTCAGGTTTTTCTGATTGTTTCCTTTCCCGTTCCGAGGGATAAATAACGAAAGGTGGCGACTCTTCTGTTTTGCTGGCACCTTATTTTCGCGGAAGCGACACTTAGGTTTCAGGTTGAGCCGGACTCCCTTGCCTCGCTTGTACTGTTGCATAGCATGCATTTTACTGTTTACTGTTTACTGCTTGTTTTCTTTTGCTGTTTCCCCTAGGATCTCTGATTTCCTCTGTGCAAGAGGGAATTATGACAGACATTAGGTTTTGACCCATGCATGATAATTGTAGGTAGATTCCCTTTCACCCATAGTTTTAGGGCATCTTTCTCTTCTCATCTCAAAACAATTCAAAAATACAGTAATAAGGTTAATTGAAGTCGTGCGTTACGAGCTTTAAGCTATTTGGGAAAAGGTTGGTGGAGGGTCTCTCTCCAGTAATCTGGATGTTAGTGTGGTACCCTTTGGGTGACATACGAAGCGTTCACTCCTGGGTCATAGTCTCTAGTGCGACTGAGATTGCAAACATCCTAAAAAAACATTTCTTTCGTAAAAAACTCAAACGAACATTCAAACTCCGTTTTTGTCCTCTTGGACCCTTAATCTGGAAAACCCTTTCTTAAGGAGATAAAAAACTGTCAGACAAACTTGTGTCTTCCGTAGCCCGAACTACGTTTGTTCTGATCTTTCATGCCGTATGAAAGTACATAGGCATGAGATACGACATCTTGGCGAGCAACCTTCCCCCTTTTTACCCGTAGTTAGGCGAACTACGTTGACTCTGATTTCTCGTTCCAGACGGGAATACGTAGGCATAAAGTGCGATACTTTACCGAGTCCTTTTCTTTTCTTTTTAACCCAGACCTTTAGAGTAGATAGATAAACACATCCTTAGATAGAAAACAAGCGTGGATCCCGTCGAGTACGACGGACGTGAGGGGTGCTAATACCTTCCCCTTGCGTAACCGACTCCCGAATCCAGGATTTGGTTGTGATGACCATTCCTTTCCCTCTTTGCGTTAGGTTTACTCTGAGCGTTTCCTTTCCCTCTTGTGGGATAAACAACACACGGTGGCGACTCTTCTGTCATAGCCGGCGCCGATTTTCGCAGTAGCGACAGTTGGTGACTCTGCTGGGGACTGTAACAGCCCGATTTTTAATAACTGATTAATTTTACTAGTTAGTTGGTTTGTATGGTTTAAAGTGAATTATTAGATTTAACTGATTTATTCTAATTGGTAGAATCATGAGGATTTATCAGATGTTTTCTAACAAATGTCAAGATGAGATATTTTATGAGAAAATGAATTGACAAATGTTTTAAGAGAAGAAATATAATTGGAGAGAAATAGGAAGGCAGGACATATATATATATATATATATATATATATATATATATATATATATATATATATATATATATATATATATATATATATATATATATATATATATATATATATATATATATATATATATATATATATATATATATATATATATATATATATATATATATATATATATATATATATATATATATATATATATATATATATATATATATATATATATATATATATATATATATATATATATATATATATATATATATATATATATATATATATATATATATATATATATATATATATATATATATATATATATATATATATATATATATATATATATATATATATATATATATATATATATATATATATATATATGGGAAGAAGAGGAACGACAATGTATAATAGAAAACATGAAAGAAAAGTGGAGGAAGAAGAGAAAGTAGAAGGAAAAAGCTCAGAAAAGCTCAAGAACGACTACTACCTTCCGATTAATCGAGGTAAGGGTGTGAAATCTTACTATCTTAATCAATGTGTATAATTATGTATGCGTGTGTTTGGATTTGTTGGGGGTTTCCTACATTTTCCATTTTAGGCCAAAATGAGTCTAATCGGTAGAAACTGAGTTTTATCGGTTAGAATTTGGAATAGACGGTGTAGTATAGTCGGGTGATGAGTGGGCCATGCTATTGGAACAGATTTGGATTAAATCGGTTGGTTTTGTGAGGTTTGGGCTTTTAAACAGCCATGGAAGTTCTGATCTCGCAGGTTCGACAGGCGAATGGCAGCGAGGCTTCGCCAGGCGAAGCCCAGCGAACGGTAGCGAATCAAGTCAGAACCAAACACCCTATCTTTGTTGGCAAGTTCGCCAGGCGAATGAGTGTGGCGAAGGTTCGCCAGGCGAGTGTGCTAGCGAGTGCTAGCGAGTAATTCCAGAATAAATCCCAGTGGTCTTCGCTAGCAAGTTCGCCAGGCGAACGGGTAGCGAAGGTTCGTCAGGGGCTTCGCCAGGCGAAGGTTAGCGAACACAGCAGCATGTTTTCTTTTCTTGTGCTTTCCATTCGTAGATTGATTGTGTGGTTTGGTTGCGATCATTCCTTGTCTGAGGTGACTAATTATATGTTGTTATGTGTGTTGTTGATAGCCGTATGGCGTGAATCCTAGATTATGAATTGATTGTGAATATGTGGCCTTTTGGCATATGTGACGCATTGTTTAAATTGATTGAAAATGCATGATGGATGTGATTGAGTCTATTGCCGCTTGGCACGATATTTGCAAGTGCATATTGCTTGTATGTGATGTATGATGATTGTAAATGTGAACCATGTTTAAATATTGTGAGTGCATAATGAATATATGCGATTAACATGATGAATGCATGAGTATGTTTGTAAACATGTGTGCATTTCAAGAGTGTCATGAGTCATGTTGCATGTGAATCATCATGGTATGCATTCTTGTATGTTTGATTCCTCGGAGAATCTGCAGAACCTCGTGTGCCCTTGTGGGGTGTGAGCCATGGTTATTTATTCATCCCTCGGAGGATTTGCAGAACCTCGTATGTTGCGATGGTTATATTGATTCCTCGGAGAATCTGCAGAACGTCGTGTGCCCTTGTGGGGTGTGAGCGATGGTTATTTATTGATCCCTCGGAGGATTTGTAGAACCTCGTATGTTGCGATGGTTATATTGATTCCTCGGAGAATCTGCAGAACCTCGTGTGCCCTTGTGGGGTGTGAGCGATGGTTATTTATTGATCCCTCGGAGGATTTGTAGAACCTCGTATGTTGCGATGGTTATATTGATTCCTCTGAGAATCTGCAGAACCTCGTGTGCCCTTGTGGGGTGTGAGCGATGGTTATTTTTGGTTCTTCAATTGAACCTGCTGAAATGAGTCGGTACCACATTTGCATCTGCATAGAGTCGTGTGTCGTTCTCTATGAGTTGCATGTTGTCATCTTCATATGATGCATTGGTGAAATAAACATGAAGGTAGATGTTTATGTGAATTAGCAATGGAGTAAACACGTTGTGTGTGTTTATTGAGTTAATGTGTATGTTATGTGAATTAATGCGAATTACGGTAAATAAAACATAATGTATATGTGATTGTTAGGAGAAGTGTGCATATATATATATATATATATATATATATATATATATATATATATATATATATATATATATATATATATATATATATATATATATATATATATATATATATATATATATATATATATATATATATATATATATATATATATATATATATATATATATATATATATATATATATATATATATATATATATATATATATATATATATATATATATATATATATATATATATATATATATATATATATATATATATATATATATATATACGATATGTTGATGTGGGAGTGATGAGTGTGTGAATTGATTGAGAAATGTGGTATATATGTATTTTATGATTCTTTATATACATAATTATATGCATTGTTATTATGGTAATATTTCTCACCCTTCTACTGTTTTATGATGCTCTATGAGGCATTGCAGATTAGGATTGCTGGATGTGTATTTTAGAGTATAGCTCATTTTCTCTTGAGTCGGTCGCTCTGATGTGTAACGTCGGGTAGCTAGGCTTGTAGAGTATCTTCGTGATACATTATATATATGTAATAGTTGATGATGTTTGGTAAACTGTGATTTGATGTTATGAACAACCTAATGATGTGTACTTGTATTTTATCATGTCTTAAGTAATTCAATGTTTTAGTCTTTCGCGTTAACAGAAAACATGAATATGCTTATTTTAAGAACCATGCGTTTATTCTTTTTAGTTGAGATTTACCCCTTTTGAATTATTTCTTTATAAACATTAATATTCATGTGGTCGTTTCGTGAGTAATGTGACGCACTTCTTTTATACCATGAAATAAATATACTCTGATGGAATTTTTAATTCGTGCCTAAATGATTTAATTGTGTTATTTGGAGGTATAGAAAGGGGGCGTTACATTAAGTGGTATCAGAGCAGGTCGGTCCGTTTGGCCAAGTTGTGTTTGTTGGTTGTTCCCTTGTACGCGACATGTGTGTGAAACACTGTCGATGCATGTTCGTGGTTAACCTTGTCTGCAGAAGTGGGAATGATCGAAGTGGGGGAGAAGCTTGCGATTCTCCAGGATGCTGCAAGAAAGGAGTTGTAGCTCGGCGTGTTGTTAAACGCTATTATAGGTTGGTAAAGATGGTTTATACTCCATCATGGTTTTCGACTGTCTGTTGACAAATTGAGGAACTGATCACCCTTAATCTCTTGTTGATAGTAGTTGGGATTTGTTGGATGGGATAGACGTGTCTTGCGAGCTTAGATGGCGTGTGCAGTGAATTGTTTGGAGTGAAGCCAGGTGCTTAAGGATTGTTCTGAGAAGTCGACGTAGGACAGTGTCGAGATGTTGAATGTTGATGAGATTTTGAGTGCTAATGAAAGTGGGAGCTTGGAAATTTCCGATTGGTTATGGATGTCTGGAAGTTATCCTGACAAAATAAGTGTTACAGGACCAGGATGTGAAGTGGGGTTGTGAAAAAACTTAATTTCGGGAACTAGTCCGAGATTGAGAACCCATGTTGTATGTGTGTTTGTATGGTCAAGGAGTTAAATTAATCGAGTAGTTGAGACTCGGGTTTGGTGTGGGTGCTACGACAATAGACTCCGAGGTTAAGTATATAAAGAGTGGGTGGTGACTTCTGGAGATTACTAAAGGGAGTAAGATACAGGACACAAGATTGGTATGGTTAAATCTTCAACCATTTCGAGAAGCTGAAGATGTATTGAATGGCCTTCTAAGTGAAGAATGTTGTTTCTACGACCCTGTAGTAACGGGAGGACCGTAATTTGGAATGACGCAAGGTTAAGATCGTGGGAAGTCATTACAGTGCTCTATGTGACGAAAAGGTAGTGACATGGAATTGAGTAATTATTGACGTAATATGTTTGGATGTTGTGATGAGTGCGATTCGTGTTTTCGCCATAGGTTTACAACTGTGTATCCGTTTGGAGTGGAATTTTCCACACTTGAGTTGGTGAGCTAAGGGTGGTGCAACCAATGGTGTTTTGATGTATTAGAAGAATATAGAGGATCATGTTGCGTATTGGGAGTTTGAGTTATCAGTATTAGAGAGGAAGTAGTGTTATGTCACTATGAAGAAAGTTCAAAGAATTTTGGAAAAGCTGTCAACAGCTTGTGTGTTGGTTTTGTTGAATCCGACGGGACTATTTGTTGTGTTGTGTGATGCTTTGGTGATATGATTGAGAAATACGTTAAATGCGCAATTAAAAGTACAAGAGGAAATATCTGATAAGTGACTTAGGGTTGGTTGTTGTTGTATGTTTGTACTGGAGTTTGGGAGCCTCAATTGTTTAGTTGGGATTCGAGAAGGTTGGAATTCTAATTGGAGTTAATAGATTGATTGAGTTTAATGGATTGAAGTCAAAGGGCTGATTTTCGGATTTATGGAAATGGTGACACGAGATGTTGTGATAGAGTCTATGTGTCCGAATAGTGTGGATTGGATGAGAGTACCTTGAAAGAATTGTTTTGGTGGCCACGGATGGAGAGAGAAGTGGTTGCGGTTGTATATGCTGATTAGACTTGTTAAAAGTCGAAGTGTGAACATCAGAGGCTGTTGGCCTGATGCAACTGTCAAGTAATTCTGAGTAGTATGTGATACCGTCTAATATCGTTTCGGATGGGAACCTGTGTTTTTATTGAGATTTTGGAAGAGTCTGCGGACGTTTTGGGTGCCATGTTGAAGTTGAGCTTTGTCTAGCATCCGTGAACGGATGGGCAGACAAAAGGAGCTATCCAGTATGTAGAGGATTTATTGAGAGCTCGTGTGTTGGATCAAGATGGGTAAGAAGGAGGTGTGGGACTCCTTTGTGTTGATATGTGTCTGGCAAGAGTGTTGTACTCGGACTTGGGATTGTGCAAGAGACGACTGAAAAGATTAGAGGATCCGAGAAAGAACGTGTTTTGAGAGTTACGATAGTAACTGATGTTGAGCGAGCTTGAGGTCTCGGAAGCAAACTGTGTCTTGTTGAATCTGTATCAGAGTAGCGCAGCGGAAGCGTGGGAAAATAGCATGTTAGATTGTTTTACCGCTGTCACTAGGAGAAATTGCATGATGTGTTCATGTGTCTAAGCTGAGGAAGCGCATCGATCCAGATGGATGGTGTATGAGTGAGAGAGGATTTGACTGTTGAGACAACTTTAAGAAAAAGGATTGTCTTGGTAAAGGTATTTTGGAGGATCAACTAGAGAAAGTTGGATTTGAATCGGATAATATTTTCGAGGAAGAAAATTCCTAAAGTGGGGGAGAGTTGTAACAGCCCGATTTTTAATAACTGATTAATTTTACTAGTTAGTTGGTTTGTATGATTTAAAGTGAATTATTAGATTTAACTGATTTATTCTAATTGGTAGAATCATGAGGATTTATCAGATGTTTTCTAACCAATGTCAAGATGAGATATTTTATGAGAAAATGAATTGACAAATGTTTTAAGAGAAGAAATATAATTGGAGAGAAATAGGAAGGCAAGACATATATATATATATATATATATATATATATATATATATATATATATATATATATATATATATATATATATATATATATATATATATATATATATATATATATATATATATATATATATATATATATATATATATATATATATATATATATATATATATATATATATATATATATATATATATATATATATATATATATATATATATATATATATATATATATAGAGAGAGAGAGAGAGAGAGAGAGAGGAAAAAGAGGAACGACAATATATAATAGAAAACATGAAAGAAAAGTGGAGGAAGAAGAGAAAGTAGAAGGAAAAAGGAGGAAAAGCTCGGAAAAGCTCAAGAACGACTTCTAGCTTCCGATTAATCGAGGTAAGGGTGTGAAATCTTACTATCTTAATCAATGTGTATGATTATGTATGCGTGTGTTTGGATTTGTTGGGGGTTTCCTACATTTTCCATTTTAGGTCGAAATGAGTTTAATCGGTAGAAACTGAGTTTTATCGGTTAGAATTTGGAATAGACGGTGTAGTATAGTCGGGTGATGAGTGGGCCATGCTACTGGAACATATTTGGATTAAATTGGTTGGTTTTGTGAGGTTTAGGCTTTTGAACAGCCATGGAAGTTCTGCTCTCGCAGGTTCTCCAGGCGAATGGCAGCGAGGCTTCGCCAGGCGAAGCCCACCGAACGGTAGCGAATCAAGTCAGAACCAAACACCCTGTCTTCGTTGGCAAGTTCTCCAGGCGAATGAGTGTGGCGAAGGTTCGCCAGGCGAGTGTGCTGGCGAGTGCTAGCGAGT